>CM051030.1:27315926-27890926 GCA_027627225.1 Congeria kusceri
ACGATTATGACATGTTTACATTTTTCTTTTGCTTCTACAAGGAAGTATTTCTTATTTCAATGTTTAGAATTTTAAATTAAGTTTTAGATTTGCATCATTGAATTATGAGTATTCATTATATGGTAATGTATACTTTTATTAGAGTTGGACACTGTTGGTAGACTGCGTCCTTATGTTGCACTCACAACATTAATGCGATTACAATCGATACTCATTAGCAGCGAAACTTGTATAATTGTACAAAAAACTAATTGTTTCTAATGTATTAAATTGTATTGATATTAAATCTTTCACTATAACAAATTAATGTCCAAATTAGTGCATGGATAGATTATTCAGTTATAAAAGCATGTATAATTACTTAAACTTTACAATGTTTACATGTATGAACATGCATATTCGTTATGAAAGGGAGCACGACTTAAAATAAGTAATACTGCTCGCAATTTACTTCAAAATATACTTCCAATTGATTATTATTTCAGGTATGTTGGGATTATGTAGATACACACTGACAATGTACAACAACCGCGTGTGTATAGAACGAAGTCACCGTTCTAGTTATTTGCTTTTGCCAATTAGTTTTATATCACAGTTTAAAGCTTTAATTGTATAAATTAGTGAGACTAATATATGTTGACGGTATATATAAGGCGACACAGACTGTTTATATTACTTTAATTCTCTAATAAGTTATAATGTCCAAAATCTAAAATGTATTTAACAATACGTTTATTATAAGATATGTATTGGCCTATATACTAATTATAGTTAGTTTTTTTTTTCGTTTTAGTACTGTGAACATAAAAATTAAGCCTGTTGCAAAGTGCCCGTAAACAGGATTGAAGTGACGCTTGACCAGAAAAACAACATCAATTGTTATAATTATATTTGCAAAATGATGATCGGCTCAAAGACAATCGCAAACATTTTAAATCTAAGTCAGTCTTGTGTATATACAAGTGAAGAGTTATTATGCGAGTGAAAACATACAAACGGCCTACGAAGTGAAAAGCCTTGACATAACTGCACTAATTCGTACAATATTGCCTCCGTCATTATCATCTAGATCTGTTAGACAAAGACTGAAGAAACACAATGTATCATAATAATGAGTTTCTTGGGGTGCAAACGTAAACGGCATTGGCCATGAAACAAGAAATTGGGAAACTGTGTGATAGATAGTCAAAATCACAGTGTATGGAGGAACGCAGAGGAACTATTGCGTCCAGTGTGCCTGGGGCAGCGAGGAAGCAGTTGTCTGTTATGTGTTAAGAATGCTATGTAAACGGTGTCAGATTTAGTTTTCACTCGAGAGTATCGGCTTTGCATTGATGGTAAACACACATTTGATCAATAACTGCTTACACTTGTATGTATTATAGACTGGCCGGAAACTCATGTGTGTACTTAAAAGTGGTACAGCGACAGACATACTCATGCTTCAACTTCAAAAAATCAACAACTTCAAAAAATAACAACAACAGAAATCAACATTGCAGGAGACAAAATTCATCGCGATAATAACAATTCGTTATCTTGGAGCGTTCTTAGATGAGACTCTCAGCTTCAGAAAGCACGTTGCAATGAAGTGTCGCTCGGCTATTCTGAATTACTTTAGAATCAAAAGTATCCGCAAATACCTAACCAGACCGGCAACAGAAATCCTAGTTGTGTCTCTAGTTTTATCCCACCTTGACTACTGTAATGTAATTTTATACGGTGTTGCTGAGACTGAGATTCAGAAGATGCAGCGAATACAAAATATGTGCGCTAAACTTGTTTTAGAACGTGGAAAATATGAAAGCTCAAAACAGGCTCTATACGATTTAGACTGGTTGCCGATAAAAGCTAGAATATCATTCAAATTACTTACATTCATGTACAAGTGCTCTGCAAATGAGGCTCCCGACTACCTGTTGGAACTGCTTACCAAACAAACTCCTTGCAGGCGTGGTCTTCGATCGTCGAATACTGCAGAGAACTCTTACGTTGTGCCATCCAATAAGAGGAGAACATTTAGTGATAGAAGCTTTAGCACCGCTGGTCCAAGACTATGGAACGATTTGCCGCCAGAACCACGACAGTCAAATTCCTTAGATAAGTTTAAAAAAGATTTGAAAACATACTTTTTCCGCAATTTTTATTCACTATTTGCGTAACTGAAACATACTCTTAAAGGCAAAGGTGTTTTATGTTTTATGTGTGTTTTATGTTTTATGTCTTCAAAATCTTAACTGTTTACTTGTGTTGAATGTTTTATATTGTTTTTTGCAGCTGATGCCTTTCTTTTATAATAATTACGAACTATTATGATTATGATATATTTTATTTACTTATAGCTTTGTTTTTGTAAAACGCCATTGAATATGTTTATATCATAGTAACATGCGTTTAATCAAATAAACCAGTTTCAGTTTCTAATGAAAACAAGTGGTCTGAGTGGTGTGCACCAGCACCAACAATCTACTACTAAATGCATCCACTTGGAATTTACCAGAACCCAGTACACAAATCTACACCTAGCCAAGTCGACCATAGAATAGTCTTCTCTGAATGGCATTTACGAACGTACACAAACAGAGCTGGAACACTACGGCTAAGAAATTTGTTTCACATGTACCAAATTCCAACAATATTACGTCAACGTTTTTTATTTCCAGTATAAATGTAGATATGTGATTATATATATCTAAATATTCAATTTTGAATAATGCATTTTAAATAATCATCGATATGTATTAGCATAAATCCTAAACGAAATATAACATATAACACTGTGCTTCGTTCACACCTGTTGATGGATTTGCAAACCACGAAGAACGTCTTAATCTGTTTTTGCAATGTGTTTTACAAAATTAGCATTATATTTCTAAGGTTATTCAAAGGTGACGTCGTTCAAGTGGACTCGCTCAGTCGGACGGTTTCTCTGTTTCATATGTTTCAAAACGAACAGCGTGTATGTGAGAGACGATGGGACATTTTAGTCTGGTACATGTACGTATAATTATAATACAGCGGCTGAGTAATGTAATGTGTGCCTTGAAACTATCACATATCTTATTATGATCCCTAATCGAATATGAACGTTTTTTTATTTATGTTGCGTACAATTCATGGAATTAGGTCACTATTTCAGTATTAATTATATGTGACCTGTGATGCAAAAATGGGTCCATTGGATGAAAAATCACATTTTCAGTTTTTTACATTTTTCTTTATTACTATCTTTAAGAAATAAAACGCTGAACAAATTATGCTTCTATCATTTTTATTTATTTTAGATATTGCCAGAAACGTTATACCACCGTAACATTCAAAATGTCATATTTGGTGTAAAATAAGAACGAAAAATTACACTTAATATTACTTTTATTGATATAAAAACAATACCCAATGACAACACTATTATCAACGACTATAATTTAGATTGTATAAAATAAATAATTTTTCATTTTGTCCTCACGTTGTTACAAAAAATGTTTCAAAACACAGTTTCCATGGTAACCAAATTAGAAAATTAGTTATTTAGATTAAAACCTGAGTGCACATTACCAATTTCAATTTGTTTACCAAAATCTTGGTGAAAACATTGTATTTGCGTCTACGTATCTTATTAAGAAGCTTATAAAAGTACATTTTTGTGATAATTGCACTGCCATGAAATATATCAACAAACCTGTTGGAATCAATTTACATGTACGTAGGTTTAAGAATAATAAACTGTGTTACTTATATGATATCCATAATATGTGTTTCTATCAGCCAATATTCTTCTTTTTAATATGCACACTACTGCTGATGCATAAAATATTCATTTTATCGAATGCACACAATTTTAAAGACAGTAACTGTCTCCATAGCAACAGCATTTTAGATGCTAATGGGGCAGTATAACAATCAAACATGCACTAATGATTTCAGTAATGCATGTCACATGTGTTTATACAACAACCTTTATAGTTTTAGCACGCACACTAGTATTGCTTAATTGAATATTAAACACATGAACACAATTAACAATATAATTGTGTGTTACTTACATCCTTAAACGGTAGGTTAAAAAATCAAACACAATGTTACTAGTATCATTTATTCAAGAATGACAACACTATAATAAATACGCATAACATAATACTTAAACCTGTTTAGTTTGTAAGAAAACAAGGTAAATAATTCTTCATCATTACAAATAACAACTTAAACTTATGCATTTTAGAATACTAAGGTTTTGTCCACATGAAAACAATTGGTGTATAAAGTCCAACAATACAGTTTTTATATTAAAATTTTTATATTAAAATTAACCGAAAAAACATGGACATTTCCGATATCAAAACGACATTGTTTACACAAAATGGCGACCAGCGACACCTTCCGCTCGGGGGAAATTACCCTAATAAGCTGGTTACAAAACATTAACATTTATTGATTTCATAATATTTCAGGGCTTATGAGATTAAGTTTGTTACTTATTACATTTTCGATCGAAATTACTGCATATTATTGACACTAACGCTTAATTAAACAAGAAAATGATTGGAGAAAATCGTGTAGAAGTTTTAATTTTTTTCTCGATAACGTCGTTACCGCCACAGGACTCATTTTCGCTGACTGCGTCACATATGTATTATTTTGCTGTATATACCCAATAACTTTCCTTGACGTATAAACAATGTTTGCTAATGTAATAATCACTGAATTAAGTTTTTGATATACAGTTTTTTGCAGTCCGTAGTATCAGCGTCATACACATCTATATTCCTAGATATATTTACCTGCATTTACAAAACAACGAATACAGAGGAGGTATTACGCAATTGAGGTTAACGTGTTTGAAATAAGTATTACACATTTATTTTGACGTAGTAAAATAATGTCCGATTTTTTGCAGCGGACAACTGTTAAGAATTAAATAGTAAGTATAACTCATCTGTGAGCCGTTGCATGAGTTTGTGGATACCTTAGCCCTTGAATACGTCTTGTGATGCAGTAATAAGGTTAATATACGTGACTACAAAGGCATGTTCCTGGTAGCTAGTTTGACATGTATAATGACTTACCAAAATTACCGAAAAAAAAAAAAATATAGTAATTCCAGTCACCATTGATTGTAACTACTATGTCCATTGAGTACACACCTTTGACGAATTAAACCAGTCACGAAGTGTACACAATTCTTATTGATCCAGACGTGACTGTACGTTTAATCTTCAGTTGCACTGGGCGAACCTATTACTGGTACCCACATGTAGTCATGAGGAAATTTAAAAGTCGACTGATGTTTCTGAATGAGCGAGCGTGAGATCATAACTTTGGCAAAAACAGATATGGAATTTTACGTATATGGTTGTGCCACTAAATTATTGTGAATTGTTTAGTTTCATCACGGTTTGACAATTATGTTTGTTTCCTCACCTCTACCAAACTTGTCAGGTGTCAAATTTTCCCTAATCATATATTGTTAATTAAGTGGTCCCTGTTTTTTATATCTGTTTATGAAAAATATGTTCGTACAAATAGCTCATGGAACGGAAATTAAAATCAATAACAAACCATATATTAAATTCGCCAAAATAGAATTGCCATTTGATTTTTGACCTCGGTCGCATTAGATAGTAAATTAATTTCTCAACGATGGGGTATAATTTGCTTTTTTTATGTTTAAGCTAGTTTATAAATATGTGTTGTAAGTTCATTTTTCTTACTTAATATCTAAAAACCTATTACAACAATGTTAACAACAATCATCAATGTCAATTTATACACGGTTATACGCGGATCACTTCGAGCTGTAAATGCTACAGAATTACCTATCACTGTGTCTGGTGCATCTTTCTTACTGAGACTGACAAGCGTCCTGTTTTGATTTTTTAAACAAATTTAACTAGATTTATTGAATATTTTTGTTAAAATTCATCCGGGTACAACACTTGATTAGTTAATAGCTATGATATTGAAATGAATATGTACTACTAGTTTAACATGTTATGACATGCGAGTGCTAAAAGAAATCACAAAATCACCGCGATTGATGAACCGAAATATTTTAAAATATATATGTTTTCTATATTCAGAAGTCTACATAAATGAGTATAGCCTAAAAGTGCAAATTGCCAAAGTTAATTATCATATATAAAAAAACAACAAAAATAAATAGGTGATAAGTGTAATATTTAAAAAAAAAAAAAAAAATTAAATTTTAAAACATTGTTTATTGTGTGTTCGTGGGTTATAGTTGCTCTGTGTACATTGTTACAACTTCTTGTACACCGATTGTAACGGTATAAACTAAAAGGTTTATGCTTTTACTAGAAATTTAACTAGAAACGAGGGTGGTAAATATAACAAGACTGATAAAGGTCAATGGTGTAATGTACAGGAACAGAGAAGACATAGTAGAACAATGGGGGGAGTATTTTAAAACTTTATACACGCCTTCTGATGATCCACACTTTGACCATGAATGGAAAATAACTGTGGAAGTGACGGTCCGACAAACATTAAACACTATTACAGTTGATCCAATGGTTAATGTTTCGCCAGAAGTGGTAGCGGATTGCATTAATAAGCTTCCGAAAGGAAAAGCTTGCGGACCAGACGAGATAAGCCATGAACACCTATTATATGCCAAAGATACTATTGCCCAACCTTTATCGGTTATGTACACCGCAATGCTAAGGGGAGGCTATGTTCCCGACCACATGAAAAATGGGGAGATTATAACGTTACACAAAGGTGGCAACAAACGAAAAGATGACCCCAACAACTACAGGGCTATTACATTATCATCATCTATCCTTAAAGTGTACGAATGTGTCTTAATGGAGCGATGTAAAGACAATATTACTGCGAAACTGAATAGGCTTCAGTGCGGATTTCAAAAACAGCTAGGGTGCCTGATAACAAGCTTTGTACTGCGAGAATCCCTCTATTCTGCAAAGGACCTCTCTTCAATCGTGTACCTGTGTTTCCTGGACGCTCGACAGGCCTTTGACCGGGTCTGGCATGACGGTCTGATGTATAAACTTATAGAACTGACCTTAGGCGATCGTGAATCAAGACCAACAATAGATGGAAACACCTTGTTAGCCATACGCAACATATACAGTAATGCGTCTAGTCGAGTAAAATACAGAGGACTTTATTCCGAGGAATTTCCGATATACCAGGGAACCAGGCAAGGAGGTAAAAGCTCGCCGCTTCTCTATTTAGTTTTCATCGACGGCTTAATCAACCAGTTAACGCGAAGTGGGAGCGGCTTTTGTATATATGACATTAATATGTGCTCGCCTACGGTGGCTGACGACATGGTACTTGTCTCCTATTCGAAGAATGGCCTGGACAGTATGATACAACTATGCAATGAATACTCAAGGCGATGGAGATTTGTATATAATGTGAATAAATGTGCTATTATGTTATTTAATTCACCAACTCAGCAGGTGTCGTGTTATTTGGGAGAAGAGAGAATTTCTAATACTGTTCAATATACTCATTTGGGTATAATCAGTAATGGAACACTGTCTGTAAAAAGAATCTATTGATAACGCTTGTAACAAATTAAGAGGGACATACTTAAATGTGTGTAACAAAGGTGTTTGCCCCGATAATATAAGTGCGATGACTCTTAAAACAGTTTATCTGTCAGCCGTTATACCCAAGGCATCATACGGCTGTGAACTGTGGATAAATTACTCGAAAAAAGACATTACTAAACTAGAAATTGCGCATCGGTTCTGTATTAAGCACATGCAAGGATACCAGAGAAATATACATACCGATTACGTGCTATCAACACTCGACATAACTCCCATTGAAACTATGATTGACTATAAGAAGCTGCAGTTCATGGGACAGTTGTGCCGATTACCATGTCAGTATATAGCAAAAGAAATCTTTAATCAACGACTCGTTCGATTTTTTAATTTTGATAAACAAACTATTGGATTTGTGCCAGAAATGTATCGACTGTTGCAAAAATATAATCTTGTTGAACACTTGACACAATACGTTGAATCCGGTACATTTCCTTCTAAATATATCTGGAAGAAAATATTATACTATAATGTGATAATCCCTACTAATCACAGAACTTTTGAAAACTGTGAATTTGTGAATTATGCATACCGAAATGTGATACGTGAACGTTGCTGCTCACCTCTTTGGGAGATTGCCAAACGAAAACCAAAATTACTACATGTGTGCAAAGTACTGCTGCTCAATATTGGGCTATTTGTATGTAAACCCTTTATACAAACATGTGTATCTTGTCAGTTATTGACGGACGATTTAACCGTGCATTCAATTATGTTTTGCCACAAGAAAGATTATAACCGTTTGAAAATGTGGGATGCAATTATTGAACAATGTGGCCATGACAAATTTAGGGCAATTATGTCCATGTCAGTAAACGACCAGTGCTCAGAACTGTTCGTGTTGTGTACAGAGCACAGCGACGGCTGCTTTATCAACCATACATTAACAATTGCTCTTGTTAAAATGCTACGCAGGGTTAATGCTTGATCTGGTTTTAAAGAGTGATAGCTCGTAACTTAGTCTTAAATTTCGATTTCGTTTAAGGCTTAACACTATGAGACTAAACCCTTATAAAATATTATGCATAAGCTTCCTACTTAATTTGTCTTGTTTTTGTAACCAAGTCAAATTTATATTATGTAGGTAATGCTAATATATAGCAGGATACATTGTGTTGTTATTATGAGATGTTTGCTATAACTTGCATTGTTATATTTTAAACTGCTTACCTGGAAATGTGATATTCTTTTGAACACATTCGTTGTATATGATAAAACATCTTAGATTTATTTTTCTTTATTGGAATGTACGTAGTGTGAACTCTTATTGTGATCACACAAATTGCATTATTTATATTTGCATGCTGTATTAATTTGTTAATTTACTGTGTACATATGTTCAACTCTTCAAATATGGAGGAAATAAAGTAATCAATCAATCAATCAGTACACGGAAATATATTACTAAAACATAGCACAAACATATTTACTAACATTTTGCGCATGTATTTTGTTATAATGAAAAGCATAAATAAAATAAATAATGATTAACATGTTAGGTTTATGAATTATATTAATTTCAAATTTGTCAGTGTTTGTATACATATGCACTTGTTTACTTTACCAATTGATGTTTTTTTCTTCAGACATTTTACACTGTATATATAAAGCTACTTGTATATAAAATGAATTTAAGTTTAAATTTGACTTGCATTTAAAATTGCTTAGACAAATTTGCAATCTTCGAATACTAAGTAGACCTAGGTACCGAACAATAGTATATTTGTAGTTACTAACACGACCTACCCACTGTATAAGTTTTCTATTCCTGTCTCGCACAACACTCATCCACTTCTATCAATAACGTCGTCATCATAAAGCTGCAGTTCCTAAAACGCACGGACTTTTTTATCATCTTTACAAATTCCATTTATTTTCAATCGTATGTACCCAGATTTGTATCGCTGATGTTTAGCTTCATGCAACAATTCAATGAATTAATCAACAAAAGACAAAATAAAACCTCCAAATGAATCTACGCAATTGGCTAGAGATCCACATATTAACCTTATATTACTATTCAATATCATACTACAGTTACAAAATTAACGTATATGTATTTGCACATATACTATATTGTTAATAAATGTGTATATAAAGTCATCATGATAAAACTTTGAGACAGTTAATAATGTTCACATAAATGCTATCACACTAAACATACGATAATTCGAAGCCCCTACATTTTAATTTATCTGTATGTTGCACAAAAAATAAACAGTTGTTTTTAAAGTATTCCATTCATATCATTATAAAACCCGACATTACATGTAAATGCTCTTTCATCAAACTTTCACGATACGTGTTAGGTTTTGTACATTTAATTCTTAATTGCAATGTGATATACAATTGTAAACCGATTGATGTCCCATTAAGTCATATATTTACGGAACAACTGAGCTAAATAAAATATGCGTTTTGTAATACCACAGATGTGTAGTGAACACGTTAACATGTGCGTTACTTTAAAACATGTTACGTAAATTTTCGCAAGTGCATGTTTAGTGCCAATAGTCGCACAGCTTCCAGTTATTTCCCCGATCCTGGAAGCAACAGTGGTGGAAGGACAGAACCTGGAACTCAATTGCACATGGAGAGTAACCGAAGCAGTCAGTGGTGTGATTTGAAGACAAACTGGAAATTATACATGTACACTGTCAGTGTTGCAACAAATGTGCAACAGCAATAAAATAATGTTATACGGACGAATCTTAATAATAACAAAAAATGTGTGATCTACACTAAATATATTGCTTAAATTCATATGTCAAATGCCTAATATGCTAGAAATATGGCAATATTCACTAAATTCAAAAATACATGTTTCTAAAGACTATTAAACTTACCTTTTAATTCATCTTTAATAATAACTTATTTGTATTTAATAACTCTGGAGTGTCAACAATCTGGCGGCCTACCGTTGGCCACGTTGATCTGGGACTTAGACGCTAATATAGGCTTCATGGACGCATCATCCCTTGCATCTAGTGGGTCCACTTCAGTGGATAGGTTTGTCATTTATGATAAGTACTCTGCCATTGAAGCCTTCAAGAAACAGCAGCTACATGAGGTTTTTTGCATCTCGAGCAATGTGGGGCCAACATTCAGGTCATGGACGGTCGATTTTTATGTGTTATGTAAGTAAAATAATGGACAGGCGTTGATATTAAACTGATCTTCATGTTATTAAAAAAGGTGTAGTGATGTATTATTTGCCACGTTGACATTTGTCAAAACAAATATTTCATCTTCTGTGACTAGTGCTACAAGTACACGCATACTTAGCCTTGAACAAAGGTGATATCCGTTTATGTTTACATAACATATACTTACCGGTAGTCATAATATAGTTATAGTACACTAATGCGATTACCTGTATTATCGCAAGGACTTATTTGATTTACTAACAAAGGCACCAGATGAACCCCAATTCCAGTACAGAGAGACTAAGGTGACAGACATCATCAGTATCCGTCAGGGAGCCACACAGGACATCATTTGTACAAGCAAGCGTAACCCGCCCACAGCCGTGTACAAATGGCTTCTTTCTAACAACAGGTCTTTGCCTGATAGCCAATTCAACATGCCAAATATACAGCCTGATAATAGCGGCTCTTAAAAACTTCAAGTTAGCAACATCATGATCCCGACAAGTGGCCCAGTTGTTGAAGGAAATAAAGGTGCGAAGTTCACAGTTGACGTGCATTGTAGGTGACTTTCAATCGTGTGTTATATGAATTAATAGGTTTTATGCAGATCCATATCTAAAATATAAAATGCTATTATTGCATACAATATTAAAAGTTAAACTTGTATGTGGGCCAGTTTTTCCTTTCCAACTGACTATTAACATTTTCTCGAAGCAGATATACCTGTATAGGGGGTTTCGGCTGCACGGCAAAAAAGTTGTGTGTGGTTCGAAAAAATATAGCCGATTCTGCGTTTTACCGCATGTCTGTCTGTTGTAAGACAGTTTACATACTCTTCAATCATGTTCCTTGAAATTAAAGATATCGAGAACGGATCGGAATATTACTCAGCGTATTTACTGATATGCACGCGGGTATTTCGACGTAACGTAGTGATATGAAAAAGAGTCAATATCTCTGTATATACGCTATTTAGTAGGTACGTACTATTTCCAATACCCATAATAAAGTCAGTTTGAATGGACAGCTAATCAAAAATAGTGTCAATATTAAATGGCGTCAGAGTTGCTATACTTATAATCACCATCGTCATCCTCATCATCATAGTCATCATCATCATCATCATCCAAATCATCATCAAAATCATCTTCATTATCATTATCATCATCATCATCATCATCAGGATTAATGTTTGTATATATGTATCTCGTAATTATCTATTAGGTACCCGGTATAGAAGGTACAGGCTAATTATTTAGAAGGTATCTGGTTATTATTTATAAGGTTCCTGGGACATATTTAGAATCTACCTGATTACTATTTATTAGGTACCTCGTTTTTATTTAGAAAATACCTGGTCATTATTTAGAAGGTACCTTGTAATTATTTATAAGGTACCTGGTAATTATTTAGAAGGTACCTGGTAATTATTTAGAAGGTATCTGATTATTATTAAGAAGGTTCCTGGTCATTTTTAGAAGGTACCTGCTAATTATTTAGTTGGCTCCTGATAATTATTTAGTAGGTACCTGGTAATTATTTAGTATGTAAGTGGTAATTATTTTGGAACCTCGAAAACTAAAGTTGGTACCTAATAATTAGTATGTACCTACTGTCTGAGTTTTAACCCGGACCGTACGCCTCAAAGACCTGTTAAATGAAATTACTTTTGTTAAGAACGACTTGCTACTAGTGCTCGACTTGACGTGGAATATAAATACACATGCGGTTTCTTCTTAAAAGATAAACAAATTCATTTTTATTTATTGAATAGCTTAACTTAGCTTTATATTCAACGTTCGATATTTTATTAACTTCCTATTTGATTAATACACAATATGGACGGATTGAAAGAGTTGCAAAGTTTAACATGGATTCGTTATAGCATTGTTTTACCTGTAACTTACACCGCTTATTTGCTGTTAATAGTTTAATCGTGTTGGTGAAACCATTCACATATTTCTTCTAAGTTATTTAAAACATGTATACGTGTCCCATATGTATGTCTCGTATGTAAAATATATACTCCCTTCTACAATACATAGACACAAGGCGTTCACTTAGCTTTAGTTTGACATCGTAAAAATATGCTGGGTTATCTCTAGCTTGAAATAAGACACACACCAGGCACTGCTTGGAGATCTGACGGTGCCGAAAATTTTACATTTAAAGTTACCGTTATTGTTGAACTCTAGTGTTACAAAAATTGCCAAAATCAAGCCTATATTATTATGCGACATAAGCCACGCAACCATGTTCTAAACATTAATATGTATAATACTACGAAGTAAGATCTGCTTAGCATGATTAGTATGCATTAATTTTGTGTAAACAACATATACAATTTTTGTATGATTTCTGCATCACACTAAAACTATAAAGTATTCAAACAATATCCAAACATTTAAGTGTTATGAGAGCATTTTTGATTTTTAATATACAATTATGAAAAGAAACGAAAACATCAGATTCTCACTATTAAGTCAAAAAGGTGTGTGCTTGCTTAAATAATGGTGTTTCAATATTGTGAATGATATGTAGTAATACATAACAACCTATACATAGTCCTTATCCATTGAGAGATACTATACACTTTGTCAAGAGATTTGTCATACAATAGTGTTTCTGTTAAAAAAAGTATGCATTGTTTATGTGTAAAGTATTTCATATTCCATTTTATACAATGCACAACGCAAATTGAAAAGGGTCAGATCACGTAGTAAATCCCTCTCTGGTACAGTGAGTTTTCACAATATGCAATATGTTTCAGGTGAATCAGTCTCTCAGCCAGTCATATACCCCAGTGGTGCAGTGGACGTTGTTCAAGGAGAGAACCTTACTCTTACGTGTTTATACCAATCGAATCCTAACAAACAGGAATTTGTTGCATGGAGCCAACTGAAACAAGGAGAAGTTTTCATTGTTCATTTCACTAGGTTCTGTTTGCTCATATTTCGATGGTGATTTAACGCGGTATGGTTACACGTGTCCTGACAACAGTACTTTTATTATTATTATCATTTACAATGTCCAGAGGACTACCTGCCAAGGTTCGAAATGGAAATGTGGACACCAAGTAGGAAGTTCACCATTCGTGGGCAGTGCGAACGAGTTCAAGGTAATTTCTATATAAAATATATTATTATTAATATTGAATTAACAAACAACAAGTGAAATATGTAAGATCGGTGGTGACCTTATATACAATTAACCAAAGGTACGGTGTATTTTTCTGGATTATTCAGTTATTAAAATAGTTAGTCAAAACGAATAAGTAATCAACTATTTGTTATGCCTGGAAAAAAATTAATATGTGTGGCTGTCGTACAGTTCTCTTAGTGAGACCGGCACAAACAGTGTATTGACAGTGGTTCCGACAATTGTCAATGATGGCGTGAAGGTCTACTGCATCCCATATAATGTCGGTTCAGATATAGAATCCTTTCGGAAACCATTGCTGCGGGTTTTATGTAAGTTAAACAGTGTCAGACGATTAAATAATGTTAATTAAAAGTCTGTTCTGAAACTCACACGTGTAAAATCTAGTGTATTGAATTTATTTAGAGCACCCATTGTTTATATTTACATATTGATATTGTACGGTATTAATATGAGATAAATTGAATGTTCAGGACGTACGTGCTTTATGTATTGATTAAATTACTTGTAACTAGTATATGGATGTATTGGTTATTACAGACGGTCCTACCAGACCAGTATACATATACAGTGATCAGGAAGAGTCGGGTCCTATCAATGCCATTCAAAAGAGAACATTCGGCTTATCGTGTATCAGTGACAGCAGACCGCCAATTGATATGCACACGTGGACATTTCCTGGTGGTTCGTATACTGAACAGCAACTGACTATTGCCAATTTCTCTGTTCCCCTCGATGGAACATATACAGTCCACGCAAGAAATTCTATGAACCCTACTGGAAGCTCATCGGTGACTGGAACGAACTCAACAAGTATAGATGTACATGTTTTATGTAAGTAATTGCATAATCGATTTGTTGAGAGTACTTCGTTATGATGTTACGTATGATGCGATTAATAAACAATAATAAATGCGTTTTGTTTTTTGGTAAAAGCGATGTTGTTTACAAATGATGATGAGATACCGTTGTACTCGTCGATTATAGTAGTTAAATGTTGGTGAATTGATACATTACATTCTATACAGGGCTGCACACAACTGCGCACAACCTTTTATAACCCATTAATGTTTTCCGTCAAATGTACCTCTCAAAAACAATACCATTGCACGTGTAAATGTACATGTCATAGTCATGCCACATGCTTATGTATGCTTTGTGATTGTGAATTAATACAGTGAGTACATAACATACAATTGTGGTAAATTAACCAAGCACTATTTTAAAAGGCGAATACAAATGTGTCTGATACACACATAATACCTAGTGAGAAACGTGTAGCCCATACCTATCATGTTACAATCCATTTAATAAGGTAAGTTGGCCGTGTTAAGCAAAATAGATCGTCATACCGGCGATCCAATTAAATTATAAACAACACACAAAATGGAATTACAACGATTAACGGATTTTTTTTATAAAACCGTGCTTAATAGCATGTTAAATATATGTAAACGTATTTTAAGTTTATCCTTTGTATCTATGTGTTATTTCGCTACATTTTCGCCGCGTTTATTATATTAATAAGCAATAGTTTGCTAAAAAGTAGCAAACACCTACTAAATACCATATGGGATTGCCACATTTCAAATACTAATTATGTTTATCTCTTTACCAGATCCCCCATCAACCTCTACATTGAGGATTGGCAATGTAACCGTTTTTGGTACAATCAGGATAATCACTGGAATCACCCTAACAATAAACTGTTCCAGTCAGAGTAATCTCACCGACAACGTACTCTTGGACTCCAGGCGGCACTGAGAACAGCGCTGACCTGGTACTGAGTAACGTACAGCATCCTAAAAGCAATGGTTAATACACGTGCAAAGCGGAAAACATCACGACACCTACACGATATACACATGTAACAGGGCAGGCGAGTTCAATTGTGAAAATAGATGTACTCTGTAAGTAAAAAGGACTTAATTAATTTTGGCATCATTATATATCAGTTATATCGATAAACACAGAAGATGTAACCAATGCTTTACTTTTAAACACAATCCTCCATAATTAAATATAAAAATGTATGACATAATAAGCAAACTGATTAGGACCGAAGTAAAATAATTGACGCAAATCTGTACGTTTTTGTCCATGTGATACTTTAGTGGACAATTAGTTTCCTAAGAATGAATGAACATATATAACATTATGTGCCTGTATGCGTGTGGATTATGTTTATATTGTTAATACAGATCCACCTTATATTCCAACAATACGTTTTGGAAATCTTACTGGTCAAGAAGTGCTTGGAAGAAAATTGGAAATCGTGTATGGGTAGGCAATAACTCTCGCTTGTCAGTCAAGTTGCAACCTGCTTCGGTCCTACTCTTGGTCCAATCAGCTCTGGACAGGAACAATACAACATAATATCACATTGACGTGCAACGTAACTAACATTATGGAACCCACACTCCATGCATCGGTTATTGGAAAAAGTTTCTTTATTCTGGAACTGTATTTGTTATGTAAGTACATATATGGCATCGTCGTAAGTTTTCTAAGCAATATTAATCAGGTGGTGGAAGTACGGAATTCGTTAACCTAAGTACAACAAGAATGTTTAACTGCAAACTTAAATCGTATTCAATAGATATTTGTTTTCGCGTTTGATATCATTAATACCTTATGTGCGTGTTGTTTTCAGCTGCATTGCATGTATATATTATTAATGTGCAGATAAACCTGCCAACCTACTTCTATGTTATTGACGAAACAAATACAGAAACATCGGTTGTGGTGACTTGGCATCCGAAATTTAACGGCGGTATTGTACAGTCATTTCGACTGCAATACCGTGAAGCCTCATATGACTCATGGACGATTCGTACGTTATTTCGAGTCTTCAGATGGTCTTGAACCGATGCATGCGATGATAACAGGACTTCAAAGTTGAACAGAATACAATGTAGAGTTGTTTGCAGTCAATGCATATGGTCAATCAAATCTACCCAAAGACATATTCAGAAGTTTGGTGTCCAATGAAAACGGTATGTAGTTTGAAAGTGTAAATATGAATATATGTATACATTAAACTTAGCCGTAGTCAAAAGGATAACGAGCTGTGTTGAAGAAGATGAGTTTTAGTTAGTGACATCGTGTATTATATTATCAGGTTTAAATGGCAATGAAGAAAACCATACAATGCTGAAATTGTGACAAATACAGTTATGCCAATGCAGTGTTAGTTTTCTATCAAATATCATTAAGCGCGTGTGTCACATCTTAATATGTATGAACTCCAATCTGTATATTAACTAGAAATGCTTCGAAAATATATAATGTATAACCCGCGCCGATTTAAAGGTGGATGTCCTGTATTGCAGATGGCACAACAACCGAATAAGAGATAGGTACACCTGTAGGAGGAATTGTTGGAGAAATACTAACGCAGCAATACTGATCATGGTTTACTAAAAACAAGAAAAAGTATACACATTGTATTTAATTTATTAATCTTATATGTTTGAACATGTTTCCGTTTAACGGAGGGACTGTAGACATTATATACCACATTCATATTAATAAATTATGCATGATTATGAAACCTTAGTTAAAACACAATTTTATATCGTAAATACTTCTAATTGAAATCTAAATATTAAATGCAACATATATTTGTAAGACAGTCTTATACCTTACCGTTCAGACCACGTCATATGTTAATGTCCTATGAACTATTTCCATGATTTTGTTCAGAAAATAGGAACTAGCTCAGCACTAAATCAAGGTACTTTGTATACACATAACTGGTCTCTCTATATATTACTAGTATTTATTTTTCCCACTTCACATTTACACCCATGGGCACTTCCAACTAGACCTTTTTGATTGCGGTTTTCTAAAAAATGACAAAGCGCAACGGTTTCAATTTTGCACAGCCCCATCATACACCATTTCCAATAATATGATAAAATTTAAATCATTTCTATCTCTTCACGCTCTCGGGTGTCAAAACTAATAATTGACCAAGAAAATCGTGGTGAATATAGAAATTCGATGCAGTTTATAATCAAAGTGTTTAGCAACGACACTCCAACCAAAACACATATAGTATAAATGAGTTCATGCATAACACCATCCCACAATGAAGAATAGCTGTTTACAAAACTGTCAATCATGTGCAAATTAATCTGCAATTTTATCCAATCATTGTATTTGGATATCACGTGATTAACGTTTAACCTACTAGTATTTTACACAAAGAAGCACGTGGTATTTATTTAATATTTTTATGATACTTGATTAATTTCAATTAATCCGTTAACAATACTTAAGGAGGAGTTAAAAATGTTAGTGGTAAAACCTGGAAAGGGCTACTGTGCAGTATCCAGGACGGGTGCGCGCCATTGGTATGTAAGAGTCCGCATTCCACGTATTTATTTATTGAGTAATTGTTATAAAAATAAGTGTTATCTTTATTTAGACTGAAATTGGTTAAATCATTTTTTGAACGATTTTAAACGAAAATAACAGACAAAAAACAAAAATATTTGCTTTTAATTTCTAACAGTGAAATTGACTTTAGTTCATTTTCGCATTTTTGCGAATTTTTGTTTTGATAGTATGTTTTATTTTTGTGAAGTTTTGTATGAAAACGAAATTTTAGATAGATGAAATTAAATACATCGAAGTCTTATATATTGTTTTGTGTTCTTGAAAGTTTTGGAGAAATTCGGGCTAAAAATACAGAAAATATAGCTGATTAAGCGAAGGTCTAGTTAGAAGTGCCTATGAGTGTATATATGCATACCACATGTATACATTAGTACTTTTTCTACTTCTCTTATTCCATTATTTGGATCGTTTGCACATGTGTTAAAATGTTGCGCGTTTAAGGCCTGCCAAGTCTGACACAACTTATGGCGACACAGGAGCGTAAACATCAATTCAGCATGAATTAGTAGCCATCAGTCACCGTTATAGCACGCCTACATCAGTGATAGAGCAATACATTGTGCCGAAGACGGAACGTGTCGAACATTTACAAGCAGAACATATTACATTATACGTAAATATGACAGCAGATACATAGTACGGACCTGTAGGTATGTACTCGTTGTAGATTTAATTATTTATTATCGAATGGTTTGATAAACATAAGTGTCAGTTTCAGTTGACGTTTGCGTTGACGTCAATAATGACGCATTACACAATTCACACGTATGACTGAACACCAAATTGATGCGTGTACATCTTGAAAATGGAATACGACGAATGACGTAGATAGCTTTCAATTTGGAGTAATATTTTTATCAATATGGTATTAATTGACTGAAAATACAGTCATGTTATCGAGTTCAAAACCAACCGGTCAATGTGTTCAAGTTATTGCTAATTGTATTGAATAGTATTGAATGTAAATTCATAATTTATGTTTCAGTTGAAGGTCATTTGCAGCAAAAACACATCGGCTAAAAAGTATGTATGGTGTGCATTCGTATAGTAATAATAATTATTTGCTTTCCGCAATAATTAACTCCAGCAGATCATCGTGACAGAAATTATTAAACCAACGAATTAAAGCATGCTGTCATACACGGTAATGTATAACGTCTGCTTCATGAGTACTTGACACTTTCTTTCAGCTATCAGGGCAATATCACTTACGAATCTCTTAACAGAAGTGCACATCCTGTAGAAGAGTATGAAATCGTTCAAACACCTAGACATTGAGTGTGATATAAGTGTTTTTGTATTGCTGACATTACCAACTATATCACCATAGTAAGTTGAATTGACATAGTATGATGCCAACTTGTATACTTACACTTCGTTTCTTTAAAGTTACTTTGTTATAAAATTCAATTATTGTGATTATGGAAGGAACTGTTTATCGAAATGAATCTAAATGATAACTTGCTCAGCATCGCTGAGGTGTATATACCTAAACATTCGAATATATATTTACATGTTATACTATATGATTAAATAATATTTCCATTGTGCGAGAAACTATTGTACGTATGTCATTTATTGTACAATCGTTGGATTGTAATAAATGCTCGTATCATTATTTCATGTGTACTCTTTAGATCAGGTCGTACTTTCATATACATGTTACATATAGGTATGAAGCTCCATACATCACATAACTGAACAAAGGGTGAACCAAGTGTTAAACTCTATAATTTGAATAAACACAATATAAAATTACCACACACTTCGATCTTGATACTCTATTAACCATAGAACATTGACATGTATTATAACGCTTCTATAAAAGATTAAGCATCGATACAAGACATCCTCAATTTGGAGATTGTTTGGTACGAGTATGCTACTTAAACAAATCGTTTACAATATGTTGCATTGAAAGGTAGTCTCTGTTTATTTCAGTTTAACTGTGATATATCAGCTGCCATTCAGTGAAACGTGTTTAATGACATATTATAATTTAACATGTTCAACCATGAAAATGTCCTCATTTGAAATGTTCACGGATGTGGTATTAGCATCCGAGATTTAAGAGTGTTCATTACTTCCTTTATATATATCTTGATTGATAATAAACCTGAGTATTCAATTAAAACTATTTATTGTATTCTCGAAACTTGCCTTGTTTAATAGAAATTAAGTATGGTAACGCCTACTGATTTAACTGAATTGAAGTTAATTCTTGACTTTCATGAAAGGGACTATGTTAACGAAACAGTTATCTCCTTCAGCATCTGTAATGTTTATATGCTCAAGAAATTAGCAATACAAAGGCGTATACGATAAATACCGTATGAATAATTTACTACATTATGATAATTTTGATAAAAACCAAAACAAAACAAAATCTTGAACAAAAAAAAACTCATGACGACGGAGTCGTAAGAACAATAAGAATAAAGACAGTAGACAGCGCTGTAACCAATTGCGCTACTTTGACTTGTTAATGAATGTTCATAGTATGGTTATATAAGAAACTCACAAATCGGACAAACAAATTGTAAACAAGAAAAGGGCCAAACAAACAAGATCTAAATTATATTACGATTTTGTTCTCAGTATGCATACACAATTTTTCCATTAGATAAACATTCTTGTTACCTTTATTATATGCCAATATTACTATGGGGCCCTTTTGATTGACATAGTTCCTTTAAAGTGTGTGTTTACGCTTTTTATTATAATCATTATTTTACAAAATATGTATATGATAGTGTAGTTCAAAGTAGCTTATCATCAACCGAACACTATTTTTGACAATAAAGCTTGCCAATTTTGTTTTGGCATTTTACAGCAATGGTCCTTATAGAACTGTATTACATGTTATATCGATATGTAGTAATCCACTTTATTATGTTCTTTTCATTTACGCCACTTTGTATATTGTAAGATTGTACAATTACATTTTAACACTATGTATTGTGATAAATTTGATTCTATATTAATGAACCTGGAGTGAATGCGGACCTTTTGTTGTAAAATGGCATTTTAAATGGGCGAAACCTATTTTATTTTACTCACAATTATTGTCTGGGGTATATACAAACAAACACAGCAACGCACATATAGATACGCGAATAGACCACCGAAAACATAACTCGTAGTAGAGCTTTATAAATACGGAGAGTAGATACGCGTAGATGTTTAAAGTGTTCATGTACGATCTTACAACAGATATAGTGGCATAAATACAATTAACCAGATACAGTTTATTCACATCTATTTCTATTTAAAATGGAAAAAAAAGTAAAGAACAAACCTTTCTTTTAAACGCACAATGAGCTAGTTTTTCAATCACCAAATAGTGTTTGTCTGTACAGACGGAAACTGAAATACATGTATATACGCTGACTTGGTTACACAACACTAATAAACGATCCAAATACTCGACACTAATACTTGTTGATTTATTCCATTTGGATTGTTTTCTTCGTCAGTTGTATGGTTTTCTTTTTGCTTTCAAGTGTTATTGTCACTTTAATCTGCTTTTTGAAAATAATTAATGTGAACGATCAGACATACACACTTTAAGAGGTACACCATTAACATTATCATTTTAATCACATAAACTATCATATATATGTTTAATATTACACACATAAAAGTAATATATTTTGAACAAGTGTAACAAAATGCTAAATAAATCGCGAACTGTAAGACATATGCTATATTGAAGGGTTTGCTTTTTAAACTACATTCTTATCGGTCATTTAAATAAAATTACCCACAAGTCACGTCGTCATATTGATTCTTAGGTTATAACAACGAAGTGTGCACACATATGGGTTTCTTTAGCAAGTTTAGTTTGTACGTTTAATATGTATTCACAAATATTACATCTCAACCAAATGAACGGAAACAAAATGTATGTATCTCATTATCCTCCGTTTCCATATTTGTGTATTACTGGTTACGATATCTAAAAATCGCACCTAATAGGAAGCTGTATTAATTTAAATGTTATATGTGGGCTTTGTATCCTTTATGTATTCGCTGATTTTGACAGCATACTACTAAACGATTCCTGTTGCTAAGCCGAAGAGATCCTGTTACAAACCCGGATTTCATTGCCCACAGAAGTTTCATTCTTTAAACGTTTGACCTTGAATGTTTTAGACAAAGACAATATTATTGGGAAGATATAAAACAATGTTAAACGTAGTGAATTAACTTATGCACCAGTATTATCTATGTGACGAGAAGAGTGTGTGTCGTGTATATCAAATTGCCTTTTGTGTTCCTTTTGATTTCTTAAATAATTTCAAAGATAATTTTGACAATTCCATAATTTTGTCAATAAATCGTTTAGATTCAAAAACACAAAAGCGACAGTATTTTGTTCAAATATGTTTAATGCTTATATGAAAATTGTAGTGCGTTAAAGAGTTGTGGTGCATCAATTCCCAGCGATTTCATATTTGTCCCGGGACCATTAGTAATCGAAATTAAGCACGAAACTTGGTGTTTTACGACTGCTTAATCAATAATTAGTACCTAAAATCTCTTATCTAAGATATAAATATCGATGGAACAATGCTGTGGCATGTAGCCTCAGAGACAATAGTAGACAAGAAATAGTTGAACCAGAAGTTGTAAAAGTAGGAGGAGGAGAACTCAGTATTTGCTTGCACTGAAAATAACTAGTTCCTAGCAAATAACGCTTCTTAATCCTGTCTTAAATGATGACACTTGACATGATATTTGTCAAATAAATTATTTAAAAAAATATATATATAGCTATCAGACTGCTGATATTGTTATGGATTAAAATTAAACTCATAACTTCGAGGTAAATCTCAACATTTTAAACATCGCACAGGATACAGTTTAAATCTGTATGCGTAATGAGCTGTTATATATGTCTGCTAATTACAATTATTTTGTCGAATTAGTATGAAAGCTGTTAAAACTGGAAAACAGAAAAATCCGTTCAATTAACAATATTAAGTGCTAAAAAGTACACATGCCAATTACATGCATACATGTGCGACATTGCATATTAACCATTCTGCATTGAATATATGCTTAAGTAGTGTTTTTATGTATCACATACACGTTAAATAGTATTTTTTCGGAGATATACTGTACAATGGATAAATCCCAGACTGTGATAAAGTCCAAACTACATTTTTAAGTGAATTGGATCATAACCAAACCATTTATAGATTTGTTTTGGAAAAGTTGTATATTGTATTATGTATTAAACCCCTTTTGAGCAACATGGCATTGCAGACCTTACACGTTTCACTATAACATTCAGTAGATATTGTATGAAAGTACATGTAAAGCATTAATGGTTTTCTCTTCATTTTCCCCACATATTAACCGATATATTTGACAAAGCTTAATATTAAGTGCTAAAAAGTACACATGCCAATTACATGCATACATGTGCGACATTGCATATTAAACCATTCTGCATTGAATATATGCTTAAGTAGTGTTTTTATGTATCACATACACGTTAAATAGTATTTTTTCGGAGATATACTGTACAATGGATAAATCCCAGACTGTGATAAAGTCCAAACTACATTTTTAAGTGAATTGGATCATAACCAAACCATTTATAGATTTGTTTTGGACAAGTTGTATATTGGATTATGTATTAAACCCCTTTTGAGCAACATGGCATTGCAGACCTTACACGTTTCACTATAACATTCAGTAGATATTGTATGAAAGTACATGTAAAGCATTAATGGTTTTCTCTTCATTTTCCCCACATATTAACCGATATATTTGACAAAGCTTCTTCACCAAAACTAACTTATTTATCATACAGATTATGCTTTACCCGTTTTAAATTTCGGTCTTCATCAGCACTTTGTGTCAACTTAATTCTGCTTTATCCATTAATAAACATAAAAATTCCCAGATAATATTGTTTTTGACCCACGAAAAAAATACGGTTTAAAATATATCAACATGATTCTTTCTGATTCTTCTATATAAAAAGAACACAATTATCGTTATTAAACTACCAAATAAGCAACGCAAAATGTAGTCCCGATTCTGAGCGCAACATAATACAATGTAGTTCTCATAACAATTGCATAAATATTTGTCAGATTATGATAGAATATATATAATTTTAGCATTATCATTGTCTATCGCCTTTTAACAATTTTATGTCTGCCAGTTACCAGTTTGCCAGACGTGTTGAATGCGCAGCCGGAATGCAAAACACAGGAATAGCATTAACTTAACAAAACAGTCCAGACCGTGTTCGTGAACATACTGTAGTGGCCGTCCCTTCTTTACACGTTTGTAACGTTATCACTAGTTTATAATCAAACTCAGTCCGTTTTCAAAACGATAATTATTTAACTATATTAACTTTTAGTACTTCGACTTTTTATCAAACACGCTCTTAATTATTCTTTCCAATATACACTTTACACATGTTGCACGACTTATGAGTCGCTTAACAGTTAGTTGTCCAACGTCTGGCAATTATTACAACAAACAGCTTTTAACGACGTTATTAAAGTCAACCTATTTTTAGCAGAATTCAGAATACGTCAATAAGACATAGATATTTCTCAATGGAGAAGCGCTCTGAAACAGTCTATTGCACGCCAACGATTCAACGCGTTTAATTTATAATAAACCGAAGTTTGAAATGTCGGATTATTTAATTACCACAAATAATGGTTAACACATTCTGACTCTTGCCAAAATAAGATCAGTACTCGCATACACTATTGATTGAACAAGGACGACATCGTCATATACCCCGGAAAGTAAGGAAGTATGAACTCCTCAATGCAACAAAATCGAGGACGAGTTTCATTTCGTGCTGATATGTGACATTCACAGGCAATAACGGGAACGCTACATCCCTCTATACGCGAAGAATGTTTAAAATCATTAAATGTAAAGAAAAATACAACGCAGTTATAAGAAACAAGACATGTATTTCAAAAAGACAATCGTCGTAGAAATTGTTTTAGTCCCACCTATATAAGGAGACTTATCGGACCCCAGATTTTTCTGATATCATAGGAAAATTTCTCGGAGCCCCAAATAAATTTGAGAATAATTCAATCCTTATACCTTATTCAATATTTGTACCGTGAATAAACCGATCCTACCACCTATATAAGGAAACTTCTCGGACCCCAGATTTTTCGGATACCATAGGAAAACTTCTCGGACCCCCAAATTAATTTGAGAATAACTCAATCCTTATTAAATATTTGTACCGTAACTAAACCGATCATACCACCTCATACCAGCAATGTTATCCGGCGGCTTTCAACTACGCTTGTGGTCTCTAGGCGATATGACCGCGTAGTACAAATGCTTCTTTACTCATTTAGTTGACCGCGTGTATCTGCACCAGTCCGACCAATCAGGCCTGCATTCCTTGAGATATAGATAGGATGCAATATCCGAACTGAGCTGAAGCTCTTACCGAAAAAGAATTATTCAACATTTCATGATTCTGACGCGGTCTTTTTTCAAATATCGTATATTATATCCCTTTTCACCTTCGTTTACTTTGTATTCGTGAATAAATATGATAAAAAATTGAATATTTCTATATGAGCTAATAGGATCAGTCTGTAAACTACTAGATACAGTGTTTAAACAATTGAGCACAGTGTGTCAACAACTGGGAACAGTGTCTGAACAACTTGGGACAGTGTGTCAACAGTTGGGGACAGTGTGTCAACGATTGGGCACATTTTGCCAATAAGTAAGGACGTATCTGTTAAGAAGTTGTTGTTTTGCAGGTACGTCGATGGTTTTGCCTCAATGAACGTATTACATTAATTATGGCTATTTGTATTTATAACAAACAAAACACAATTATCCAATATAAAGAAAATGTGTATGATTGAACACGAGCTAGAGCAGATAAGCAGCTTTTATAGAATTGTCCATGATCATCGCACGGCCTCCGCACGATACCCTTGCGGAGTAGGTACAGTACCATATACGATATGGTTCCGGGCTACGAGCTTACGATTAAAAAAATATGTATACATTTCAGTTAAGCAAATTCGTTGAGGCTACGACGCCAGTAAAGCCTTCGATATCTTACGAAAATCGAACGGCTTCTTCAAGAAGGACGCACAGAAAGGGAATTTCGGGCAGTTTACCGGCGCCGTAGACGTCATTTAACCCAAAAATGTAACTAAAATGTCCGCCCCTATATCTAGTTGTTACTTCTCTAATGCTTGTCCGACAACAATGATGCATAATAATGTAAGACTGAACACATTTATTTTCAACAATCCATCGATGTATTTTTGCGTTGTGTTAGTTTGATCATTATTCTTTTTGTGCATATTAACGATGACAATGCATTTGTTGGCGTGACTACCTTTAAACAATAACACTCATATGATTGGATTGTTAAAGCCAAAGTAATAATTTGTGAAGCCCTGGCGTGCTCAAACGTTTTAAATCACGGTGTACTGTATACTGTGGAATGCTACACATCTCAGTTTTGATACGCTACAGTGTTAAACTTAAATGATTATTTATCTGTGTAACTGAGTAAATGTAAACATAATAAGGAAGTTTGAAACACTTCCTGGTCTAAATAGCAAAATGGTGAACGTGTTTAAAATCGTAATGTGTTTTGGTGGATTACACAGTATTTCCCGAGGTAACATTTTGATTTATTTTCTTACACTATTTAAACATTATGCGTTTTCCGTCAATATTTAAATACAATCATGATAAAACGCAAACTCCACATGTATTGATGAATTATTAGAATTCTACGATGTCACTTTGTGGTCTTAGACTTTGATATGAGACGGGATGGCTTATCAGGATTTCAGAGTACATGAAGTCCGGTGTATTAGTGTTTCCAACGGCAACGGTGGGTTGGGAATATCAAAGTCTAAGATCACACTAATTCTAATGATTCATCAATACATTTCGTATAATTTATTAATTCTACCATATCACAGTGTGACTCAGACTTTGCTATGATAATTTAAGTAGCCACCGGTCTACAAGGAAATGAACTACACAAATAAACTAAACTCTCAGATTTTTGTGATTTATTGATCCGCTGAATAAACAGTACTTGAACTGTTGCAGAACATGTTATATATTAACAAAAATACCGGTCTTATCGAAAATTTCCTCTGAAACTACTAGCAGATTTTCACCAAACTTCACAGGAATGATCCTTGGGTGACCCTCTTTCAAAATTGTTCAAATCGTTCTGGTCCGCTGCATATGTAGGTCACCAGAGCTAAAAATTGATTTAAAAACAGAAAATTTTAAAAATCTTCTCTGAAACCACACGGCTTGGAGCTTTCATATTTGTTATCTGACATCCTCTAGTGGTCCTCTACAAAGATTTTCAAATTATGCCCTGGGGTCAAAACTCATCTGAAACCGCAAGGCCCGGAGGTTTCATATTTGGTGTGTAACATTGTAAAATGGTCCTCTACAAAGATTGTTCAAATGATGCCCCTGGGGTCAAAACTGGCCATGCCCCGGAGGTCACGTGGTTTATATAGACTTGAATAGCAAAATGACTTAAAAAATCTTCTCCTCTGAAACAGCAAGGCTCAGGAGTTTGATATTTGGTATGTAACATTGTTTAGTGGTCCTCTACAAAGATTGTTCAAATGATGGCCCTGGGGTGAAAACTGGCCACACCCTGGGGCACACATGGTTTATATAGACTTAAATAGCAAAATGACTTTAAAAATCTTCTTCTCTGAAATTGCAAGGCCTAGAGGTTTCATATCAGGTTTCAAATGAAGCCCCTTGGGTCAAAACTGGCCACACCCTGTGGCTCACATGGTATATATACACTTAAATAGCAAAATGACTTTAAAACTCTTCTTCTCTGAAACCGCTAGGCCTAGAGATTTCATATTTGGTATGTAACATTGTATAGTGGTGCTCTACAAAGATTGTTTGAATGATGCCCCTGGGGTGAAAACTGGCCACACCCCAGGGTCACATGTTTTATATAGACTTGAATGGCAAAATGATTTAAAAAATCTTCTCCTCTGAAACTGCAAGGCCCAGATGTTTCATATTTGGTATGTAAACTTGTACAGTGGTCCTCTACAAAGATTGTTCAAATGATGCCCCTGGGCCGGAAACTGGCCACACCTTGGGGCTCACATGGTTTATATCCACGGAACTGTTATTTAATGATTAAACAACATGATGATTAAGGTAGAGTTAACTGGACTACTGGTGTTAAACATTTGCTTTTTAAACTTGGTTTTGGTAACGTTTGGATATCCCAAGAAATTGGTAATGTTAATGTTTTTCTATAAACTTTTAAACACAAGGAATACGTAATATTAAATATCAAAATTGGCATGACAGTTTAAATTCAACTCGTTGTGATACATATTGGCAATTTAAGTCATTGCTAAACCCAGAAAAATATTTATCTGCTAACATTCCTTTTTGTTATCGTATAAGTTTTGCTAAATTTAGATGTTCTGACCATAAATTTGCCATAGAAACCGGAAGACATGCAGGTATTTTAAGAGAAGAACGTTATTGTACTTTTTGTCTAGAACAACTGCAAATAAGAATAGTAGAAACAGAATTTCATGTATTTTTTGAGTGTTTAAAATATATACAAAAACGCTATTTATATTTGTATTCATGGTTTAACGGCCAAAGTGATGTTGCTTCTTTTATCAATCTTATGCAATCCATAAATGAAGTTGTACCACAGAAAATAATGACATATATTTTTCAGTTAATGAAAACATCGATAGACATCGATTTACATGTTTATTGTGCACGATTGTGAGACACAACCTTTCATTATATAAGTCTGATTGTATGTTGTATTTTGGGCCGGTGGCCTTTATTTACAAAATAAACTTTCTGTTCTGTTCTGTTCTGTTCTATAGACTTGAATAGCAAAATGACACTTCTCCTCTGAAACCGCAAGGCCCAGTGGTCTCATATTTGGTGTGTAACATTGTATAGTGGTCCTCTACAAAGATTGTTCAAATGATGCCCCTGGGGTCAAAACAGGCCACACCCTGTGACTCACATGGTTTATATAGACTTAAATAGCAAAATGACTTTAAAAATCTTCTTCTCTGAAATTGCAAGGCCTAGAGGTTTCATATTACGTTTTAAATGATGCCCCTTGGGTCAAAACTGGCCACACCCTGTGGCTCACATGGTTTATATAGACTTAAAATGATGGTGTTGTTAATTACAGTATAGTAGATTAGCACCCTGTGGTCACTAAGAAGCGGGTGTAAAACTCATGTTGCATGTGGCAATGCAGGGCTACCAGATTGCTATCATAACAAATGTGGATACATATGTGTTAGTTCTTGCCCTATCAGTTTGTTATCAGATTTCAGTTTTTGAATTGTGGATATCTTTTGGCAAAAATCTATAGATGTTTTTCAGTTCACGCTATTTCATACTCACTAAATTTCTCTCCCGGCTACTAGTACTGCCGAATGGGGCTGGATCAGAGTAAAGGCTGACAAATGGAGACCTGTTTGGTCTTCTTTGCCTCAAGCTGCAGTGTCATGGTTCTTGGGTGTGGTTGTAACCCATAAAAGGGCTGTTATGGAAGATGCAAGGCTAAATCGCTCTGCACAGCATTATCAAGTGCAATTTGCTATTTTAATTATTATATCATTCCCTATAAATTCACAATATCTAATCCATGTCGGAGATGGTCATGACACAATGATACCTAATAAACCGCTTTTCAGAATAAACGAGTCACGATGTGGTATCAAAATGGTAAATTTATTTGGCATTACGTGGTAATTTATTTGATGATTTTATAAAGTTAATAAACTTGTGTTAATGTAAGTATATTGTTGACATTTTGTCTTACAGTGATACATGTTGTAGCAGCATTGATCTTTAATTTTTTATTTTACAGTAATGTTATTTGAAAAGCATTGCAAGATAACTCTTTTTGTGGGGGGCAATAGGTTGTCATTGCCATGGTAAAAGAAGAAAATAGATCATATTTGAATTTTTATGCTGATAGTTTAGTTTTCATTTGTATGATGAGTTATTTCAAAATCCTTCAATTCACGGAAAGTAAGAAAGTAAGACAAGCACTATTTTGACAATTAAGCAATTTATTTTGAAATTTTACTACCCCAAAGTAATAACATTTATGGTAGCCATCCAATTCTTGAGATCAACACATCGTCTCATCTCATCTCGGTGAACATAAATTGTGACAAGTTATTTGAAATCTTTCCATGCATTGGGAGGTTAAAGCACGGACGCGCAGTATTTTGATAATAAAGCGTTCTATGTTGACATTTGACCTCAAAGTATGACCATAACCTTTACGCAGGCCTACTGGTGAAACCTTAAAACCTTTTAAAACCTTTACTTTGTGGAAAATCCTTTAAAACATTGATTTTTTCTGGAAAACCTGCAAAAACCTGTAATTCACTATAAAAACCTTCATTTTTTGTCAATCAGTTTGCCGCATCTTTTTATAGCAATTAATATTAAAACAGACAATAATCATGCAAACGTTTTAACAAACTTTTCACATCTCTGTGTGGAGTTTAAATTTTACAAGACTTGAAGGCAAAACCTTGTAAATACAGAATCGGAGCAATAATTCTTAATATTATACAATAATAATATCTCTGTAACTCCCCTGATAATGTATGACAATACTAAACATTGAGGATAAATTCATTACTTGTTGAATAGTTCAATAGTCGTAAATTGGACATAGAAGACCATAGACTTAATCAAATCAGAACACTTTCCAAGGTCCAGAACAAAATAGTGGTTGCTGGAACCTGCTCCTTTTTGGTTTTAACTGCTGCCTTTTGGGGTTGGCCAACACAGGAATACTTAATATTATTTGTTCTTCTTAAAAAATGTACAAGATTATGAAGAGACTTAATGTTTCAAAGCTTATGTATATATAATAGAAGACAGTTAGAAACATTTGAAGTACAAATGACTGATATTATAGTCAGGAGAAGGTCTCTTGTTGATTTTGCAAGTTTGTAGTGATGCCCAGCAAAATGAATACTAACTTCTTTGTTTACACACTGAGCAAGAAAGTTAGAGACTCTTGGCTTTGACAGTTACAGTATTCAGATTGTGACGAAGGCAAGATCATAGACATGACAACAAATTTTTCAGTTGCCTAAACTACCTTGATTCTTAATTACAGCCTTAAATGAGTTAGTACAGTGTAGTTTGATTGCTATTTTTAATTTTCACTCTTGTAAGAATAATTATTAGCATTCCATGTGCAGTATACATAAAAAACAAGATCTGAGGAATGCCATTCAAGTTGTATATGCCATCACAGTGATTATTTGTGCTAATTGAAATTTTGAGGCAATAGTCTAACATACTTGTACCTACTGTTTCAAGTGTGCATATCAACTACATTATATGAACAATTGTTTGCTTTTTTTAAGACCCTCATATTGTATTCTACTGTGTGAGGTCCAATGATGATTAAACAGAAGCTGATATGCAGTGATGAGATGATCTTTTGCAATGATGTTCCAACTAAGCAATTGTTCTTACAATGAAGGGCTTTTGATTTCTTTTGCAATTTTGCATCATGTGCATTTGTATGGTATTTTTGCCTCATGCTGAAATACAGTTTTGACAATTTGACAATTGATTTGGTATTGTATTTATGGTGAGTTTTAGTTTTCAACAATATTTGTCATTATTTCATGCCCATAACTTGCCAGAGTACATTATTATGCCCCCCTTTGTGGGGGTATCTTGCTTTACACCTGTCCGTCGGTCGGTCGGTCGGTATGTCGGTCGGTCGGTTGGTCGGTTGGTCGGTCGGTCGGATGGTTGGTCTGTCTGTAGACATTTCGTTTCCGCACGATATCTAGATAACGCTTTGACCTATGATCATGAAAGTTGGTATGCTGGTTACTTGGGAGGAAAGGAAGACGCCTATACATTTTGAGGTCAACAGGTCAAAGGTCAAGGTCACCGTTGCTAAAAATAGAAAAACGGTTTCCGCTCAATAACTTGAGAATGCATCGAGATATTTTAATGAGACTTAATACATAGATACCTTATATCGAGACCTCGCTTGGAATTGCATATGGGGTGGGTGGGGTGAAGGTCAATGTTACTAAAAATAGAACAAATGGTTTCCTCTCAATAACTCGAGAACGCATTGAGATATTTTAATGAATCTTCATATATAGATATCTTATATTAAGACCTCTCTTTGGATTGCATATGTGGTGGGTTGGGTCAAGGTCAAGGTCACCGTTGCTAAAAATAGAAAAACTCTTTTCGCTCAATAACTTGACAAGCATTGAGATATGTTAATGAAACTTCATGCATAGATACCTTATATCCAGACCTCCCTTGGGATCGCATATGGGTTGGGTGGGGTCAAGGTCACCGTTGCTTAAAATGGAGAAACCGTTTCCGCTCAATAACTTGAGAACGCATCGAGTTGTTTTAATGAAACATCATACATAGATACGTTATATTGAGACCTTTCTTGGGATTTCATATGGGGTGGGTGGGGTCAAGGTCAAGGTCACCATTACTAAAAATAGATAAACGGTTTCCGCTCAATAACTTGAAAATGCATTGAGATATTTTAATGAAACTTTATTCATAGATACCATATATCGAGACCTCGCTTGGAATTGCATATTAAAATAATTTCTTAACAATTGCACATATTCACAAGATGGCTGCAAGTCGGGGGGCATACATGTTTTACAAACATGTTGTTATTATTCCTGCAAATATGTTTTACACCGCTTAAGATATTTACTTTATATAGATATTGAACTGTGGAAATGTGTAACACTCTGCTACTTTGTTATTGCTTTTTTCCATATGGATTATTGTTGTTTTCTATGTAAAATAAGTATGCAGTGTTTATTTTTGTTGTCACAACGAGTTTATTTCCATTTGAAGTACAATTCAAATGAAAGGTATATTTCGTTTAATATCCATCAAATTAGATGGTAGAAATTAACCTTTATTTGCTCTTTAATTTTTACCAAATTTCCCCTAAAAAGCCTTTATTTTGTAAAATTAGAACCTTTATAAAAACCTTTATTTTCATCGAGGCCTGCTAGGAGGCCTGTTTACGGTACACATCCGTAATGATGTTTACAAAGACAAAGATTCTTTACAAAGATTGTTCAAATGATGCCCCTGGTGTTAAAACTTGCCACGGTCCGGTGGTCACATTGTTTATATAGACTTAAATAGCTAAATGACTTTAAAATCTTCTCCGAAACCGCAAAGCGCAAAGGTTTGGTATTTGGTTGGTAACATTGTATAGGGGTCCTCTACAAAGATTGTTCAAATGATGCCCCTGGGGTAAGAACTGGCCACACCCCGTGGCTCACATGTTTTATATTGACTTAAATAGCAACATGAATTTAAAAATCTTCTCCACTGAAACCGCAACGTCCAGAGGTTTCATATATGGTATGTAATATTGCATAGTGGTCCTCTACAAAGATTGTTCAAATGATGCACCTAGGGTAAAAACTGGCCACTCCCCTGGGGTCATATGGTTTATATAGACTTAAAAAGCTAAATGACTTTGAAAATTTTCTTCTCTGAAACCGCAAGGCCCAGAGGTTTGTTATTTGGTTGGTAACATTGTATAGGGGTCCTCTACAAAGATTGTTCAAATGATGCCCTGGGTTCAAAACTGGCCACAGCCCAGGAGTCTCATTGATTGTATAGACTTAAATAGCAAAATTACTTCAATAATCTTCTCCTCTGAAACCGCAATGCCCAGTGGTTTCATATTTTGTATGTAACATTGCATACTGGTCTTCTACAAAGATTGTTCAAATGATGCCCCTGGGGTCAAAACTGGGATGCCTTAAACTGAGGTGAGCGACCTAGGGCCATCGTGGCCCTCTTGTTTTTCAGTTAGTTTGCTGCATCTTGTTGTAGTAATGACTATTCAAACAGACACATACAATAATCATGCAAATGTTCTAACAAACTTCTAACATCTATTTGTGGAGCTTAAATTTTACAAGACTTTTAAGACAAAACCTTTTAGATACAGCATTGAATAACTATTAATATTAATTTACAATAATATCTCTGTTAGTATCCTTATAATTAATGACCATACTACCATAATTATATAATATTATACAAACTCATGTATAAAAACCTTTTAGATACAGCATTGAATAACTCTTAATATTAATTTACAATAATATCTCTGTAAATACCTTTATAATTAATGACCATACTACCTTAATTTTATAAATATAATACAAACTCGTGTATAATATGCACCCATAAGTTTCAACAATATTTTGGGGGAAAAATAAAAATCTGAATATTACTCGCATCCAAAAATGACGTGTCTGTTCATAATGCTTTTGTATGTCAGTACACAAGCCATAGTAGCTTACACAATTAAATCATGTAGACATCGCGTTAAACTAGATATTATGAAAACAGGAAAAAAGCGAGATTTATTCACATAATTTCTGCAAGTGAGAATCATCAGAAACGTAGACGAATACAGACGAATGCAGCATGTTTATTAACACAGAAAATAACGTTCACCCTATTTTCAGAAAATGGTTTGTACATGTAACTACATTGCATCTAAATTTAAATACACTACTAGATTGGTCGCTATTTTAAAAATATGACATTTACCCGATTGCAGTACGTGATTTATGCATCTTCAATGGGAATAACCCCGTCCGGATTGGACGTCAATTACAGAATATCTTCAAATAGAAACATATCCCAAAATGCACTTGATACTTACGAAAAATGGCCAACGTTTGTGTTTATGTAATTCTTAAACACATTTATCGTCAATATTGGCCAGAATTTGCTTTTAAAAACGACAGTCGTGAATATATGGGATTATTGGGTAATGGATATAGACGAGAAAAGTGGTATGTATACAGTAATAGATACGGTTAAGTTTATAAGTATCTATGGGTGGAAGTGTTAAGCAATATTTGTATGGAAATTTTCAGGTAAATTAACTTCTGATAAAAAATGGGTTAAAAGGTGCTTAATATATTTCATTACTTGTTGGATAGTTCATTAGTCCAAAACTCGACATGGATGACCCTGGACTTAATCAAAAGCACTCTTTCCAAGGTCCAGAAAGAAAGGCTGGTTTGCTGCAACCTGCTCCTTTTTGGTTTTCACTGCTGCCCCTCTGACTGAAATAGTAAATTGAGTAATTTTCTTGTCTGGGCTATAACTTGGCCATGGATGGATGGATTTTAATATTAAATAACACAAATGTTTGAACTTTGATATATCAGAGTAAGTAATATTTCCCAGTGGTATAGGAAATATTGTACAATTAGCTAACTTCACAGTGACATGTAATATATTTTTAGGTGTATCGGTCTAACAAACCATAATATCTTCCAATGGTACATTGAATGCTGTATAAGGAGAGAACCTTGCGCTGACATAAAATATACTGCCGGTATATCAGTCTCACAGTGGTACAGTGAATGCCGTACAAGGAGAAAAACTCGAGGAGAAAAACTCACTCTGAAATGTAATATATTTCAGGTGTTGATTATCAGTCTCACAGCCTGGTATATCTGCCAGAGTGTATTTCAGGTGTTGATTATCAGTCTCACAGCCTGGTATATCTGCCAGAGTGTATTTCAGGTGTTGATTATCAGTCTCACAGCCTGGTATATCTGCCAGAGTGCAGTGAATGTTTAGCGAGAAAAGAACCTCACTCTGACATATAATATATTTCAGTGTATCAGTCTCACAGCCAGTAGTATCTTCCAGTGGTACAGAGAATGTGGTACAAAGGGAGAACCTCACTCTGACATATATAATATATTTCAGTGTATCAGTCTCACAGCCTGTAGCATCTCCCAGTGGTACAGTGAATGTGGTACAAAGGGAGAACCTCACTCTGATATATAATATATTTCAGTGTATCAGTCTCACAGCCAGTAGTATCTCCCAGTGGTACAGTAAATGTGGTACGAGGGGAGAACCTCACTCTGACATATATTATATTTCAGTGTATCAGTCTCACAGCCAGTAGTATCTCCCAGTGGTACAGTGAATGTGGTACAAGGGGAGAACCTCACTCTGACATATTACAGTGTATCAGTCTCACAGCCAGTAATATCTCCCAGTGGTACAGTAAATGTGGTGCAAGGGGAGAACCTCACTCTGACATATATTTCAGTGTATCAGTCTCACAGCCAGTAATATCTCCCAGTTGTACAGTGAATGTGGTACAAGGAGAGAACCTCACTCTGACATGTTATATTTTTCAGGTGTATCAGTCTCGCAGCCAGTAATATCTCCCAGTGGTACACTGAAAAAAAAGTGGTACAAGTGGAGAACCTCACTCTGACATATTACAGTGTATCAGTCTCACAGCCAGTAATATCTCCCAGTGGTACAGTGAATGTGGTACAAGGAGAGAACCTCACTCTGACATGTTATATTTTTCAGGTGTATCAGTCTCACAGCCAGTAGTATCTCCCAGTGGTACAGTGAATGTGGTACGAGGAGACAGACTGACACTCACATGCTCATATCCAAATGAGCCGGATGTGTCCAGTGACCTCTGTTCGTGGAGCGTGTTTCAACAAGGACAAACTGGATTCCTTACTGCAGTTTTTCTGGGATACCCTCCTTGTACACTTCATTCTGGCAACTCTTCACTGTATGGATACGCATGTCAAGGGAACAGGACTTTCACGTTAACTATTAACAGTGTACAGAAAAGTGCAATATGGAAATGTGAGCAACAGTTACGTGGAGAATACAAAGGAAGTAATAATGTTACTGTCAACATCCTAGGTAATGTAGAATTGCAATTTACTGATAATTTGTAGAATAACATGTTATTAGCAGTAATATGTAATATGTAATATACAAGGGAAGTAACAAATTGACTGTCATCCTGCTTGGTAATGTCGTATTGTAATTTACTGATCATTTGTATTATCACATGTTAGTAGCAGTAATATGTATTACACAAGGGAAGTAACAAATTGACTGTCATCCTGCTTGGTAATGTAGTATTAACACACTATTATGTGAAGTTAGAATAAGACATCAAACATAGAATACATTATTTTATTATACCAATCTTTAATATGCAGTGAAACATTTACAATTTTAAAATTTTGCAGAGTTATTACTGTAATATACACAAGCATATATAATTGCATCAGTAAAAATGATTTTACTACAAATCTGTATACTTGTATGCATTTACAAAATTTTCTCAAAAACATAGAACTGTGTCCATGCATGCATGAACACAGATTTTTAATATAATAAAAACGATCAAAGACACAATAAGATTTACTGAAAGTGTTATGGATAATGCAAAAATACCATAATATTGACAAAATATAACAAAAAAAATACTCCTAACACAACCAAATACACAGTTTTATGTGAAAAAAATAAATATTTCATGCCCATTCTATGTATTGATGTCTTATTCTAACTTCACATAATAGAGTGTTTATTGTAATTTACTGATCATTTGTAATATCACATGTTAGTAGCAGTTATATCGAATATACATAGGAAGTAATAAAGTGACTGTCAACATGCTAGGTAATGTAGTATTGTAATTTACTGATCATTTGTATTATCACATGTTAGTAGCAGTTATATGGAATATACAAGGGAAGTACGAATGTGACTGTCAACATGCTAGGTAATGTAGTATTGCAATTTACTAATTATTTTTAAAATAACAGCTATTTTGGAATATACAAAGGAAGCAGGGATATACCGGACTCGATTTTCTGCTTCAAATACCCCTACATTGTTAGTCAGGACCCCTCCTATTTTGAAACTTGCATCCCATTGGATGCGTGATTTTTCTGATGTGTTGATACAATTCAGTGTTGAAATTAATTATTTAATAGATGTAATTTATAAAATTATTAACATTATTTTATAATGCCTTCATTCTATCTTATTGATATAACACATTCAAAATATTGATACAAATGCAGACAAAACAAATGAATGGGACTCCCACTTTTATTGAGAGGACCCCTAAATATCAACCACCTGATACAGATATACGGCTATATGTTAACAGCTACTTTTTGAATAAACAAGGGCAAACATTAGTTTACTTTCCACGCTTACTCCTTCAAAAAGCAGTAACATCTTTTCTTGAAACCATCGTCAAAGAATTACCAATCTCAACTCGTCTTGACATGCGGATACATCTTTGCTTCGCGAACAAATTATGGAATGACACCAGCAGCATCCTGCTAAAAGCCGCCGCTGACGGCTCATAACCCGCCCCTGGTGGCTTATATCCCTCCCTTGGCGGCACAAACACCGCCCCTGGCTTCTCATATCCCTCCCCTGGCGGAACACACCTCCCCTGGCGGCACATACACTGCCCCTGGCGGCTCATATCCCTCTTAATTTAAACAAGACAAAATTCACATGCCTTGACAAATGATGCACCAAATACACATAAATCGCATTACAAGTGCCAAAGCCTTGACACAGACAGCCTTTCTGACAAAGAATCTTTGATGTGCCCATCTTTAGATGCTGAACACTTCAAACGACCATGCTTTTAAAACAAACTAAGAGGAACAATACTATTCGCAGCTGTAGTGTTGCCATCTTAACGGATTGAATGTAAACCCAATTTGGAGGAATCTCAAGACAAATTCTTCTTGAAAACATCACACACTGACGTATAAGAAAGCGGCTTGTTATCCCTCCTTACAATTATTTTCAGACTTTTTATAAGAAAAGGTTTGTCTGAAAATGAAATCCTTCGAGTCGTTAAAAATGTTAGCAAGTCGGCAGTACCGTCAAGCTGTGCCACTGGACAAGTTGAATGACTAGTTCTGGCTATAACAACAAAAAGTTCTTAGTCTTAAAACATCAGTCGTTGATTTTTCTATTCTTTTTTCACAATCTCATCAGTGAACATAATGTCAGAAGGTTTTTGTTTCAGGACATCGCTTGCATGAGCAATAAGCCTGTAAAAGATATAACAAACACACATGATATCATCAATCACTAAAATAGCTGCTTTCAGATGCAAAAGTCTAGATTAATGAATAAAAAATCCCAATTGTTATAGGCTCTTTATTTGCAAAAGGTTTGCACACAATCATTACACAACCGACAAGGCACACTTTCAACCATTCATTCGTACAAAGTGATCTGTGACCTGACACAACATTTGTCCAATTTAGAGCATAAATACGTTATTTTACTTCGACTTACTACACGAACCAGGAGCTCGAGCCACTTTCACAAGATAGAGCTCAATCGTACCAGGCTCTGTCGGTAAAGAAAAGCAAGAGCTAAATCGTACCAGGCTCTGCCGGTAAAGAAAAGCAAGCACAATTCTTGCACAATTCACTGAATGTTCGACAACCTAGGCGATATCCATGAACTGTGGATGGCTCCCTCACTCGCAAGCAAATATACTGCACATCTTAAAACTGCCCCGTTGTGGTCTTTGATGCTTAATTGTTTCTTAAATCACACCATAAGTCAGTCTTAAATGAATCCGTTAAAACGAGCAATACATTAGTACACACAATGCACATTCATTTACATGTACATAAATCGTCGTGTTTATAAAAAAATGCAAGAACACCTTGTGTAAATAGCTTTTCGCGCATTTAAAATTTTGGACCGATACAAAATTAATGCATTTTAAATTACATGTTTAATCTAAAAAAAAAAAAAAAAATCTGCCTAAAAAATTAGAAACTTTATAAAAGCAAAATTGATTTTATTATTTCACTATATTTAACATCCCTGTGCAATAAATGATATCACCAACGAACTTGCGATCAAATCATATCAGCGCAAGCTGAAGATAGAAAATGCCTGTCAAATCAGATGCAAACTTCTATGTGCAATCTAATCGAACAACAATGACTTTGCTGGTGAATCTCTCGAAACCGAAAATAGATTCGTTTAAATTACCTTGTACATAAATGAAGCCAGGTAAAAACACGCTTCCACGTCTCATGAAGCAACTGCTGAATGCTCCAAATATAATAGAGAGCAAAACGGACTTAAGGGCCAGCAAGGAGCAACAGTTGTATATAGCTTTGCAATAAAGCAAAGCAATACGGATCAAATACACCGGCGGCACCAACCAGTTATGTTCGTGTGTCAGAAAAGGCATTTACATCCTCACAGCCTGGAGATAAAAACAAAGAATATCAAATATAGGAAACTTGGTTTTTAGGTCATTCGCAAAACGATCTACTGTTTGTGGGCCATACGAACTACATTTATCCATATAGGAAAAACAACATGAGCATCAAAACATACGACTCAGCTAATCGCATCCGCTGTGGTATTCGTGCTTCTCTCGACCCATACAGGAGACACTGGAATTCGATGCTCTAAACCAGCAGAGAAGTTCTAAACGGACGTCTCGTGCAACTCTTGACTCATACTACCCTTAAAGTAGAATTAATCAAATGTCGTTATCTGTGTTCTAAATAACATTTTTCCTGCTGATCTATACTTGAACAACTCCAGGTACAAATTTAATAGCCAACAGTTCTCTATGAGTAGACTCTTCCCTCGCTCATATGAGCAACTGCACAATCACATTTTCTAAATCCAGCACCTGCAATCTCAGAAGAATCCGAATACACACAAACAGCTGGAAGAAAATCTTGAAAAAAAGAGCCTTACTGAAAAGGCGCTCAGAGACACCTTATGAGCCAAGCGCCGAAGATATACGACTCTCGATAGTCCTGAAAAAGGGCTTGGTATGTAATAAACAAAATATATAAAGCCATCCATTGGTTCTAAAGATGTCAGTATATTGTTTATATAATATTATGTTACTTGTTGAGAATAACCTTTGCTTACAAATGCCTATAAAGAGAGAAATTTAAAACTAAAATAATACTTCGATGAGGAGCGAACTATTATTTACATGTATAAACAACGTCTAGACGAGTCATATCAATTTATTTTGCATGCGCAGTCCTTATTTTCTCATTCAACAACGAAGGTTGCCGTTGCTGTAGAATAAACGGGTCTGTATCAACAAACACTATATTTTTTATATATTGCATATTTCGACAATTTCGTCGATATTGACGTTTCTTAATGTTATAAAAAAGTTTTTTGTTAGTGGGTAAAGAAGGGGACATGACATAAATCTATAAAAGTCAGACAATCCCTTTTTAACATATCATTCGCCATCTAAAAACAAAACTATTCTTAGACCTTTTACCCTCCAATATTTAACGAGAGGGCGACAACTCTTGGACGATGTAAGGGACTCTACTCACAAAAGGCCAAGACTGAGAATACAAGGAGTTTACGACCTCCATAAAAAGACACAAGAAAAACCCAGATAAAATGATGGGTACACTTGCCAGAAATGTGATGGTAACCGCTGCCCATAAGATCGAACTTAACACATATATCCGACGGGCACACAATTATCGTTAGCAACCTTGCAATCCTCGAACTTGAATTATGTTTTTAAGATATGAATTAAGAACGCTGAGATCGAGAATCAACCTTTGTTCCCCAGAATTATTAGTGGCTACCGATAAAGGACCTTTTATTCATCAAATTGAATTACATAGCCATGTTAAATGACAAAAAAATAATCGGGTTAATTGTTTCCCAAATAATAATAAGATAACAATACATATAACAGACGATTCAGTAATAGTCAGAGAATCTTCAAAATTATAATGGAAACTGAAACTATTCTGAACAATGAGGAAGATACAAGGACGAGTCTATACAGTCCGAGAGTAGACAGTATGTGTCGTTATCACAAAAACAAGATTCCGCACTTTCGCAATTATTCCGGCTTTCCTTCGACATATTGACGGGTGGCTTTTCTAAGTTGCTGGTATTGTTGTTTCCCACCAGTGACGCCTGAAGCCGCTCTTGCTGCCGAGGGTCGGTCTTCCGCGAGGCATCTGCGTGAAAGGCCTGTGGACAACTTGCGGCGAAGTGTCCCTCCTCTCACCTCAGCGCACTGGAAACATACCACTTCCCTCTGGAAACCTTGCGGGGTAACCCCGGAAACGGAGCCTGTGACGTCAAGCGCTCGTCCTCGGCCACGAAATCTGTGAAATGACTGCCAAAAGCTGCTCATATAAAAATACACACCCATTCAGGTTTAGGTATCCGAGTTACACGTGAAAATCATAATAAAATATGCATTAACATTTTGTGAAAATCATTTATTAAACAAATAAACCTTTCCGAATCATCACGGCAGATGCATAGAACGCATTGAAAAGAGATAACATCGCATGTGCGTGTATATAAACACTATTGTGACAGAGGAACTATCTCAAACTTACACCAGGAGTAGGAGCCGCCTAGTTATTTGTCTTCATCTTGGCCTTGGCCATCTCCTCCGCCATGCGGATGCGCCGGTAATCGTCACTGTCGCTAGCCGCCCCAAGTTCTCCCACTCTGCCACAGTGCTACAACCGGATGGGGATGAATCCGCGATCGTTTCCGTTTCCTAAGTACGCCCTCTGCCTCTTTGAATAACTCAGTTTCCTTGCCCGCGTTACGCAACTGCATGGCCTTCTTTCTGACTCAATGAGATTCATTATATTAGACTTAATTTAAAATTGCTTTGGAAATAGTTTTTACTAAGTAGAAGTTTCTAACATCTTTTGTCGCCACTTCGGAGTCTTCCTTCATGTCCCTTCTGACCTCCGAGAACTTATCCGTGAAAACAAACAACCTTTAACCCTTAAGATTTTCTACACCCTCTTCGCCAACCTGTTCTCCACCATGTTCTCTACCACATTTAATTACAAGTAGCTGCCTAATGTCAAGCCTTCGTTGTCATGCTACGTTTTACGTGCAGCTTATATACGAAACGACGAACATGTGACCAACTTTTCCCGCCAAACAATTTGACCGTACTATATAGCGCGGACAAAACCAACCAAAATATATTGAACCGCAAATAATTGTATTTACAGGTCATATCCATTCACAATTTTAGCAAATGGTATGCAGTTTTGCACCTGGCAAATATATGCAAGTTTTCCATGAGATGATCATGACCTTAGAATTTGCTGCAAATTTCTAGGAAAACACATTTTTATGATAAAAATACATGTCACAAAAATGTACATATGTCATGTTATGTTTGTGTGATTGGAAATTATTGCTAAAAGTGACTATAAGCCATTCAAACAGCATTAAAAAAATAAAGCATATTGAAGCCACATATCGTTTGCATTTTAAAGGGACTAGGTCAACGAAAAAGTTGTTTCCTATTGCACAATAAATGATAATAGATGACAGAAATGCGCTATACTATGTCATAAACATAAAATAAAGAGTCAATAATAAAATACATAATGAGATATTTGATAAAATAAATAAGCTTACATGTTTGTAAAAATTGAAACACCAAGCGGGTATCGAACTGACGACTTAGGAGCTATACGAAGAAATGACCGGAGCCAGCGCTTTAACCGCCTACGCTATTCTGCTTTGTTAGGAAACATGTACAAACTATGGTTATGCAAAATAATCACAATCTGATGTCAAAATGTAAACATGAAAAGGCCAAGCAAACACGATCCATATTATAAATATATTTTTTATCTCAGAATGCGCGAACTATTCCCAAATTACATGTATACATACCTTATTTTAACCGTAATTATATGCCATTGTTAATGTCTTAATTTCATTTTTTTTTTAAAGAAAATACCTTATTTAGGCCCTTTTCTTTGACATAGTCCCTTGAACTAAGCATAAGTTTAACACTAAACATAGCATATTACATTTATATCAGAATATATTTTAAGTCAATTTAATTTTAAATATACATGTATATTATAGAAAACCACAAGTATTTCATAATGGAACATAACGCATCAAATCGTAACTGCACAGTTTGTCAGGACCATACTTTAGTCTTGCTTTGAAGGATTTTTAAATAACATGGCAGAACTTGTCACACGTAAAGGGATATTTTTACGGAATGGCAAATTAAAAATTCACTCAATTGTAATTCTGAGTGTCGATATTTATATTATTCTGTTCATTTTTAATTAATAAATTTCTGTTTACTAACGCTGCAATTCGGTTTTAGTATCTTGGAATATTATCGCCCAATTTGAACAAAAAAAAATGGTTAAAAACAAAACTCGTTAATAATGACACCTCTTAAAACTACTCAGTGATTCAGCGTGACATCACCCTTCCCTTTACCCAGGCATCCCATCTGCAAGACGATAATAACACCCTTAATAACAGCGTCGCTTTGGCTTCAAAAGTCTTTGATGTGACTTCCGGACTGCGACTATCGTCTAGCAGTTTGCATCTGAAAGCGTGTTACACGCTTAGCAGGTGGTCGTTGTCAAAAAGCACCGATCGATACTACTGTACCTGAACAACGCAAGCGCTCTCGATAGAGCATTAATGAATTAGTGTACTAGGAAACATTTAAAAGGTATCATTAAATCGGGGAGATTTGGGGCAGACAAAATAAGCGTTTTTATGTCAATGTATTGAAATTGGATTAATACATCTTTCACACACAATGTAAATTATAATTTGTGCATATTTTTAAAACTTTAAATTACATTTCTAATGAAAGAACTATACATATAATATTACAAAACAACACACGCAAACGACAACAAAATAATCACATATTGATTAATTAATCCAACTTTAAACTAGTGTTCGAAAATATAGAGCCATAAATTATTGGTTTTAAGCTGACTGTCCGATAATAAAGTGTTGCAAAAATAATTCTTTCGGCTAAAAAGAGGGTGTCCGAAAACAGAAGAGTTTTTACGGTATGTGTTTCCACCATTAAACTCTTATTTATGTTGTGCTATTTCTTCCAATATCTACTTTTCTATATCGATACAGACACATTTATCAAAGGAAATCATAGTTATTACCTACTTTATACTTATTGAGTGCATAGCTACATACAGTAGTCAAATATACATAACAGAAATACAAAGGAATATATTATTCCTTTAATGAAGACAACCTCACTGTCACGTTTTATGCGACAGTATTTTAGCTACTTAGAATAGTCATATATGCATATGATAAATGCAAAGCAATTGAAAATTACTATATTCTTAACCTTTTAAATCTCTACTATCATGTTTTCTATATAGAACAGTGTGCTTACATGCAAAGTGCAATTTCTTTCTCAGCCATATTCTATTATCTAATATTAAACTTGCAGAGCATATAAAGAAGTCTCACGACACAATCATAGTGATATTGTTCAGAATAGTGTGTTCTATACACGCCATTTTACGAATATTGTTTATTTTAAAAGCATATATTTGTATTATTTTAACACAGCACCCACACTTCAAAGCTTTATATATGTAACATTCCCATTATATAAAGGGAATTTGTACATTATATTATTTTCACTTGTATGTTAAACAGTGTGCTCGGGCAGTGGTTTTTAACCAAAATCCGGCGGGTAAACAATCCCAGTCATTCATTCTGACATCGTCATCTAGCTCTGAATTTACATATTGCATATCTAGATCTACATTCTGAGATTCATCTATACACAAATAATACCATGCGAATGAGGTCGAATGTAGTGCGTCTGTGAAAACACTCTCGCGTTATACTACTACTCACTGTTTCACAAATAATACAAAGTAAAGCCGGTTCGAATACAGACATAGCTGCGCATCCAGGTCTATTATCAGTTCTGAATTAAAAATTTATGCTAAAATAATGCATACTACTACACGCTTTTAAGCAGACTAAATTATCGAAAAAAACGAATACAGACCAGGCTGCGTATTCAGTTCTGTATTCAACGTTAGATTGAACACGCATGATAGAAAACATATTCGAGTCATACTACTACCCATCGTTACAAAAAGCAAACACAGCATAACCGGTTAGAATGCAGATCTAGCTCTGTATTTAGATATGCACTCAGCTCTGCATCTGTATAATATAATAGAAATATTTAAGAGTGATACTTCTACATTACAATGTTGAAATCAACATTTATTACCGAACCAAATACAGACATGGATCTGCATTCAGCTCTGTAATCAGCTCTACATTGCAAATTTACGACACAAAACACATATGCGTCATACCACTACTTGCTGGTACAAAAAGCTCCCAAAATAACACCTGATGACCGAATAGCAATGTAGTCAGCTCTATAATGAAATCCTATGATAAAGAACACATTTGCACAATACCATTACAAGCTGTTATGAAAACAACCAAAATAGCAGAAAACGAATACAGACCTAGCTCTGTATTCAGATGTGTTTTCAGCTCTGCATTGCCAGTCTATGATAGTGAACACATTTACGATTAAATACAAAACTGGCTATATAGTCAGATTTGCATTCAGCTCTGCATTGCAAGCCTATGATATGAAAAACATTGGCGCCATACAACTTCTTGATGTAATGAAAACAATCTTGAACGCCGGATCTAATACGGATCTTGTTCTGTATTCATATCGACATTCATGTATGCATTGCAAATCTGTGACAGAAAACATATATGCCGTACATTCACCCGAAATTGTTGAAATCAACATAGCACACACGGAACCCAATACAGACCTGGCTCTGCATTCGGCCCTGTTTTCCGCTCTGCATTGTTAACCTATGAGTTATAACAGAAATACTTTTGCGTCCTACTTCTACTCGCTGTCACAAAAACAGCCTTAATAACATCTGGCCGAATACAGAGCTGGCTCTGTATTTAGCATCTGCATCGCAATCCAGTGATAGAAAAGTTATTTTCACTATACACTTCACGCTTTTATAAAAACAATAACCAAAACGACCTGGCTCTGTCTTCATCTCTGTATTGAGCTCTGCATTGAATACCTTCTTTAGAAAATACATTTGCGTTATACCACTACGCGTTGTTATAAAACACAAACAACGAAACTAATACCGAATCGAATACAAATATGGCGCTTGATGCAGCTCTGTAATCAGCTCTGCATTGCCGGACTATGATGGTAAATACATTTCTGTTATACCACTACCAACTGTTACAAAAACACACACAAAGTAAAACCGTATCGAATACAGACCTGGTTGCCTATTCATAACTTTGTTTAGCTCTGAATTGCAAACCCATAATAAAAACACATTTGATATATACCACTGAACGCTTTTATGAACAGTAGTCACAAATAACACAGACCTGGCTCTGGATTGAGTTCGGTATTCATTGCTTTATTGCCAGCCTATATAGTAAACACACATTTTCATTATACCGCTATAACACGAGATCGAGTACAGACCTGGCTCTGTATTCTTTCTTGTGTTCAAGTCTGCATTGCCAGCCTATGATAGTTAACACATTTCCGTTATATCACAATACGTTATTATAAAATGCACCCTAAGAACACGGTCTGAATTCGGCTCTGTATTCAGCCCGCCCTGTATAGGTTACTGCATTGGAAACCTATGCTAGTAAACACATTTTCGCCATACCACTACACACTGTTCTAAAAAGTACCCAAACTAACACCAGATCGAATACAGATCTGGCTCTGGACTCAGCTCGTATTCAGCTCTGCATTGTAAGCTTTAATAGTAAACATATTTGCGCCATACCACTACATGCTGTTGTGAATTGCACTTCTTTGAAACAAAGTGTTCAGACCTGGCTGTGCATTCAGTACTGTCTTCAGCTCTTAAGTCGTAGAAAGAGTTGTGGTGATGGTCGGTGGATGGTGGTGATGGAGGTGGTGGTGGTGGATTGTGGTGGTGGTTGATGGTGGGTGATGGATGGTGGTCGTGGATGGTTCATGGTGGATGGTGGATGGTGGTGGTGGTGGGGGAATGGTGGATTGTGGTGGTGGTGGATGAGGGTGGTGGTGGATTGTGGTGGTGGTGGTGGTGGATGTTGGTGGATGGTGGAGGGTGTAGGGTCCAGGATGGGTGGTGGAGATGGTGGTGGATGGTGGTGGTGGGGGGGATGGTGGTTGTTGCTGATGGTGGTGGTAGTGGTGGAGGCTGGTGGACGGTAGATGGTGGTGGATGGTGGTGGATGGTTTATGGTACTGGTGGTGGATGGTGGCTGGTGGTGTTGGTGGTAGATGGTGGTTGTTGCTGGTGGCGGTGGTGGTAGTGGTGGAGGACAGTGGATGGTAGATGGTGGTTGTGGTGGTTTCGATTGTTAACAACAGAAAAGTACTTTCTCATCGAAGAATGGTATAATTTTCCTTTAAATGCTATATTCACAGAAGGTTTTTACGAGTAAAGAATACCTGATGAACACTAAATTATGTTATATTGAATATTAAAAGTTATTGTTTTTGCACAATGACTACGGTATGCGTCTATTTTTGAATGTATTAAATATTTTCGCCCCCTCTTACTCCAAATCATGTATCCGTGCCGAAGTAGTAGTTGTACACTTAGAATCACTTCTAACTAGTTCTTTTTCCATGTTGAGCTTTTCTCAGAAATATCATATCCCATCGTTCTGAAATTGTGTGTAGCCTGATAATACATGTTTTTAAATCCATTAATAATTAAAATCACCCCTCTACGGTCAATTATTATTCCTCGTGTTCTCACGTGTCAAATTCATCAACTGCACGTGGTTATCGTGCAGCGTGTAAGAAATCTGTGGAACATAGGGTCATGATGTTCAAAAGTGATATTCTAACCAAATACACATATAAGATCAATTAATTTTGCAATGCCAAGAATGCGTAATTAACAACCCGCGCGCGAGCGATTTACACGTCCCTAGTTATCAGTAATGATATTTTTGTACTTAAAAACACATGAACCTAACCAATTACAATTAATGTAGCAACAAAGATACATGAAATTTTAATTTAATGTTCAACACAATTATAAATCAATTCAAAAACGCGAATGATATCTACGTGTACGTAGTTACTGGTTGCGCTTAATTAAGAAGTCATGCTTTCACTCTTCGCTCAAGCAGGAATGGGATGGCATTCCCTTGAACTGTGTGCACAATTATATTCTGTCAGAGGCAGAGGTGTGCCCTAACTCTGAATGCCATATGTGACCATACAATCTACTCATTACAACTTTTACTTATTTCTTATATAATATTATCACCTTTTTTATACGCTTACTTTTTTGTTAACGCAATTTTGCGATTTTGAAATGTGATAGTGCTGTTTTACTTTTGTTATGTGGGGTATCAAAATGAATAGTAATTTTAAGATAATAATTTAAATTGAAATATTCTATCTTATTTCTTATTTTGGAGAAGTTCGAAAATAATAGTGCAGTAATTAAAATAGTTACAGCCGATTACCCAAAGGTCTACTTAGAAGTGCCATCTACAAGTGTAAATGTAGTAGTAGTAGTAGTAGTAGTAGTAGTAGTAGTAGCAGTAGTAGTAGTAGTAGTAGTAGTAGTAGTAGTAGTAGTAGTAGTAGTAGTAGTAGTAATAGTAGTAGTAGAAGTAGTAGTAGTAGTGGCAGCAGCAGCAACAGTAGTTTCATATTTGTTTTTGTTGCATTGTATAGTGGTCCTCTACAAAGATTGTTCAAATGATTCCCCTTGGGTCAAAACTGGCCACGCCACAGGGGTCAAATTGTTTATATAGACTGAAATCGCAAAATGACTTTAAAAATCTCCTGAAACCGCAAGGGCAAGAGGTTTCATATTTGGTATGTAAAATTGTAGAGTTGTCCTCTACAAAGATTGTTCAAATGATACCCCTGGGGTCAAAAGTGACTACGCCCTGGGGGTAACATGGTTTATATAGACTTAAATAGCAAAATGACTTTAAAAATCTCCTCTTAAAACCACAAGGCCCAGAGGTTTCATATTTGATATGTAACATTGTAGAGTTGTCCTCTACAAAGATCGTTCAAATGAAGCCCCTGGGGTCAAACCGGACCACGCCCTGGGACGTCACATGGTTTATATGGACTTAAATAGCAAGAAGACACACACCGGGTCACATGGTTTCTATAGACTGATATGGAAAGTGGTCATTACAAATATTTTTCTCTGAAACTGCAAGGCCCATATTTGGCTCAAATCATTGTTCACTACAAATTTTGTTACAATTATGCCCCTGGGGTAGAAAGTGGCCACGCCCTGTGGGTCACGTGGTTTATTTAGAATTCTTCTCCTGAAACTGCAAGGCCCAGATCATTGTACTAAGGTAAGTGGTTTAGTGTCGTCTGGCTCTCTTGTTATTAGACATTGTGATGCCTTAAACTCAGGTGAACAGCCTTGGGCCATCGTGGCCCTCTTGTTTGTATTGATAAAGCCCCATAACTCCGACCAGGCGGTTTCATAGTCGAGCGTGCTGTCTTGAGACAGCTCTTATTTGATTTCCCGTACAAAAATCTTGATAATTCCTAATATGGAATTCTACGCACCTGAAAATAACGCTTGATTGCTTTACAAAGGAGCCATTTTCGTGAAATGACATTGCATTGTTTTACGTAAGTGCAAGTTTTCTCATTATGGATTTTTGCTACAAGCTGATTATTCATAAAGGCCCTCCGAATATTATGACGTCGAAATCAGCCACAGAATGCATGTGTTTTTAATGTAAATATGTTACTATATATAGTAATTTATGCAATAATGAACATTAGTTATACTCAGGTGAGCTGTCTAATAGCTTGGCAGAAGTGACAAGCATAGTGAGACGGAGTGTCGCGTGGAAGAATCAGGTCCCTAGGTCCAAGTCAAGATCACAATTGTCAAATAAAATAAATCAATCCTCAACATTATGTCCGTAGCATATCTTAGTCCAGCATGGACAGATTTTCAAACAACTTGGCAGAAATGACAAAAATAGTGAGACGGAGTATCGCATGGTAGAAGCAGGTCTCTAGGGCCAAGGTCAAGGTCTCAATTCAAGGTAAATGTCCAATATAAGAACTCAATCCTTAACACTTTGTCCAGAGTATATCGTTTTCCAGGATTGAAAGATTTTCAAATAACTTGCAGTAAGTGACAAGCATGGTGAGAAGGAGTGTTGCGCGCAAGAACCAGGTCCCTAGGTCCCAGGTCAAGGTTACAATTCATGGTCCAAGGTCATATATAATCCCTAACACTTTGTCTGCAGCATATCATTGTTCAGCATGGATGGATTTTCAGATAACTTGGCAAAAGATATAAGCATGATGGGACTGAGTATCGCACGGAAGAACCAGGTTCTTACCTCCAAGATCTAGGTCAAAATTCAAGGTAAATGTAAGAATTCAATCCTTAACACTTTGTCTGGAGTATATCTTTGTTCAGCATGAATGGATTTTCAAATAACTTGGTATAAGTAATTAGCATAGTCGGACAGCATGCTGTGCACAAGAACCAGGACCCTAGGTCAAGGTCACAATTCAAATCAATACTTAATACTTTGTAAGGAGCATATCGTTGTCTGGCATGGATGAGCTTTCATATAACTTTGCAGAAGTGATAAGCGTGGTGAGATGGCATGTCAAAAAGAAAGAACCAGGTCCCTAGGTCCAATGTCAAGGTCACATTTAAAGGTCAAATGTCATATGTTTGCCAAGCATAATATTGTCATGCATAAAGGGATTTTCAAATAAGTTTGAAGAAAGTATCGACATCATGAGATGGGGAAGTCAAGCATACAAGAACAATAACTTAAATCGCCAAAGTTTTGTGACAACTGCACCCTTGTTGTTCATCTGATCATTTCCAGCTGTCCACTTTCGAAATGTGGTCCCACATTAAAAATCTGAACAATTATTTTTCTGATCACCTGTTTTTCCTTAAATTCCCTTCCATAGCTAAGGCTGATCTTGATTCAGTAGTTGATCCTTTGTGAACACAGGGCCTTAATTTTTGAATTGATATGTGTTCGATTTTCAGTTGGTATCACTGGAGTCACTCTAAGTCAAGTCCCCACGGTCAAGATCATAGCTGACACTACAGGAACACTCGTATGCAAGACATCGGGCGGACTTCCTGCAGCCATTGTTACCTGGTTCCGTGAGACATCTACTGGGGATGTGAATATAACATCCCAGTCTTCAAGTATAACAGTGAATGGGACAGCTCTCTTTGTTGTGACCAGCACTCTGTCTCAAAGGCCATCAAGGAACGACAACTCAGCTAGGATCTACTGCAATGCCAGTAACGGTGGCACAATGTACAGATCACAGACATCCACCATCGATGTGTTATGTAAGTTATTATACTTTCTGCAGTTACACACGTACATAGTATACATTGTATGCAAGTGTAAATATATATGTTTGGTGATGCGTCAAGCAAATGATTCCACTTACAGACGGTCCTGATCCTCCTGTGTGTACATACCATGGTTCCGCAGTGACAGGGACTATCAAGATAACAAGAGGCAGTACACTGAATATCACCTGCACAAGCACCAGTAATCCTCCAAGTATCACATACAGGTGGACCTTACCAGACTCACTTACCATAATAGGTTCCCAGTTGAGTGTTGTTGACATCCAACCTTCACTAAGTGGCCAGTACATACTGCAGGTCTCGAACATTATGACACCAACAGTGGGCGCATCTGTCACTGGGACCAACAGTACAACGACAGCGGTAGATGTACAATGTAGGCAGTATGGATTATGTATATGCAGGTCAATGTTTGGAATGACATCCGTCCAAAACAAATCCAAACAATGCTTGTCATTTGTTTGATTTGTTGATGCTATACTATATGATTTTAATCAATTCATTGTATTAATAAGTTGACAATTTGATTATGTTTACAATTTATATTAAGCTCCGTAGTAAACAAAAATAAAAAAGAAACATGTGCATAAACTACTTAATGTTACTGGCATTAATAGTTATAATGATAATAAAAATAAGATACACCAACATGCAAACATGACGAAACCAATCTTAAACTGATCTATATATATTATTAAGTAGGTTTTGTAGTTATTTTAGTTTTCTTTAATTCATTATTAACTTAGTTAAAAAAAACAATATACTCAAACTTTTACATTAAAATACATTTATCATTAACACATTGCTTTAAACGAGTGATGACAATTATGGAGTTTGACAGTGATAGGTAAACGGAATTGAACTGTTACATTGTATTACCATAACCGGAAATGTATAGTGTTGCTCTGATTCTGTAAGACCACTCATGTTTGCGTTAACTACATAAATGCCCTTGATCTAACAATGTCCATACTACCATAAATCAAGTGTACGACGTTCGTGACGGTCGCGTTTATTTTCATATACAATACATGTCTGCCTCTATTCCAGATCCGCCATCAGCGCCGACATTCACGATTGGCAATGTAACCGTTTTTGGTACAATTGGGATAATTGCTGGCAACACTCTTACAATTAGCTGTTACAGTCAAAGTAATCCTCCTCCGACATCGTACTCGTGGACTCCTGGTGGAGCTAGAAACAGCGCTGATCTAGTACTCAGTAACGTTCAGAATCCGGAAAGTAATGGTCCATATACATGCACAGCGGAAAACACCATGACAACAATAGGGGATGAGTATGTAACAGCACAGTCGATTTCCATCGCGAACATAGAAGTGTTGTGTAAGTAAATATGCAGTAACTCAATGTGTGCATGTTGTAAAAATATAGGTTAGCAATACCGCAAATGTTATGTTCCAAATAAACCAACTCAATTGCAATGTATGGTTAAAACGTCGCCGTCTATGGATAATGCACACTTTACTGCGTGTATGCACGGATGTATGCTTCTTACATGAAAATGAGTATACATATACATACACAGATCCACCAGATGTTCCAGCAATACACATTGGAGATATAACCGGTCATGAAGTACCCGGAAAGAAATTAGGTGTGGTGTTTGGTACAACCATAACGCTCGCCTGTCATTCTGACTCCAACCCACCTCCATCCTATTCCTGGCCCAATCAGCTCTGGACAGGAACAGTTCAACAAAACACCACAATTACCTGCAACGTATCGAACACTATGTACCCCACACTACATGCACCGGTTCCTGGACATAATTTCGCAACTATAAAATTATATGTGTTAAGTGAGTAGACGTTAATTGTATTCAGCATTGTATATTATATCCAGTTATTATTGATAAAAGGCTGACCATTGATTATTCGTTTTCCGCAGCGGAAATTGTAAATGTTCGTTCATGTATGAAATAAAGTCCTTCCTTCAATATATTATACAATCGTGCTTATATGATAAAGTCAAACATATTTCGTATCGTACTTTGTTTATAGCCTATTGTATTGTTTTGTTCAATATCATAGATGAACCTGAACAACCAACATACTTCTATGTCATAAACGAAACGATAACAGAAACAACAGTGGTTGTGACTTGGCTGCCGAAATTTAACGGCGGTATGTCACAAACATTTCAACTGCAATACCGTGCATTATCACAAGATTCATTTACTGTTCGTACGTTTAACGAGACAAATAGTCTTGAACCGATGTATGCGATGATAACAGGACTTTTAAGTGGAATCGAATACCAAGTGGAGTTATTTGCATTCAATGCAAACGGTAATTCAACGCCCCTCAGCAATACATTCACAACTTCGATGCCCAATAATAAAGGTATGAACGTTTCCCTGATTCGTATGGATTCGTTTTCCATTAACTTACACGGTATTCCAAACAGTTAAGATGTGAAGTCAAGAGGAATACTAATTATGTGTTCATTATAGTATGCCAGACTAAATCAATACACTCGTGTTCCGTGTAACGTTACCGAATCAATGCATGCATACTCTGATAGAAGATGTAAATACTTTATTACAGACGACAAAACGACCGCGAAAGATACCGGTGTTCCGGTTGCAGGAATTGTTGGTGGAATACTATCAGCATGTATTCTCATAGTTATTGTCTCGACTGTGGTTTGTCTGAGAAGAAAATATGACGTTAGATGTACCTTGAAACGCACAGGTAATTCATTCACTCTGTCCTTGTACAACGTTGTAAATGCACATGCGCACACAATATATTTATATTAATTCTTGTTTTGTTTAATGACCCAGTCTGTAGGCATTATTGCATAACATCGTTAATACTGAATGTGGACGCTTTAGTATTATATAAGTATAGTCTTTGAAATCAACATAGTGGACACAATTATAGCACTAATTACTAGCTAGGGATGGCAAAACTTTTCGAATATTCGAATATTCAAATGAATTATCGTTATTTGAATAGTTAAAACGCTATTCGAATATTCACAAATTTGTATTGCTTATTAAAGCATTATTTTATTGATTGCTGGCCTTTTTCTACTGCTCTCACGGATCCGACTATCGGACCCGTTCCCAAAGCCAGATATGCATAATTGTTCCCAATTCTGACCCCAAAATTCCCAATGGTAAATGTTTTTATTTTTTTTTCAAAATGAAAGTGAAAATACGATTTTTCAATACTTTACAGCCGATTTTTCACATTGGCTTTACATTTGGATATCCTCTAATTTTATCATTGACATTGTTTACCAGGGGAGAACAAAATGTGTAATAAAATGGGTAACACAAAGAAAAACGATTTGTTTGTCCTCTATCATGATTATATTCAACACGAATTATGGGCAAATATTTTGTCATTGACACAAGTGGATGTGTCAGCTAAAGGAAGGATTTAAATATAAGGAGATAAAGATTTATGTTCAAGTTATCACATATTTCGCGACCTACGTAGTGTAGGCACTACATGCTGTTTATTAACACATCATTAAAACTAAATCATGTAGATCCCACAATTTTATTTTTGTGAAGTTGGTCAGATTTGGTGATGCTTTTTTAGAAATATACACATACTTATAGAAAATAAGACATGCATATGATTACAAACTCTTGGCTGCATAGTTTGCTTTGGTATAGTTTGCTTTGGTATTTATCATAATTTAGAGTTAAATTAAAGTTATTAGTGCTGTTAAATTCTTATTTATTGTTTTAAAACTGTAAATTTCTTCATTATACTTACAATTTAGCGATACGAATTTTTCCAAATGTTGAAAATTTTACGTCGTGAATTTCCCAATTTTAACCATGGTACTTTTTCCCAAAATGGTCAGAAAAAGGCCTGGATTGTAAAAAGTAGTTTTTGTTCAATCTAAAAGCAGTATTTTACCAGTAGATACATATTTCACCAGTAGATGCATTACACCGTGTTTTCAAACGATTACCCTCGTGTCACGTGTCTGACAAAGTATTGAATATACGGATCCGTGTCAGTGGTCAGCGTCTAATGGCCAGTACTACACAATTACAGCGGACATTATACAGTCATAACATTTCACCTGTAATTAAACATGTAAAAATATTAATAAAGCAAATAATTACTTAAGTGAGATCAGACATTTGGCAGTCATTATAGACGAGAAATGCTGCTCAAATTCGCCGATAAACATATATGCTCATCGACACGTGTCCAACTTGATACGAAATATGTGCATTGTAAATTATTGCAAATATTCTTAATTAAAAAACACTAAACATGGGACGTCAGGGGTTTATTCTTAATGTCATTAACGCATTGATATGATATTGCAATTTGTGAACGAAGATACCCGCGAAACTGTGTACTAAAACGCTGTACCATTATTTACATGGTGTCGACTAGGTAACAAAAGCTTCATGTAGTAAATATGAATGCATACGAATATTCGAATATCCGAATCGATGAAAATGCGAATAATCGAATACCGATTTTAGTATTCGATGGCATCCCTACTAATTACATATTGATACTTAACCTTTTATGTGCCAGCTCACAAAACGCTATTATTTGTTCCTGTTTAGCTTAAATTGTTTTTGATTAAATATTCGATATTTAATAAACTAACATAAATGATATTTCCGCAATTTGTTTAAGAAAACTTGAAGGAGGGCCACACTAAACCGAGGTATTAAACATTTATAACTGTTTCTGGTTGTTCTATACATTGCTAATTGTATAAAATACGTGAAAGAACAATATGAAATGCGCATGCAAACAACATACATACATTACACTCATATAAAAAATATGTGTATTTTCCACTATTCGGAACGTTAGCATAAGTATATAGTATTACCATATACATGTATGTTAAGATATATACAATTTAAGATCTGACAAAACCACTGGCGATGAAGGTGCGTACACTTCAATTCAGCAAGATTTAGCAGAGAGCAGTCACCGTTATAGCACACCTACATCAATACCCGAGCAACACATTGTACAAGGTGACGAAATGTTAAACTCTCAGAAGAGTAAATTATATGAAAATTTGGTTGAGCGTGAGGGGTACGGAAATACCGGTAAGCGCTCTTCGTGCATGCATAATTTAATAAATCATTATTGAAAGGTTTGATAGACATTCATGTTAGTTTTGGCTGTGTCACCTAAGTATGACAAAACATGTCTATATATTTTGTAATTTACATACTCCGAATATATCCGAATACAGAAACATGTTATTGAGTTTCTGCTTTAATCTTGACCCCTACTTCTACTTATTTGTTTAGTGACAGATTCGCGTCCTTTACACGTCTTCTTTTAATGTTTCTTTTGAAGGTCATCCACAACAAAACACGCCTGCTAACGAGTATGTATGTTATGTCGCAATAATTACATGCAAATAGTATGTATTATGTGCAATCCATAATTTATTAATAACAAATTTGCAATGATAAATGATAAAATATATTTAATCAATGTAAATGTAAAGTATAAATGTAAAACGAAATTTCCAATTAAACGTGGTAATTCTTGTCCATGAATATTGCGTGTGTCAATTTGTTTCAGTTCTCCTGGCACTATCACGTACGAATCACTGAACAGAAGTACACAGTCTGTAGAAGAGTATGAAATGATACAGTCAAGTCGTCACTGAGAGCGTAGTGTGTTCGTAACGTGGTGTATCGTTGCTCTACCGCGGACCATGCTAGGACACAAGTGGCAGCGTATTCAAGTGTCTCTCATGGAATGTAGAAGGACATACTGCTGAGAAAAAAACTCTCAAACGATTTTATAAATATTCCTTGTATATATGACATGGTATGTCTAAGCGAAACGTGGATTAATATTAACTCTGCCATTGATGTTAAGGGATACTCAAACCCCATTCACTCTTTTCGAAAATATCAAAATGATCAAGTGGCGGGCGGTTTCATTGTTTATCTTAAAGATAGTATCAGAAACGGTGTAATCCTAGCTCAGTATATTGTATTATTTGGATTAAACTTGATAAGAATTTGTTCAATATGAAGGATACTGTTTATGTTTGTTTTACATATTTAGCTCCCGAATCACGCCCGGTCCATAACATGTATAATGTTTATATTTTCACTCAACTTGAGCAAGATATTTTATTGTTTGAGGACCGTGGGAAAATGTTTGTGTCGGGCGACCTAATTTGTAGAGCTGGTATTAAGCCAGATTATATCCAGTTTGATCGCAATATAGGTGAAGATGACATAATTGTTATTGATACTCCCACGCCTCGGAAATCACGAGATTCCACCTCAAATCATTTCGGTGAGTGTGTCTACTCGATATGTGCAAAGCGACAAATCAGCTGATAGTTAACGGTCGATGACCAGGCGACGGGGGTAACTTAACTTGCATGACTCATAACGGTACGAGTATGTTAGATTATTTGTTGACACATCGTAATAATGTTGATCTGCTTGTCAATTTCACTGTTAGGGATTTTACTACTTTTTCAAATCACGCGGCACTCTCCTTTTCGTTTAAATGAATACTGTGTGCCGGAACGCCACTGGACACATTAAATCGCGGTATTATAAATTCGATTCAAAACACAAAGACTCGTTTGTGAGCGACATAATAAATAATTTAGATACTCTAATAAATGATTTAAATGTTGAAATCAACGGGAATGGAGATGTGAATAGTCTCACGTCGATATTTACGAACTTTTTATGTGCTTACGGAAATAAATATTTTGAAAAAAGCTCTGTAAAACGAAATGTACGTTTCCATGAGGAGATCAAGTCAAACGATTGGTTTGATGACGAATGGAAACGTAAATATACCGTATATAAACAAGCCGTTAGACAATTTAACAACACACTATCGGACGCAGACAGAGTGATATTATATAATGCGAAAAAATACTATAAATATCAATGTCGAAAGTCAAACAATTTCTTTAATAATTCGCGCTGTCGCAAGATGAATGATCTTAGGCGAAATTCACCCAAAGAATTTTGGAAAATATGTTAACCGCGAAAAAGATACACTGCTGGAGATGATATTTCAAATGAAGAATTTGACAAAATATTTTAGTAACCTCATGTCTGGTAGTGACACGCAATTTCACGAAGAATATTTGGACTTTATCACTCAATTTGATGATAGTCAATAATTTAGAGCGACATTCGAGTCGCTAGATATTCCAATTTCAGTTGATGAAATTTTAAAAGCAGTTAAAAGGCTAGTTGTAAATAAATCCCCTTCTATTGACAATGTTTTATATGAATATTTTAAGGTATGTGCGCCACAAATAATCCGTCCGTTAAACACATTTTTCATGATATATTAAACTCAATGTCATTTCCCCGTGCATGGGCCTCAGGCATGATTATCCCTATTCATAAATAAGGTGATAAATCCGAACCAAATAAGAATAGGGGAATTACGCTTACAAGCTGTTTCTCTAAATTGTTTACCACTGGATAGAATGAGAGACTAAAGTCATTGGCAGAAGAAAATTCAGTTCTAACGGACGCTCAATTTGGATTCAAAAACAAATATAGCACTCTCGACCCAGTAATTATTTTACATTCGTTGATACAAAGACAAATAACTTATAAGAAAAAATTATATTGTTGTTTTGTGGATTATAGGAAGGCCTATGATTGCATAGATTGGAAGCGGCTGTGGTTCAAGCTTATTAAATTAGGAATTGACAGTAAATTAATGTCCGTTGTACGGTCAATGTATAGTGAGGTAAAACTGTGTGTCAAACACTTGGGAACACTGTCTGATTTTTTTAACAGCAACCTTGGATTATTCCAAGGGGGAGATAACCCCTCCGAAGAAAATATCGATGCTGACATTAATATTGATCAAATCGCTATAGTTTTACTATTGTTTGCCGACGACGCAGTTCTTATATCGAATTCGAAAGATGGTCTACACAATTCTCTTGATAGTCTATGTGCATACTGTCGTCAATGGAATTTCACGGTTAATATAGAGAAAACTAAAATATTGGTCTTCAGAAAAGGGGGAAGGTTGGGGATTAACAACAAATGGTTTTATAAAAATCAAGAAGTTGAAGCTGTTAACTCGTTCAATTATTTAGGGGTGGTGTTTTCCAATGGCGGCTCCTTCGCGCAGGCTACGAAAACACTCGCGGGAAAAGGATTGCGATCTCTGCATTCATTAATGTCCTTAATTAGAAATAACAATGTGCCATGAAGTATTATGTTTACTCTGTTTGATGCATACGCACTATCAGTTTTAAATTACTGCTCAGAAGTTTGGGGTTATGTACAGTCAGAAGTTTCAGAAATAGTCCATAAGAAGTTATGTAAATGGGTATTAAATGTAAAACAGTCTACCAATACTCTAGCATTGTATTGCGAATTGGGTAGATTTCCATTGTTTATTGGAAGATATGCTAGAATGATGAAGTATTTTTTAAATCTTCGCACTGTTAGGCAAGACAATTTTATTTTATATAACATATTAAATTAACAGTTAAATAATATAGATGTAAACAACTGTGGCACAAATTAGGCCTCACGGGTACGTTACATATTACAGACATCTGGTCTAAATGATATATGGCTCTATCTCGGTTCTGTTAAGATAGACGCATTCATTCCCATATTAAAAACTCGACTCCGAGATATATATATTAGCAATTGGCGGTCAGATCTAGACCAATCAACGTTTCTAGATGTATACAGAGAAATAAAACTCAAATTTGAACAATCAGCATATATAAGTCTGTTGGAAAATTCAAAATACAGAAATGTCTTGGCCAAATTACATTTGTCATCTCACAAATGGAACACTGAAATCGGTCGGCACAATAATGTACCAAGAAATGAACGGAAATGTACACTTTGTGACCAGAATGATATTGAAGATGAATTCCATTTTACTCTCAAGTGCCCTTTATAGACCCACATTTGACAACTATATATCAAAAAATATTTTCATACACGCACACATTTGGTATATACCTTTGTTTTGTTCATTAAAATTGTGACTGTTTACATATGATATGTCTGTTCAATATTTACGGAAACAACAATGTTTACTTACGTTTCCTTAATATAGCCGTATGGTGTCTGTTTGCTTATTCAATATTAAAATAGTAAGAAATTTCTTTTATTGTTCCCTATAGACTATATATATATTGTTCGGTACTTATCGAATGACTTACGACTTTAAATTTTACTACTTTGATGAAGTTAATCTACATTCCTGGCAAGCTTCCAGTACTAATGTAAATTAAAATTAATGATAACAACTTGTATCTTGGTTACCTTAAAACACTCAATTTTATGACTTTTAAATTAGATAAATATTTTTAATTTATAATATTTAAATGTAGTATTTACATGTCACATGCCATGTATGTTTTCTTTGTCTGTTTGTATAACGATAAGCTTGTAATGCTTAAGTTACATAAATATTCTGTTCTGTTCTGTTCATAAATCTACTGCCAATTAGTATGTAAGGAAAAGATGACAATTATGTGTGAAAATGAATATAAAACGCTCATTTTCTCAGTATCGTTCAAGTGTATGTGACATTTAAAGTAGAACATATGCGCGTACAAAACCTTTATACATCATACGTCAGTACATCGTGCAAATTAGTATTATTGGTTAAATTATATGGACCTAATACATCGACCGCAATGAATGTTATATGTTTGTAAGTATTTCTATAAAAAAAAACAATAATAATAAAATGTGTAAGTATTTCTCAAAAAGTTAATATGTTGCTCATCTACAAACACATTTATATTGGATAACACGTATTCGTTTACAATCTACAAGTGTCGAATCGTAAGTAACGCATATATCAACAAAGACTATTGTGTTCAACGTGTTTTAGACAACACATTGTAAAATTGGCAAATGCATTTTGCTTATACTAAGTATTGATACTGATATAGACATCGTATAAGCATGAACATGTATATAATTAACATAAACATAGTATTTAGCATATGCCCCAATACTCACTATCTTACAGCGGACATTGTAATAGTAAATAATGCTTACATCATTCTGTACATGTGTCTTGAACCAGCGGGTGATGCCGACAGTAAACACGATCTTTAATGCAGCAAACCGCCGCATCACTTATTCAATGCACACCACAACTATATATACATGTACTAGTCATGCAACATGTTATTTCAAACGATTCAATAGCGTGTCCGCATATCCGTATCCCAAACACACTATATAGGGAACAATTTGTCCCGTCCCTTCATGTCCCGTCCTAAATTGTTTTACAAATTTGTTGAAACTATTAGCTTTCAAACTTGTAATACCTATTTAGCAGATTTAAATCTTTTTGACCCGAACCATTAAACGGTCATGCATGTCCCGAATTATGATCCTTTGTGACTAATCAACTTAGTTAAGTTTCTTGTTAAGGTCAACTTGTTGTAAAATGTATTTGATCTACACTTGGTATGCATATTCAGCATGATGCGGTGAGTAAATGCACTTCCGTTTTTCGATTTTCTATGAACATGAGCATACGTAGTAATTATCTACGACAACAATATTTCCATATGTGTACGAAACAAATTTATGTATTATTTTAGTCGAACATTCTTCACTGACTATCCACTTGCTTTACTAAAACTATCGTTTAGAAATATAGTTTAGCCACGAAGTCCCCAACTGTCGGTGGTAAGTTAGTTTGTGTAAACATGTCTTTGTTAAAACGTTTGCCTACTCCGGTGATATTTCCGGAACTGAAAGTGATACGAAACTGAACGAATACAGCACGGAAGCATTGTACTTCATAACAACAAATATAACAATTAAGTATTTATTTTTAATTCAATGCTGTTATAAAAAGCCGTATTGATATAACAGGGATCCACTTATATAGGTCCTGTTGAAAAAATGTTTCATGACTAATGTAATTTCTATTCACCCCAGTTGAAATGTACTACGTATAATTAGTTCTATAATGTGATACTTACTATACGTTGCATAGGTTAGTCGTCTAAAGCCTGTCTTGCATAAACAAGTGACACGTGTGCATTCGATACTTCTTAGGCCAGAGTCACACAGTCGACAGTTGTAGTCGCTGTTCTCTGTGTAAGTTACTTAAATATAAAACATTTAGTTACTGTCTATTATAATGCTTTGTGCTAAGTCGTTTATCTCTCCGCCTTTCCCATCAATAGATATTTGATTTGTTTGTGTTTTAACATGCATGCATTTAAATTTGTGCGCATGTTGTAACATTACGTATGTTGCTCCTTCTTAAAACTGACAGGGGGATGAACGTATTTGGCACCGCGTAATTTTTAAGCGGGATAATTGCATCGAGTAATCAATATGGCCGTCTTAATGCACATGTTAATGGATATTCAAAGATTTGTTCAACTGGTAAGTGGGTTTTAATATTTGTTTGAAAAATCAAACGTGCCTATCGATTGGTCTTGTGATTAAATTACACGCGTTTTTTTATATATTTTATCTTAGTAGTTGCTAGAATAAAACAGTTATTGAAATAATTATGTACTACGCTGTTTGTTTACATATTGGAAATCGGTTCATTTTCAGTTTGTGAGTTGTTTAAGAGACGCTATAGGAGGTTGTTGTATATATTTTTGCTGTTAGTTTGTGTGGACAATAACCATATTTATACTTTATATGCATTTGCACCACATCTGTGGCCTATTCGACCGAAAAAAAGCTGGTTCATTCACACTTTGGCACATAGTAATATGTTTATGCCCATTTGTACACATATCAATTTGCTTAAATGTAAATAAACTGCCATCTTCATTATTTCTTTTTATAGTTTTTCAAGTAAGGACAGGGTAATATTCGGTGTAAACATATAATTATACAATTTTCAACGTTACTAATACATTGAAACTTAATATGTTCTCAACACCAGTAGCACATATGTTTACGGATTCTGTTTACAAAGAAACATATCCATTTCAGGAATTACATACTGCACACTCCAATGCGCCAGACGGATTGACAGACAAACCAAAAACAATTACACCTGCATGGACCATGCTTGAAGAAGCTCAGAAGAAGACATTGTGAATTAATGGAGAAAATGCAACAGATGTTGACTAGTTCATACAATGCGAATTGAATGAAATGCATTTTTTACTTATTGTAAAAAATGAAAGCGTGTATTTGATTTGTTTTGTTTTGTTTTATTCATATGTACTTTACACAATTGGGAATTACACACTATAGCAGCACATTAAATTGTATATGTACATTTTTTAATATTAAGTATTCATTTAACATGTGACTTTTAATTAATTCAAATATATGCGTGTATATAAAGCACGTTTTCAAATCAATATCTACATGTTTGTTTCATTTTACATCGATATAATCACATTTAAAAAACAAAACAGAACAAAACATAAATTTATTACCCATAGGATTACAATGATACAACATGCAAAATGCTATTGAACGGTGAACATATCTGAAAAGGAAAAAGTGCATACATGCATATGGAACGACTAGGTTAAGTATAAATTATAGTACAATTTTCCATTTATACATAAAAAGCTACACAAAATAAATATAAAACAATAATTTTTATCAATAATTGAAATATTATGAGACAGCCAACCCCATATCTAACCGTATTGTAAATCATTTTATAGTTTATATTTTACCACATGTACACGTGTTGATGTTCTAAATGGACACGCAAGTTTAGTAGACAATAACCGATTATACTGGTTTTGTAGTCTTAGTACGCATACCTGATGTCTTTTATACAGTTTAATTATATGAGCTCATCACGTCATACAAGTGTTTCAAACAGCACGGTTTCACGCTATTTAAATATGCAAACAGACTGTGTGTTGACAAAAACGTTAAAGTTGTTGACAGTATTGTTTCGGATGATGAAAAAGCATTAAATATATTATTAAATGAAAAACCGTTACCATGATAATTATACCCCTACGAACGAAGTCTAGGGGGCGGGATATATAGGAGTGAGCTTGTCGATCTGTCTGTCGTTCTGTTGGTTGTGTGAAGGAAGGAAGGAAGGAAGGAAGGAAGGAAGGAAGGAAGGAAGGAAGGAAGGAAGGAAGGAAGGAAGGAAGGAAGGAAGGAAGGAAGGAAGGAAGGAAGGAAGGAAGGAAGGAAGGAAGGAAGGAAGGAAGGAAGGAAGGAAGGAAGGAAGGAAGGAAGGAAGGAAGGAAGGAAGGAAGGAAGGAAGGAAGGAAGGAAGGAAGGAAGGAAGGAAGGAAGGAAGGAAGGAAGGAAGGAAGGAACGGACGGAAGGAAGGAACGGACGGAAGGAACGGAGGGAGGGCGGTAAAAAACGAACGAACGAACTAACGAATATATACATAAATACAAAAATAAATACATAAATAAATACATAACTAAATACATAAATAAGTATATACATAAATACATAAATAAATACATAAATATATACATAAATAAAATAGATTTGCAGACTTATGTAAACCCACCAGCAGTTCAAGTACAGCGGCTATTGTAGGAGGTATTGTTGGAGGACTGGTTGGAATACTATTCATCGTGCTGGTTGCTGTTGGGCTTAGACGATACGCAATTAATTCGTTCGTAAGCAAGGTAACGGAACCTGTCTAAATAAAACAAGGGGTTAAACAGCTCTTCAAGAATGCCGTATTAACAATATCCTGCATGCTTATTTCATAATTAGTTGGACAAGCTTTGTATGAGACTCCCGCTGTTGCAGCGATAAACAATGGTATGACATAAGATATATCTGGATTCTGCTTGAATAAAACTAGTTTAATTTAGCATTGACACACGCTAAATCCGGTTTAAATTGTGCATTCAAGCCGTATACATAATAGTTTGGGTTTTTACATTGTAGGAGAATATGATTCCCTTGGAAATTCGATTGATATTCGGTACGTAATTACGCGGATATATCGTACGATTTAAACATATTCAAACGAGTAATTTTAACTACAACATATATTAGGCACCAGCTGCATCATTAGTAGATAATGCCTGAGTAAAATCAGACGTTTCTTTGCAAACGCTTAGAACAATGCTAAATCAACATAATATGTATACACTCAGTTCGATTGATGACGCACATCCTATTCCTTAGTCTGTAACATATGGGTTTTATTATATATATTTATGTATGTTTACAGACACAATGAACCTGACATAAATAATGGTGGTTATTATAATGAACTGGCTAGCAATGTATACGATAGTTTAGGTAAGTTATACATACTATTGTACTCCAGTCGGTTCCTGTAATGACGACGTATGCACTGCTCTAATATGTCAACACAAACGATATTCACGTGTCAATAATACTTCTAGATACACTTATTGTTAACGTTCTGCAAGAAAATCAAACGCCTACAAATCGATGACCCAAGAATTAGAAGTTATTGATCTAACTTGCATGCACACTTTTGTAATATTATATGGAAAATATTGAATATATGTATGTATATTATCTTTCTTATTGCATTCGAAATTATTGATTTTAACAGAAGCATCTTTTTATAAATTTAACGTATGTTGATTTCTCGTTTCAGATGGACGTCAAAGGCAACAGCAAATATACCTTACTTCAAAGCATTACTTTTTTGATATCGAGAACCCAATTAGCGTACATATTCTAAGTTAAAATACCATAATAGAGAATCTTCCAGGTAATATATGTGTATCGATTCATATGTTTCATACACAGCGGTAAGTATCTGTACTCCGAATTAGGGCGTCAGCCGGTCAAAGATGGTACACGTGTGTATGAGAATACTGATGTACATTCAGATTCAGGTATACATTATTATTATGTGTATATTTTTAAAATAACTAAACTGCATGCATTAACGTACCCTTATGTCCAATACGATTACAAAACACGGAAACACCAATACAATATATTATATAAACACACGATATTTATGTTTTGCAGGAAAATCTGTATATGTGAATTTGGAAAGGCTTAGTATACCAGTCTCGTCGAGTTATGCATAGTTTAGTCATGAGATTATTGCGTTTTTGATGTATCCTCGCTATAACGTGATATGTGTATATATCGAATCCCCGTTACCTAGCAGAAAAGTTAGAATAAATAATTAATCAATTTAATTAAAAGCTAGAATCTATTTACATATTTTGAATATTTATTCTTTAAATTGTGTTCATTTATTTTTAATAAGAGGTGTTTATTTGTGTAATGCTGGTACCTTTGCATGTAATGGATTAAGATGCCACTGAATGAATTCACAAATTATTTATATTGAGACGCTTATTGAATGATAATGTTCAGCGATCATTTATTGAGTAACGAACACAGATTGTCTTTGCTTTCCACTAAGAGTTATGCCAGTCATGATTCGACGAAATATATTTTTCACTGGGGGCCAACAAATGCACAGCACGTCGGTATTTAATCGGACATTGCATTTTTGCTTGCTTTTAAGCCAATATAGAAGCCTACTGTATACATATCTGAATGGAATTATGTACATTGTATATTAGTTTTATACGGTGTTCTATTAATGCCATGGTAGTTCCGCGACTTCGACCTGTGCTCACGAAAGGGCGCCGTCGCATCGATACGATGCGCCGATACGATAATTGGCGTATCGTGTCGGCGCGTCGGCGTATTGTGTTGACGCGTCGGCGCCCTATCATGAGCACAATTCGAAGTGCAAAACTATGATGGCGTTAACAAGACATCGGAGTGTTCCCCTTGTTAAAAATTGGGGTTTGTTATTCAAAATGTAAATTCATCGTGCACTTGAATCAACGCGTTTCTTAAACAAACATTGCAATATATTCATGCATGATATATACTTGCTTATGATAACATTGTACTTCCCGATATTAGTTTGCAATTAGGAGCGTTACTTTAGTTTTGTGTTCAAGTGTTCTAACCGCATAAAAGATATAGTCACATTTTCTGGTTAAATACGCACATATAAAATAAACTGTTATTAAAACCCAGTGCCGTCCTTATATAAAGTTCATTCAATTTTTTTTAGATCACAACATTGAATATTGAACAATAAATTTAAGCGAATGTTAAATAAGTGCAAGTTTTTGCAATACACGTATTCATTTGTGCATACTACACTTCGTAGACGATATTAAAATAAGTGTTTGATATTGCTAGTTAATTGTTGGTTTCTTAAACAACATGGAAACAAGCAGGAAGACGATGGATTGTATAATTATCACACCACTACTTATTAAACAGTATCTTTAGGCAACTTCTATTACAAACATGCAAAAATAGTGCACATTACCACTCGTCGTAAACAAATCTATCCAGCTATTGACACAAACAACCATACGTACAAAATACAGATTTATAAGATGCATTTACTTGTGTTAACGGTTTAATATTATAAGCCTCATCGGAAGTTTCAGCTGCTGAATTTAACACCATATTTTATTTAAATATTTTATTTAAATATTCTTCAGAAAAAAGGTGTTTCCATTCGAAATATTTAGGAATGTGAATTTTACATCCTTGATTTAGAATTATTCACGATTTCCTTAAAACATTTGTGATATTAGAAAACCCGCGCTGCGCAGTGAGTATGCTATTTATGAATGCTTGTTTACGTAGTACGATGTACTACGAACAGGTCTGGCCGCCCGTTCTATACATATTTCCTTAATTATTTATGGTAAAATACGATTGTGCGAAATGCAATTCTAATCAAGATCAAAATTAATGCACAAAGTAAGTAAGTAAGTAATATTTTTGCAATTTATTACCGATTTCATTCCGTTGATTCTAACTGAGTACGTTGATACACACTGAACAATGCGCAATAACTGTGTTTATAAAGGGAAAAAAAATCATCGTACTAGTTCTCTTCTCTTTGCCCAATAGTTTTTCAATCGTCGTTTGAAACTTTACTCGTTTAGATAAAACATTTATGGAATCCCGTTACTGACAAAATGACTTAAATAGGACAACATATCTCTCAATTCGATTGCAAGTTATTAACTGGAAACCTTTTTATGTTTTATCGTAGTAACAGGTGCTTGATCCCACACACCCGGTTTGCAATCCCAAGCAAGGCATCAATATAAGGTATATAGATATGAAGTTGAATTGCAGTATCCCAATTTGTTTATAAGTTATTGAGCTGGAACGGTCTTTTTTTTTTTTAGATCTGACCTCGACCCCGCCCACCCGTGCAAAGTTTTGCTACCAGGTATCCTAATATGTAGTTTCATTACAATGTTTTGTTTCTATTAAGCCGTACCTATTTTCCTTTTTTAATAACTGTGACATTGTCCTTCACCCCACCCACCACATACTCAATCCCAAGAGAGGTCTTAATATAAGGTACATACATGTGAAGTTTTATTAGAAACGCTAAATTTGATCTCGAGTTTTGAACGGAAACCATTTATCTATTCTTATTAATACTGATCTTGACCCACACACTCCATATAAAGTTTAAAGCGAGGTCTTGGTATAAGATATCTTTACATTTTACAAGTTGCATTTTACTATCTCAATTTATTCTTTATGAACATGTTAAGTTAATGAAAAAAAAACATTTTTCTATTTTTAGTATCAGTGACCTTGACCCCACCTTCCCATAGGCAATCCTAAGAAATTCTATGTGCGTGGGCATTGGACGACGATAGTACGATGATGATAATGCGACAGTACGATGAAGATAACGCGAAAGTACGATGACGATAACGCGACAGTACGATGACGATAACGCGACAGTACGATGATGGTAACGCGACAGTACGATGACGATAATGCGACAGTACGATGATGATAACGTGACAGTACAATGAAAACGCGATAACACGATAGTAAAATGATGATAACTCGACAGCACGATGATGATAACAAGACAGTATGATAATGAAAACGCGATAGCACAACAGTACGATATTACGAGATTGAAAACCCGACAGTACGATGGTAATAACACGAAATTATATCGCATTATCATCATCATACTGTCGTAGTATCGCGTTATCGTTATCGTAATGTCGCGTTATCATCATCGTGTTGTCGCGTTTTCCTTATCGTAGAATCGTGATTTTGCGTTTTCATTATTGTAATATCGAGTATCGCGTTTAAGATCAACACATCTTAAGATTCATACGTGATTGCTTAACGGGATTCCGTATAAATTTTCTGGGTATTGTACGAGTTTATTGACCTGGCACTCATTAATCTCCGGCAGCGCTTTATATCGGTTTAACGGTTATCTAGCCTGTAAAGCACAGTTTACATAGTCGTATAACAAAAGCCCCCCATCAACACGTGTCAGGAAGTATAGCGCGGTGGATAGTGTTATGCACGATTTCTGTACGCATAAATCAGTGATAAAACTATGTTTGCTAACGGGTTTTTGTACCGTCCAAAATCATGGCCGCACGAGGAACGAAATGAAAGGTTTGATAATAAACAAACAGTCGGTCTTTACAGACAGGTATCCGAACATCTGTTCCTACGGAAATTCGTTCCTTCGCTATTTTTGACATAGGCGGACAATGGTTCCTACATGATCATGACACCCCGGACACTCGTTCCTAAATTATTTTGATAGCTCGGACATTGGTTTCTGCAGTATTTTGAAAGTCCGGACAATCGTTCTTATTTAGTAATATCGTCACCCCGGATATCGCGATCGATGTGTTTTATATATCGGCAATATTAACACGGTAAGGAGTCTCACCGGACCACCTCATTTTGCGGTGTTAAGAACATGTCCGGTGGTGGCTTCCGAGGTGGTCCGGTGGTGCAAAAATATTGTTAACAGTGCATATTTTGTATTATTTTCTTATGATAATGGTGCTTTTTAAGAAATCGGCCAATATCATTACCAATAGAAATGATAAAAGAACACACGTTCATAGTTTCGTTCAATAATGTACAAAAATAAAGCCTGTAGGATTTTTATAAGTTAAAGTCATTGAAAGAATATGTATATGATACTCTATGTACTGACATCTTAAACCGTCTGAGTTCTTACTGCAACCCATTATGAAGTATGTGACGACTGACGATGGTCACAAATATAAATGTCTTCATATACGCATTACATGTTTTGCAATAATATGTAGTTTTGATAAGTTTTCTGGGGATTTCTTGAAATGACGTGGTCCGGTGGCGCTGAGGTTGCCCGGTGGTGCTGAGTTGGCTGATGTTCATGAAACCGAAAGAGGAATTGGAAGACACAACTTGTTTTGTATCTAAATTGTACATATATAATATATATATATATATATATATGTATACAAATTAGGTACCAAACAACAGGCCTTCATACATTGATGAAGCGCCAAAAAGAGCGTTTCAATTCCTCAATAAATTCTCTTACAGGCAGGCGAATCGAAAATAATAATTGCATTGAAGTACACAATGACCGTCGTTATTTGGTGCGTTTGTATTCAATAACGCTACATGACGTATTTACGAGCATAATGCTTCTAAACGTCACAAAGAATTTATGAATATACATGACATTACTGAAAACTTCTTACTAATATGTTTTTAATGAAGTCCCAAGAGGCTGTTATTCCACGTATGAGACTGCGTCTGCATTTTGCGCTCGGCATTGTCGCCTCCGCTAGCGCCGATGCAAACGCTATTACGTCCGTTTGTTACTTGCGATCGTGTCATATTTATTTAGACATTACAACGCGTTAATTGTGTGTATGACCACCGACTTTTAACAGTGTATGTTCCAAGTCGATACCCAATTTACAACTACTGCATTGGCAAATACGTGTATTACTAACACCATTTAACGTATAATGTTCCTGTATAAATATCACCTGGCGATTGAGATATCTATATAATGTAAAAAAAACATAAAATGATTATGGTATTGGTTATATAATATATAATTGTGATAATATATTCATTTGTTATCAATTTAATAGCTCATCCTATCTATCAACAATATACATTTCTTTGTGTCAACGTCTTTATTAGTTTTATACCAACTGTGCACTTTAACGAATTTTCGTAATTGATAACCCTGCTGAAAGGTTTCATAAAAAAATGTAATACTTCGTTTGTATATGCATTATACATGCAGATGAGGTGAACACAATTTATTTTTTCTTTCAGCTACTTTCAAGATGTTTTGATAACAAATATAGTAATAGAGCTACCACTAGCCCGGTATCACACATGATCACAGACTCCTAACAGTGCTACATGTTTTTTCAGCCATTTTTATAAGATATATATATATATATATATATATATATATATATATATATATAATTGTACGATGCCCATGGTGTACGATATATTGGTTGAATTTTTGAATGGTTATAGAGCACAAATATTTCGTGCTAAGCAAGGAAATCGCTTATGTGGTTGAATGAACACCAATAATCATTGATTGATAAAAAATGCTACTGAAATCCACTTAAAAAACTAACATACCGTTAGAATCCGGCAAATAATCACCGAATTATGAATTAATGTTTAATCATGGCTTTACAGAAATCGGGCATTATTAGACTTTGAATCAAAAATCTTTCGTTTTATTATTTTCTTTTACATCATTGATTCAACATAACTTATTTTCATGACATTTTTTTTCATTTATTTTTGTATTTTTCTTAGTTTTATTAATGTATGTACATAAAGCTGCATTCACAAAGACCCTGTTTCGCTTGCAGTATTGATTCTTCTGTAGTTTTGTTAATTTTTTTTCTTGTTTAGGCCAATTATTTCCAGATTATGTCTAAATGTTTTAATCATCCCTATGCAGCTCATGATGGAACTATTTTTGTTTCTTTAAAGCTAATTAAGTTACTTCCAAGTTCCATACAGTTGCAAAATCCAAGTGTAATATTCTCACTAGATATAAATGAAAACATGTAAAATTACAAAACCACCATACAACAACAGTAAATATAGTAAAACATCTCAATAAACAAGGGAACAATAATGTTTACAATATTGTGCAGTATAAAAAAAACAAACTAAGAAAACATTCAATCGTTTCAGTGCAAATTACATTCAGATGGGTAATTTCTAACAACAACGCCATTCAATGTCACTAAACACTTGTAAACAGTATCTTTTTGCACACTTTACAAGTCTGTATCTTTCTGCACACTTTACAATAACCATACTAAATCTGGATGCCAGCCTTTAACACTTAAGGCCTCTGTCGCAATCAATATGGCTGTCTACTAATGTTCAGGTAAATACTGTGTGGCATCAATTCACCATGGAAACATAGCAAATAAATTACATATTGACAGTGGAATCTCAGAGCTTTGTCGTAGTTTTCTCATTAAATTTTAATGAGTCACCTTATATAAGTTACAGTGATCATAAACAAACCAACAGCACTCTATATTATATGATAAATATCATGCACAACAGCAATCTTTAATCAATCTACAAGTATTAAAAGGGCAGTTTACAAAGAACATATTAAACCATGTTGACAACAACTTATAACAATGCTAACCATTAGATGAGAACGACATCAAATCTTAAAATCTTTATTTTTTCTTCAATCACACAAAATTTAATATAATCTTATTGATATCTTTTAATTAACCAGAATTATTGCATTTGAATCACCTGCTAGTTGTATCTATTTCAGGATATACCAATTCATAGTTAACAGAGATTTGAATGCAAGGTTTAGATATATCACATTTAAACAACATGGTAATACATGGTATCATTTTCCAATAGCGAAAACAGTATGAAAAGGAGCACATAAACATTCCACGTATGCAAACTACACATTTAAACCATATTATATAGGTTATATCAGATACAATTTAGAGATATATACTAAAACATGCTTGAAGTGAAGTAATGTATTGTCAATTGTTTCAAAACATGTTTATTAGAACATTTCAAAACTAGGTCACATTGTTCAGCTATTACAGTGGCCTCAGTGTTTTAAGTGTTCTTAAAACTCCCTTGGCAGCTGTATTGCTCATTGCTGATTATTGAAATACAGCCCTAATAAACTGTGTACATTACAGCTTGTTGAAGTCTCTATGTAAACAATATGGCAGCTTTTTATCTTACAGAATTTTTATAAAGCTTCATGTTCAGCAGGTAATTTTGTACATGACCGATAGCATATCCAGGCGGGAAAGTGATGCATGTTGTGTTGCGGTGCATGTAGACCATGACCTTGACAAATGTTCAGTTATTTATTACAATTACTAATCTATACACATTTAAACGCATTTAAACCTCTCAAAAGCCTTTTATTATTCTAAAAGATAACCTGTGTTCTGGCATTCCAATGGTTTAATGTAGTGTTAAACTGCAGGTGAGGTAAATTTCAACAGCCAGAATTACAAAATATGTTTAACTTATGTATAAGAAGGTACTCAGGCCTATCATGTTTTAATATCCAAACAGTAAAAGCCAAACCATGCTATCTGCTAAATATATATGTAAAAGCAGATCTGCTGTTATTTCATGCTGATGTCAGTTTTGTGCTATTGTGCAACCTTATAATGGGGAGGTATTGAAGTGACAGTACATTATTTTCGAAAAATGGGCGGCATAATTGTAGCTCATGGTCAATATCATACACATGTTGTTTTATTCAGTTAGGATTCAATAACATGACACAGCTCAGTGTTTGTTAAAATGTACTGCAAAGTGACCCCAAACTTAATGCTAAGTCAAATGTTGTAATTAAACAATTACCTAATCTTAAAATATTTTTGAGTGATTAATTTAGCTGATCTCACAATATATAAATTTCAGTCTTTTGAAAAAACTAATAGGTGCAAAACAATGTAGACTTGTAATGTCTTCCGTAAACAAGTTGAAAATATAACAAGGTATAAATTGCTGTCATTTTTGCACAGACAATAATGTGTTAAGAATGTAAAAATCATCAATACGCATATTTGCACAGTTAATCTAAAAAGTTAAACTTTAAAAATGCAGTTTTGGTAAAATTAAAAAATGTGTCATTCAAATCAGTGAATCCATGGGGCTGTTGAATTATTAACAAAACCAGCTTACATCAGTCAATAAATTTGTACTTCCTGATTGATAATGTTTATTCAGATTACATGTTTGAATTGCTGGATTTCAATGGAATGACATTAAATGGCATATTTCATACACAGTTGGTGTTTTTCCAATTATAAATAATAAACCCAAATGTAGTGAAAGTAAACACAACAACTCAAAACTGCATACATTAAATTTTGAACATTCCCACATAACACCTAATAGATTTAAGGACAAAATATTTAAATCTTAACTGATGTAAAGAGACTAAAGCAATAATCTATTAACTGTTAATCAAATATACAGGTGTTTAGATTATCATGCATTTGAGACAAGGTTGGTTTAACCTTTCACACTGGATGGTTTCAAATAATCATTTTATGCAGGCTTGTGCTATTTCTATTACCCGTTCAGTGATTTTTATTTCCCATTAAGTACAATGACACATGCTATGGGGTATAGCTTTCATGGTAGACAATGACACTTGCTATGGGGTATAGCTTTCATGGTAAACAAGTCTTGGGTCACTAATTGTTTGGTGCTTGATTTCAACTTCCTTCAAGCATTGTGAGCATGACTTGGTACATATAATAGTCAGCTTTCTGTTTAACCCACTTTCAGTATCTGTGTAGTTATCAACAAGTATTATACAACTTTAATAATCTACATCAAACAGGAAGTCTTCCTGAATCATTGTAGTTGGGACATGGCCAAAAGGCATTGATTTCACATCATAAATCTCAAGTTACTTGCCAACTAATGACATAGATTTCATTGCTCTGAAATTAAAGAAATACAGATAACAAGTGACAATGTCCAGTGTATAAGACAATTAGTGGGTTCTCTATCAATGATCTTTGAGACATTACAACATATACACACACATTAAAATTACACTGAATGTTCCAAAAGTATTTCACATTGCTAGGCTGTATATTTGTTAAATTATTTGACACTTTCATATTTAATATATGGGATGTGACCTCATTTCTCACCTCATAAAAACTGGTGAACATATCAAAAGTTTGTAAATATCGGTTAAATCAACAAATGCATGCAGTCTTTTTAAGAACAATTTTATTGAATGGAATGATATTTAAATTTCTTTGATACCATGTATGAACTGCTTAAAATATGCTCCACTATATGAACTAATCAGTTGATATTTTAATGTCTCATGCTATCAGTGTGATTTAAAGGCCACTATCTGTGTAGGTATCATGAATACTAAATTACAAGCACAATTTTGTAATGCCTGTGTCAAAGTGATCAAAGACAATAACAATTGTCATACCCATGCTTTACAGACAACTATTTTTTAATACCAGGTAAAGCAAATCGAACAGCGCAACCGCCTTCTTATTTTTTGTTTTGCATGTCTCAGGTGTCCGTAACTGTTTACTACTTGTTATCGAAGATATCGTTATAGGTCAAGGGCACTTCGCTCATATTTCAGTCCCATAGCGTGAACAGATAACAACTGACAATACAGTGCAGATACAATGGTACAATCATGTGATTTGTAAAACGATATTACAATGATAGCACATCAATTCTGCATTCAATAAAGCCGTCTTTCTTCTCTATTATAGTTATGACTGTGTGTATAGAAGTACAACTCCCATGCCTAACAACATGCATGCAATGCATACAATGCTGATTATACTATAATATAATGTATATTCTTGTGTTAAACTGATATAGGGCATGTGCATTTATAAATAAAATTAAGCAGTTAGGCGGTTTCTTGAGCGAGCATTTCAACATGAATAGTCTTCGGCTATGGTGTCTTTAATTGTGCAAATAAAATGTCAAGTTCCTTATTATTTGTCCAAATTACTGTGTTTAAGCAAAATAATGTTCTTTTTAAGCTGGCAATCAAATAAAGCGAGTTATCATCCATTGGCTTTATATGCTTGAACTTTAACAGACTAAAACATAATTATGCTTACTGATTAATATAGCTTATTTTATATACATGTGATATGCAACTAAGAATAATTAAAACTGTCAACAAGAAATAAACATTTACAAAATCTTTACAGTGGATACAACTATTCATAAATCTTCAGTAAAAAAATAATACAAGTTTGACACACACCATACTGTTTCTATCTAACCATGTACAGCCATAAGTTATGACAAATACTTGAACAAGTATTAAAATCACTAATAACATTCATTACAACTGAAAAGGTCACAAACACGCAAACAATATTTCATTAATAATTCACCTATTAAATTTGTACTCGGCTCTATAATACTGTCAAACTTTGGTTAAGTGCACAACTGTTGTAATTTTTGAAAGCATTTCTTGTTAAAACGTATCTCCATGCATGTGTTATAGTAAACCCAGATATAAGTAAACTTGATTAATATGTACAAATGAACATTGATTTAAGTAACTTATTTCATCTTAAAAATGGGTATTGCAGACGTCACGAAACTTTGTCTGACAGTCTTCAATATTATGTCAAACCAGATTGAAGGCAGAATCACACTGAGAAAAGAGTAGAACATGAAAACATCATACAAAATGTCTGGCAAGTGCTTTGGATCTGTCAGAAATTTTCAAATTGTTTCGGATATGTCTGACAATCTGATACATTTCGCGGTGTCTGGTATTGTACATATAAATCATACACAGAGTAATAGACATGCAAAGTTGATGTTCGAAATTGTGTTTGACTGCTTTACCTCTGTAGCAATCTGTATTACTCAATAACACGTTTTTTTAGACAGAGCAAATATGTGACATATGATAATATAGTTTACAATATACTCGCAGACCTGGTACATTCAATCATATAATTTCTTCTGTTATCTTTCACTCATCTACATGGGGACAAATATACAAAATACTTTTAAAGATGAAGTCAGTAATAATGGACGGACCTAGCAGTTTCGGATTGTCTTTAGATCTCAAATGGAGGTAGCATGACTCTGGTTTGAATGTGTTCACCAAAGCACATTAATCAGTGCAAAAAGATGTAGCATAAGACTTGCTTAACAATATATGATTATGGTGTGAGTTCAGAACAATATCAAAGTTTTGGTTGATTTAACATTTTCAAATCTTAGTGTCTGGACCCTGGAATAGTATTTTTTCAACACCAAACAATATTTGTTTATAAACCTTCGCCGTAAATAAAAATGTTAAGAAATGCAACAGAAAGAAGTTATAATTGTAAAAGTTCTTATCATATTTACAAGAGCTAATCTTCCTCAATTCTTCCCGTATCATTTCCCTCTGTCTTCTTCTTTTTCTTCTTTTTCTTTTTCCTATCTGACTCTTCCTGAAAACCGGTAAAAATTGGTGCAAGACTGGATTTGCGTACGTCAAACTGGGGCATCATATATGGGTCATCATAGTTAATGGACAGACCCCTGGTGTTGGTATGGTGAGGTTCGGCTATTGTGGGACATTCCGATTCCGGGCTATGGTGGTGGGGGTTGTGGTCTGAAAACATGTAAATAAACATATTCCTTTATTATATACATGTGTTTAAGCAATGAAAAAACAACACACACCAAAATATTATACATAATAAGAATAGAGATCATGGGGTGGTCCATGTTTGACACAATTGCTCAAGAAAGGAAAACTGATATAGTTAACTATGTACACCATGGGGATTGCATAAATGGTATTCTTGTTGTCATCATTTAATAAATAACCTTTCTTTACGTTATGGCTTGAAAGGAAATTGTATATAAAAAACGTCTAGACACATTTGTTATTTCTATTTGTCTTTAACTTACATCAAATTGTGTTCGCCAACAGACAGTTGACACAAATATTGTTATCTGAAGATGGAAGTTGACTGCTGCAATATGGTCCAAAATTAAATGAATGTGAATTGTTTATGGATACATTATATTTCTAAAAGCTATAATGCAATGCTTGCTTGAGCACACACATCTTTTGCATACAGTGAGTAGTATTTCTGAAGGTCAGCATGTCAAAACAAGAGGGCCAAAAGGCTCTTCGTCGCACACCTGACAGGCTAAGGTACTAAACTGATCTGAGCAAGTTTTGTGATGATTGGCCTATAAATGTGGCCTTAAGAATGTTTTAAAGCTGTGTATTCAATTTTGCCATGGTGGCCTAATTTGTTTACCCCACATGACCCAGTTTCGAATTTGTTCTGTACAATTTTCAAGAAGATTAGGCAAAACTAGAGTTTTCACATTATTGTTTCTATTTGACATAGTTTTTGACCACACATGAACCAGTTTAAAACGCCGCCAAGATATATCATTGGAACAAAGAATCTGGACATGTTTCATGAAGATTGCGCATTAAATGTGGCCTTTAGAGTGTTCACAAGCCTTGTAAAGTTTTCATTATACCCATATCAGGAAAACTGCCCTGCCCCATGAGGGCCAAGTTTTTCAGCAGAGTGGAACCATTATCAAACTCAAACTCAGCCAAGATATCATAAGAACAAAGGTTCTGAGCAATTTCATGTTGATTTGGCACAAAATGTTACATGAATATTCATAAGCTTTTTCAATAGCCATAAGGAAGATTGCCCAGCCCCTTGGCGACCATGTTTGCATGGGAGCGAAACCATTTAACTCAGCTGAGATATCATAAGAATAAAGGTTCTGAGAAAGTTTCATGTTGAAATGTGACTTCTAGAGTGCAAACTAGCATTTTGTATAGCATTTTATATAGTGACCTAGTTTTTGACCACACATTACCCAGTTTTGAACTCGGCCGAGATATCATTGGAACAAATGTTCTGACCAATTTTCATGAAGATTGGTAAAAAAATGTGACTTCTAGAGTGTAAACAAGCTTTTTCTTCAATTCGACCTAGTGACCTAGGTTTTTACCCAACAGGACCCAGATTGAAACTTGGCCGATATATCATTGACAAATGTTCTTACTAAGTTTATGAAAATTGTGCAAAAAATTTGACTTCTAGAGTGTTCACAAGCTTTTCCTATAACCTTATAAGGAAAACTGCCACCCCCCCCCCCCCCTGGCGGCCATGTTTTTCAAAGGACTGGAACCATTTTTGAACTCGCATAGATATCATAAGAAAGAAGGTTCTGAGCAAGTTTCATGTTGATTGGGCAAAAAATGTGACTTCTAAAGTGTTCACAAGTTCTTCCACGAGCCATACAAGGAAAATGGCCCTGCCCCCTGGCAGCCATGTTTTTTAACGGAGCAGAACCATTTTCAAACTCGGCCGAGATATCATACAAACAAAGGTTCTGAGCAAATGTTATGTTGATTAGGCAAAAAAATTGACTTCTATAATTTTTACAAGCTTTTTCTATAGCCTTATAAGGAAAACTGCCACACCCCAAGGGTCGGCCATGGTTTTAAACGGACATGAACCATTTTGGAACTCGGCCGAGATATCATTTAAACAAATGTTCTGAGAAAGTTTCATGTTGAAAAGGCAAAAAATGTGACTTCTATAGTGTTAAAAAATGTTATTTCTAGACTGATCAAAAGCTTTTTCTTTACATTAACCTAGTGAACTAGTTTTTAAGCCCACATGACCAAGTTTCAGAAATGTCAGAGATATCATTGGGACAAATGTGCTGACCAAGTTTCATGAAGATTGGCCAATAAATGTGGCCTCTAGAGTGTTCACAAGGCAAATGTTAACAACGCACGTCGGAAAAAAGGTGATCACAAAAGCTCACCATGAGCACGTTCCATGAGCACAACATGCTCAGGTGAGCTAAAATCTAAAATTTGAACAAAAGTGAAACATTAATATATATATATATATATATATATATATATATATTTAACTTGCAACATAATTATAGTTCTTTTCCATTTTAAAGATAATATCAGACAAGAAAATGTAAATGTTTTGAATCTTTAATTGTACACCATGATGGTTAGCTGGGCCTGCATCACCAATCCATCCTTAGACTTAAGACTTAAGAATAAAGAATACACTGTTCTAAAAAAAGCCGTTAATTTGAATCTAACTTGTAATTCACTAACTAATTGCAGCATTTTGTGTTGAGAACGATTTGTTAATGACATAAGCAACATTTATGCCAACATATTTGCAAACATCCATGTATTATTTATAAAGTCTAAGTCTATTCTAAGTATGAGTTGGGAAGTGGATGTGCGTTTTTTTGCTAATGGTTCTCAAATCATTTTTCTCGATATTCTTACCCGACGCTTTTTCAATAAGTCATTGACAATTCTCGGGATTGCACAAACAGTAGATTTTTATGTCTTTTTCACAAACAGTTTTGGAAAACTAGATACAATGCGATAATTGCAATGGCTGTACTATAAAGGTAAAGTTTTGCTTTTTCTTTGATAATTTTCTTTCCAATTATGATAAATGATGTTAATGCAAGCTCTGAGGACATCAAAGTACAAATAACTGCATTGAAGTCTTGCAACTGTTGGAAATCAAATTTTATCAATCAATTTTTATGGTCATGCGCAAACTGTGTAAGTTTGGTCAATATTGAATCAAAACTCGTGTGTACAAGCCAATCATTGATAACTTGTTGATGTTTTTTTTCCAAACACTAGGGGGAATAACTCTGGTGTTTCTGGCCCGATCATGCTTATATTCTGCTTCACCTGTAGTCTTACGTTCATAGACAAACTGTACACGATTGGTGAAGATTGGATGAAAAATGAAGTTTCTATCCTGAATAATGTCCATTTTTGCACATTTTTCACAAACAGAGGGCAATAACTCTGGTGTTTCTGGTCCGATCTTGCTTATATTCTACTTCAACTGTAATCTCATGGTAATAGACTGTGTAAGATTGGTGAAGATTGGATGACAAATCTCCCTCTTTCCTGAATAATGTCAATTTTTGTATATTGTTTTAATAAACAAAAGGCAATAACTCTGGTGGTTGAAACAAGATCTGGCCAATTTTTGATGTCTGCTGAGATCTGATGGTCATATACAAACTGTTAAAGTTAAACTGGGCTACCCCGGTGGTCACATGGTTTATATAGACTTAATTAGCAAAATGACTTTAAAAAAAAAAATCTTACTCTGAAACCGTAAGGCCCATAAATTTCATATTTGGTATGTAACATTGTATAGTGGTCTTCTACAAAGATTAAGGTTGTTTAAATGATGCCCCTGGGGTCAAAACTGGGTCACATGGTTTATATAGACTTAAAAGTTAAATAGCAAAATGACATACAGTATGTAACATTGTATAGTTGTCCTCTACAAAGATTGTTCAAATTATGTCCCAGGGGTCAAAACTGGCCCTGCCCTGGGGTCACATTATTTATATAGACTTAAATAGCAAAATGACTTTAAAATCTCCCCTGAATCCGGAGTGTTTTCTTATTTGATATGTAACATTGTATAGTAGTCCTCTACAAAGATTGTTCAAAGTATGCCCCTTGGGTAAAAAGTGGCCATGACCCGGGGGTCACATGGTTTATATAGACTTATATGGCAAGTGGGCCTTAAAAATCTTCCTTGTTGAAACTGTAAGGCCCAGAGGTTTAATATTTTTCGTTTAAAGAGCAAAATGACTTTAAAATCTTCTCCTCTGAAATCGCAAGGCCCAGTGGTTTCAGGTTTGGTATGTAACATTGAATAATGGTCAACTACAAATATTTTGCAAATTATGCCCTTGGGGTAGAAAGTGGCCACGCCCTGTGGGTCACATGGTTTATATAAACTAAAAAACTTCTGAACCTGCAAGGTCCAGATTTTTTATTACTCTGGTAAGGGGTTTAGTGCCATTTTGCCTTCTAGTTATAAGCCATTATGATGCCTGAGCGACCTAGGGCCATTATGGCCCTCTTGTTTTCAGATAAGCGTTCTTATTTGGCGGGAAACAGGGGCTTGTGTTCCTGTATTTATTCCAATTCAAGGCAAAGTACTATTTTCATGAAAAAAAGTTTTATTGTTATGAAAGTAAAAATATTCATTAAAATGCCGAAGATCGCAGTTAATGCACTACGAATTTTTATACAAAATGTAAAGATTTCAAAGTTCTTTCACTATGAAGTTTGTATTGCCAGTTGACACGTCTATATTTAGCAGTTGGTACAAGCACCCGTGGAATGTGACGTCGTTGGTGCCAGCAGACATTTCGCGCTCTTTTCTAGCAAAACACAGGTTTTACATGGCCTAACAAAAATTTGTGTTAACAACTATTTTACCTGAAATTTCAAGGAAAGTAATTTAAAACAATGCCTTATTCATTAAGTAAACTAACTGTGGATATCGTGGAAATGCAGTACCCGTCCCGGAACTGCTTTTACTTATTGTCGAGACTATAAGTACTCTTTCGTTATCGACTGATGCATGCATATACTTGCTAATGCGTGTATAAATGTGTATTACGCCGATTGGTGGATCGTTCACATAATAGAATAGGTAAGCTGAAATAACTCGGCGTTTTAATTGGATAATATAGATTTTTCTGTGGGAATGAAGCTTCGCCTTCAGGGCAGATCTACTTGGTGACTGACTGCAGCTTAAGAATGCAGTCGATTAGAGTGAAAGCATGACAAGTGCTGTTAATTGGTCGTTTATGACACGTTGCCTTATTAGGTAGCCACTGCCTTGGGAACAAATAAGGGGATTAGTGGTCTGTCAAAAGTTCAACTAAAATAGGTATGCACAATTTTAATGATTTCCGAGACATATGAACTTTCCGGGACCGTGGGATGGCCACTGCATTTCCGGGACAATCCCGAACCATACGGGACATATGTAGAAGGAATGTTTAGGCATTAACCGTAGTGCTCTGTTCATGATAATAGAACATTGACCTATAATTGTTCATGCTTATAATGTTCCTAGATACTGGTTTTGATTAAAAAGATGTTGGAGCAAAGATAAAAGAGAGTACATGCAAAATAATGAAAATAATACTGAATGAATGAAGTTGCTTAAACCAGTTTGTACTTATAATTGTAAATTTGTTCTGAGTAACAACAATGATATGTGTTGTTAAAACTGTCTGTACAAACTGTAAGGGAGACTAGAGAAATGGCATATCTTAATATAAGAGATCTATGCATGACGTTTCATTCAAATATCTTGATGCGTTCTCAAGTTATTAAGCGGAAACCATTTTCTATTTTCAGTAACTGTCACCTTGACCATGACCACATCAACCCTATATGCAACCTCAAGAAAGGCTTTGATATAAGGTATATATGTATGAAGTTTCATTAAAATATCTCGATGCGCTCTGAAGTTATTGAGCAGAAACAATTTTTCTATTTTTAGTTACGTTGACCTTGATCTTGACCCCACCCACCCCATATGAAATCACAAGCGAGGTCTCGATATATGGTATCTACGCATGAAGTTTCATTAAAATATCTTTATGGATTCTAAAGTTATATAGCAGAAACCGTTTTTCAATTTTAGAAATGGTGACCTTGACTCCACCCACCCCATATGCAATCCCAAGCGAGGTCTCTGTATAAGGTATAAATGTATGAAGATTAGTTAAAATATCTCGATGCGTTCTCAAGTTATTGAGCGGAAACCGTTTTTTCTATTTTTAGTAAAGGTGACCTTGACCTTGACCCCCCCTTCCACCCTATATGCAATCCCAAGCGAGGTCTCAATATAAGGTATCTATGTATGATGTTTCCTTAAAATATCTTGATGCGTTCTCAAGTTATTGAGCGGAGAACGTTTTTCTATTTCTAGTAACGGTGACTTCGCCTTGACCCCACCTGCCCCATTTGCAATCCCAAGCGAGGTCTCAATATAAAATATCTATGTATGAAGTTTCAATAAAATATCTCTATGGGTTCTCAAGTTATTGAAGGGAAACCATTTTTCTATTTTTAGTGACAGTGACCTTTACCTTGATCCCACCCACCCCATATGCAATTACAAGCGAGGTTTGTATATAAGGTATCTATGTATAAAGTTTCATTAAAATATCTTGATGCGTTCTCAAGTTATTGAACGTAAACCGTTTTTCTATTTTTAGAAATGGTGACCTTGACCTTTGACCAGTTGACCTCAAAATGTGTAGGCGTTTTTCTTTCCTCCCAACTAACCAGCAAACCAACTTACATGATCATAGGTCAAAGTGTTCTCTAGATATCGTGCAGAAACCAAATGGTCTACGACCAGACCGAACATCCGACCGACCGACCGACGGACAGGTGCAAAGCAAGATACCCCCACTTCTTCGAAGGAGGGCATAATTAGACAAGTACTGAAGTTTATTTTGTTAGCTATAAATAAATATGTAATGGATATTGTAAAACCAATTGTTTTAATGTCTTTCTCATCATTTAGCGGGAGGTCTTTTAATCTTAAGGCAGATTAAATAGTTGGTATTTTCGGAAAGGTGATTCAAAGACCAACCAAGTTAAAACAATGATTTCAAAGGAGGAAATCAGTTAAATACGACCAAACCCTCTGACAGTGACAAATACACAATAGGACAGTACCATTTTTGGAGGAGAAGGCAGTCTTGGGTATAAAATAACAGTATCTGAACGAAAGCCCCTTGCTAAAAAGCTACTTGGTTTAAAAATGCACACCAGCAATAAGTCCCTTGGTATATCTGACAGAGTGGACATAAGCCCCTTGGTAGATTTAATATGCTGGACAAAAGCCCTTTGATGAATATTAAATAGGGGCTTATGGGCAAGAGGCTTTCGTACTACACTTGTTGAACTCTAAAATTAAGTGTACCTGGACCTGGTGTCGTACCTGAAATATAAACTCTTACTTGATAGTTTGTAGCATTAAGCATGCAGATATGTGATGAGAGTATTTCCAGGCAAAGTCGGATAATAGTTTTCATATATTTGTACAATATGATCTTTTGAGAAAAGACCCATTTGTTCCTATGCCAATTTATAATAATGTAGTACATTGGCTGAACAACTAGTGTATGATGTTCAATGCAATCAGGATCAATTTACTTGATATATCTACATACACCATAGTTTTAACTAACAGTTTTATGACAACTCATCTATAAATATATAGAAGAGAATCAACTTATAATTTGTTGATTTAATATCCACAACTGAATCAGGTCCTTAACAAATAATTGCAGAATTTGTGCAGCTCTAGTTCTAGCCTTTAATCCAGTCAAAGATCTTAAGATCATACACAATTATGCAAGTTCGGTCAAGTAAAGAGATCAACATAACTTACTCACATACAGACACAAATATTTGCATCATATGGACAACAGACATTGCTCGAAAAGGACAATATTAAGCAGGCACTTAATGCGCTCAGCCACCTAAAACATTTGCAGATCAATCAAATCTATGAGTATATGTATACACTGGACTCGAGGGTACATGCAATACTAAATACATTATGTAAACTGTGTTGTTATGATTTAGAAGACATGTCATTTTCACATCAAAATAAAATGCATTATGATGTTAGAATATATATTTCATGAAGAAGTCAAACTTCAAACATAGCTAATTTATTTAATTACAACGTTTCGGATGAAAAGCCTTCTTCAGGTAACATGTTATGACAAAGACGGTATAATGACGTCATGACGTCATAATACATGAAACATAATTTGGCGTACTTATTACAATATATAGGATTCACAAAAGATACACCATACATGTAAAATGCAAATAGACCAACGTGTTAATAAATACAAGTATGAACTATATATATGTCATACGTACACCTGAGACAATACAGCTATTAGTAAAGTAATTTTGTGTTCATACCATTAGGCATGATGGTACTAAGTTTATACATCCACTCAGTTGTTTTTTTTAAAGTTGCTGCCAATTGTTATTAACTTTATCAATCGGCACAAATGAAAAGTCATCAATAGAGTGGCCATTAGACTTGAAATGTTCCGATACAGAAGTAACTGTGTCTGGATAATGCTTGATATCAAACTTATGGCTATTCATTCTAACACTACATTTTTGATGAGTTTGTCCAACATACTATGATTTACATGTTATAAGGTAAATGACATCTGTAGATGAACACGATAAATTATGTTTAACTTGATACTCTTTGCACAAAGTACTGCTAGAAAAATTATCCGATTCAGTGATATAACAACAGTGGGAACAACAGGGTCTAAAACATTTTGAAACTTGACAATCGGTACCAGCAGAATAATTCAATTTAGAATGCACTAATAAATCTTGTAAATTATATGGGTGTCTGTAAGCTATAACAGGTTTACATTTATAAATGTCTCGAACACTCTGTTTTGAAGAGTTTTTCAAAAGTCCCCAGTATTGGTTGATTGTCTTTCCTATATTCGGTAGAGATGGATTGTAAGTGCAAACAAAGGGTATAATGTCAGTGTCAGTTTTTGTAACGGGTTGTAGTGCTTCATCCATGGAGAATTCGGCTGCCTTAGATATAGCCTGGTTCACGATATCATCTGGGTAGTTGTGATCCTTGTTCACGGATGTTATCGCAGTCTCGTTTGAATTGAAAAAGGTAAATGATTAAAGGAACATAACAAGCGCATTACATAAATGTTACTTAATTGTTGATTATAACCCTAGACAAGATTCTGTGCTTGATAAACGTACATGCCCCCTTTTGGTGCTGGATAGCCCATTTCTTAGTCCAAATTAGGTCAAGGTCAAGGTCAAAGTGAGGTTGGGTCATATGGGTGGAATGGATGGATTGGGAACGGTCATAAGTAACGATTGTGTAAATATCCAAGCAGAGGTCCAAATAAGATGCGTATCTGCGTAAAATATGCATGGACATACGAATGAATTTAAAATTCGGTGAGTTAAAATAATCATGGTAAAATCCACTATACGCATCGTGTGCTGTTATCATGCGTACCACCAGTGTCTACTTCGTATTAAATCATTCATTACTTTCATTGTTATACCTAAGTCATTCATATTTACAATTTGAACAAACAATAAAATCCATTAAAAGCACAGTCATTGATAATAACACGTCACAACTTAGAAGAGTGAAAGCGCAACGTCATCATTTAACCTGCCTTCTAAATTTCTAAGCCGTTAGCAACAGCCATAACAATTGTGTTGGTCTGACATCAAAGGGTTTTGATGTGAGTGTCGAGCTGATGCCATTGTCAAATGGCTTGCAGTAGTAAGAGTTACACACTGAGCACATACTTAGTGAAAAAGCATCAATATACTGCATGCAAGCACTGTAAATAGAGCATTAATTAATTGGCGTTATTGGGAAGTGTTAAGTGTGTCAAAAATTATACAGTTAGTTTTTGCATTGGATAAATTGGAGATTTAAATGGGAGTCCTGCAATATACATGTATTGTAATTAAAATGGGATTGTGTAACAGAATAAAAACTAGTTGAATATTAAAAAGGATTTTTACATTTATTTTGGATTACTAGTAATATGTGTTTTGCACACAAGGTAATTATTTATGCGCGCATGTCTGAAATTTACATTGATTACGTTTTTATGAAAGTAAAGTTAGTGCAATATTCTAAAACAACAACAACAAAAAACACAGACAAAATTTACAATTACATCAACAGGTCAAACTAGAGGCACTTATACAAATGTGCTGCTCTGAAAAACAGCAGCTTATGCAGAGAGACATAGACACTATAATCAACATCCACTAGATTAGTACAAAGGACATTGTCTTATCTAAAGATTGTAAATAATGAAAGGACCCACAACATACACCTAAAAGCCAAAAAAAGGCTGAAGGTACTAAAATGTGTATTGCAATATAGAACCATTTAATTGTTATGATGCTTTGAGGGTAATATAAAGTACTCCTGAAAAATCTTGGTGTTTGTATTTTACTCATCAATTCAAAATTTTATGAGTGAAATACCCTTTGACAGAAAAAATTATCTGGAGCTCTGTATCCAAGTGTTGTAGGAAGGTGTTAGATGAAAAGGTAAAATCAACTTAACCCAGTAATGGCACTTTTTAATTATTATATGTATAAAATTAGGTCAAGGTCATGGTCAAAGTGAGGTTGGGTGACATGGGTGGATTGTTGATGATCATAAGCAACATCTGTGTAAGTATCCAAGTGCTGTAGTAAGCGGTGATGCTGCTCGACGAAACGGTGAAATATAGTGGCCAAGAATTATTAAGTCCAAAATGTGGTCATGGTCAAAATCAAAGTAAGGTTGGGTGATATGGGTGGATTGGGGATAGTCATAAGCAACAACTATGTAAGTATCCAAGTGTTGTAGCAAGCGGTGTTGGTGCTAGCCGAAACGGTAAAATCTAATTAACAAAGAAACAGCCCATTTGACTTATTCTAAGTGCAAAGTAGGTCAAAGTAAGTGTCAAAGTGAGGTTGAGTGATATGGGTGGATTGGGAAAGGCGTTTAGTAACAACTGTGTAAATATCCAAGTACTGTAGTAAGAGGTGTTGGTGCTAGACAAAACGGTAAAATCTAGTATACCAAGAAATGGCACTTTTGAATTATTATATGTAGAAAATTATGTTAAGGACAAGGCCAAAGTGAGGTTGGGTGATACGGGTGGATTGGGAAAGGTCATAAGCAACAACTGTATAAGTATCCAAGTGTTACAGCAAGCGGTGTTGGTGCTGGACGAAATGGTAAAATCTTCGTAACCAAGAAACATCCCATTTGAATTATTCAAAGTGCAAATTAGGTCAAGGTCATGGTCAAAGTGAGAATGGGTGATATGAGTGGATTGGGGATGGTCATAAACAAAAACATTGTAAGTATTTAAGTGTTGTAGCAAGCGGTGTTGGTGCTAGATTTAACGGTAAAATCTAGTTAACCAAGAAACAGCCCATTTGAATTATTCTAAGTGCAAATAAGGTCAAGGTCAAGGTGAGGATTGGTGATATGGGTGGATAGGGAATGGTCATAAGCAACAACTGTGTAAGTATCCAAGTGTTGTGGTAACTGGTGTTGGCGCTAGATGAAACGGTAAAATCTACTTAACCTTTTCACGGACAGACGGAAGGACAGACGGACAGGGCAATCACTATATGCCTCCCGCATCAAGATGCCGGGGAACATAAAAAAAATCACATCATCAATTTCAGTTCTGTTCTTTCCATTCTTTAATAGCGTGATGATTCACAAGTGTACTTATGGTAAAATCTAAATTAAATATGCTTAGATACAAATAAAACTAAATTAAATAGCTTTTATACAGCCCCTTGTATACAGTTGATACCCAACCCATTGATACAAGTAAACTGCATTGTTTTGCAGCATCCATTCATAATATTAACTAATTAATTAATTAATACCAAGAATATAACAAACAAACAAATACATAATCCCACTGTTGATGAAAGATGGTTCCAATATTGTCTGTGGCACATTAAAGAATACACATACACTTAAGATTAATAAGCCCTTGTGAAGACATTAGTCAAGAGATAAGACAAAGTCATATTGCTTGATACAGTGGCTTAGCACATATGGGGGATGTAAAATGATCCTACCTGGTGGTTTTGCAGCTGAAAGATTATAGTAAGAGTAAGATTTAACATGACATGTAACACACAGTCATACATTAAGTGAGCAGTGCTGGAAATTAGCAAAACCCATTAGCTCTGCACTGGCAAATTTTTTACTGGGCTTACGTGTACATATTCTCACTTTTGTATATGCTGGCTTGAAACATTTTCTTGCTGTTAAGTAATAACAGGGTTCGACCTTAACGCATGTCCGTAGGTCCCTGACCAGTGATTTTTCGCTCGGACCGGTTGTCTTTAAAGAATGACAGGTCGGGTGTCCCGTTGTTTTTGGACAGGTTCCTGCTGTGTAAATCGTCAATTATCATTCGTTATTATGAATACAGGCAGCCGTCCGAGATAATGTTCATTTTTTGGTATTTTACCGTAAGATTTTAAGTATAAGTTGCACCTTTTTCCAATTATTAAACTTTCCAATCATTATTTTATATCAACGTGTTATATGTTGTTAAATCAACTACACAGCATTTTTACTTAGATCTGATGAGCATTGTAGTTGCATTTTTAGGGAAGCTCATTCAATCTATCATAATAAATAAGGCAGTTTTCCATAAAAGTAAACAAAATTCAAGTCAATTTTTCCAAATTGCTGTAATGATTGAAAAGGGATAATGAACAGATAACCAAATCAAATAACAATTATTTTTTAAATTATTTTTTGCATTTTGATTCCTCAGCACATAATGCCTGAATGTCAAATTTATGTAAATTTCAAGAAGTTGATATCTGATCTTTATTTTAGCAACTATGTGCATACACCATTTTTAGCTAAAATGTTTTACAAATGTATTATATGATGAATAATCGATTTTCATGCATGCTCAATATCTTTTCCAATTTTATTGATCGGAATCATTTGTTTTTTAAACTAAGCAGTTCGATGTGTTTTGATTTAATCGAGACCATATCATACAGTAAGGGACCTTCAGGTTTTTAAGGTAGCCGGCCCTGTGGACCACCATTTCCCAAAAGTTAAGGTCAAACCCTACAATAATAATACAAGATTAAGATTTGTGTTGACTAACTGCTAATTTAAATGACAGGATTGCATTACTTAACGCGGCTTGTTCCAAGGATCATGGTTCATAAATACAACTACACATTTAAACAGGCTTGTAATAGGATGGGACAAATGCCACAAAGCATAATAGTCGTCAGAAAAATGCTACACAATGTCAGAAAAAAGGGAGTAAATTTATACTCTGGACAAGTAGTTTAGTCTTTAAAAGTGACCTTGACTTTTCAGCAAAAAACCTGGTCATTGCAAGTGACAAACCATCTCACAATGATGATAGTTCCCGCCAAAGTTTTTTAAAATCCTTTCATATTTGACCTTTAAGGGTGACCTAGTTCTTGCCTGGGACTTATTCTATCAAGATAGTGACCAAATTATTCAGATTTATAGAAGAAACCTGTTTTGAATGTAGCAAATATGGCCCAGACACTACTATTCAATTTGGCATTTGACCCTTAAGTGTGACATTCACTTCTCAACTAAAAGGCCTGGTTCCTGTAACTGCTACATGCAATCTCATGTCTTTACAGTTAAAAAAAAAATATGTTGAAGACAAATATTATTTTGACCTTTAACCTTGATTTGTGACCTTGACCTTAAACATATAAGCAAGTGTCATTCTACAGGCCTGATTTTTTAGGACACCATACCATCTAACGTTGGCCATCTTTAGTTTCAAGTCATTTGAAAATCCACCCATGCCAGATAAAATGCTGAAGACAAATATTTGAATAACCTTTGACCGACTATTACACCGGTAAAAATGATTCCGCTTTACTGAACAAGATGGCTGCCAGAGCTAAAAATAGATTTATGTCTAAACGCGATTTTCTTCTAAACCAATGGCTAGATTTTCAATTAATTTAACACAAATGTTTGTCTAATGTTCCTCTACCAATTTTATTCAAATGGTTCTGCCTCACTGCACTCAGCTTGCCATAAAGTTTTGTTGCAAACCAGGCAGTAGTTGCTGAGAAATAGCCTGGACAAGCAAGTCAAGAATTGAACACTGTAAACCATATTTCTGAAATTTTCAAAGTCTCATAATTCCCCCCCAAAAAAAATTGAAGAGGAACATCCTGCTAATATGCACACCACCTCTCAGCAAGGAAGCTTACCATTAAATTTCATTCAAATATGGCCAGTTGTTGCTGAGAAATAGCCCAGACAAGAATTGTGCCCTAAATAATATATATTTCAGAACTGTTCAAAGTTCCATAACTCTAACAAAAATCATTGAAGCAGATCGTTCCAATAACTCTGAGGAAAATCATTGATGCAGAACGTCTTTGTAATAAGCAAACCTCTTGGTAAAGGAGCTTCCCAGTCAGTCAGTAGTTGCTGAGAAAAAGCCCGGACAAGCAAGTCAAGAATTGTGCATACTATAATTATACTAATTTCAGAAATCTGTAAAGTCCTATAACTCTGACAAAAATCATTGAAGCACAATTTCCTGGTAGTATTTACACCTCCTCTTGGTAATGAAGCTTCCCATACAGTTTCATTGAATTCCAGCAAATGGTTCCTGAGAAGTAGCCCCCACAAGAAAGAGGGACGGAAGGACGGACGGACAGACAAACAGGACAAACAATATATTATGCCGCACGCATCAAGATGCCGGGGGCATAATAAACAAGAAATGTGTCAATAGGACACGAATGCCCCCGCTGATTGGGACTGGTCACAGAAATGTACAGTAGAACCTGTCTTAACTGAACGGCGTCGGGACCGGGCAGATCGTTCGGTTTTCAGAGGCGTTCAGGCTACCAAGGTTTTTTATTAAATGTCATTTTCCTTTTTAATTGTACACTATATTTTATATGTTAGTTCGAGTATATAAGACAAAAAACGTGTTACTGTTTACACTTCTAATACTGTTCACTTTTTGCATGCAAACATGTATATTTGTACATAAAATGACACTCGATCTATCAATCAAACAAGTTCATGTATTCAACGTACAACTTATTTACATCTGTTTAAAGAAATCGCCAATTGTTGACTACTTTAATTAGTTTAAACCTATTTATTTTAGCTAGATTGTATCGATGACTTAGGCTTACAGAGATCTGTGATCGAAATAATACCAGAAATTACTGTATGTATAAACTAATTACATTGTTGTAAAACATTAAAAATTTTCCACTGTACGTAAATTTCAACATAAAGCACAACAGACTAATCTGTTTTTCACAAGTTGATTATTGTCCTATGCATAAAAAATAGCTTATCGCTAATTACACCACTGCCCAGTTATCACCATGGCGATTATGCCCTTTGTGTGTAATTGTATCACCAATTATCAGGTTCACGCCTTTGCGGTATTGCAAAGTGACACCTGAGGTTGAATGAGATCAAATTTACTATAGAATCGTTCGGTATTTGGTTAGGACAGGGTTCGGTTTATTAAGGCTTTTTTTTATATATAAAGAGAGAGAGAGTTTATTTATTAAGACTTGCACGTAGTACATCGTCTTCGTTATGGAAAAAAACAAAACATGCACAATAAAGATCACGTGATACCAGGTTACTGACGTATAATGGTTAATAACCATCACATAACATATACATGCAAATAATAATAGTTTAAATCAATTGACATAAAGTATAGGAAATACAAATAGTGAGGATGACGCATAAGAGTGAATTACCATTACATAACATATATATGCAAATAATTCTAGTTTAAATCAATTGATATAAAGTACAGAGATATAAATAGTGGGGATGAAAAGAATATCTTATTGTGATCCCTCAACAGCGTTCAAAATTGATTGTCTAACACAAAGAGCTTCCTTAATAAATAATGAAAGTTTGATAAGCTCTTCCCTTTTACAGGATTTCATGAGTTCTAAAAATTTAAATACCGATGGACTTGAGTAATATTTTGATTTTATGTATTTTTTTCTTATAGCAGTAAAACAGTTACAGATGAGTATAAAATGATACTCGTCTTCTATGTCACGTTTATCGCAGCACAAACAATACCTTTCTTCTCGTAAAATGCGATTTCTACCAAACCTACCAGTTTGGATTCTTAAAGGATGCACTGAGAGTCTAAGTCTAGAAAAATAAAATCTTAAACTTCTAGGTAGGATGTCTAAATACATTTCATATTCAAAATTAAGTTTATATTCTTTATACAACAAAAGAACAGGACTTTGTAATGACCTTATCCATTCCTGTATAAAACAATCAATTACTCTATTTTTAAACTCACTAAGAAAAGATTTTTCATAAAACAAGAAGGAAAAAAGACGGGACCGACACAGCAGTTCTGTTTTGACAGGGATTTGATTTTCACATGGTTCGGTTTGGACGGGTTTCACTATATTAGCAGTTAAAATTGCTGTTCATCACAAGTGAGTGTAAATAGTAAAGACGAAATAAAATGTGCATGGATAACAATTGGTGGAAACTATTTGTAGAGTGTGACCTTGACTCTGGAGCTACAGATCGGGGTCATGTGCATGACACATCGTCTCATGATGGTGAATATTTCTGCAAAGTAACTACACAATCCATCCAGAAATGACAGGGTTATCGACCAGACACTAAAAACAGAACCCACTTTTTTAACACTTTGACCTCAACGTGTGACCTTGACCTTAGACATAAAGACACATCAGCTCATGATGGTGAACATTTCTACCAAGTAATTTAAAAATCCAACAAGAAATGACAGAGTTATTGACCGGTCACTAAAAACAGACCCCATTTTTTACCTTTGACCTCAAATTGTGACCTTGACCTTGGAAGTATGAACCTGGCTCTTGCGCGCAAAACATGGTCTTATTATGGAGAACAGTTCTGCCTCATAATTTTACAATTCATCCAGAAATGACAGAGTTATTGACAGGACACAAAAAACATAACCCATTTTTTATCTTTGATCTACAAGCGTGACCTTGACCTTGGAGGTAGAGACCTGGGTCTTGCATGCGACACATCATCTCATGATGGTGAACATTTCTACCAAGTAATTTCAAAATCCATCAAGAAAGTTATCAACCAGATACTAAACACAGACCCAATTTTTGACCTTTGACCTCCAAGTGTGACCTTGACCTTGGAGGTATGGACCTGGATCTTGTGCTGGACGCACACAAGCACACACGGACAGAGGGAACACTTAATGCCCCTTCACCATTCGGGGGCATAACAAATACTTTATTCTTATAATGTAAAAAATTGATACAATACCATATATAAATTGGTCTTTCTGCTTACATACTTTTGTAAAATTGTTATTATGACAAACAAGAGTAAAGAACATAAAATGTCAAAACAAGCCTTCAGATGTGTGTTATGTTAGTCATGCAACCTTTGCTGACTTCTTCATTAGCATTATCTGTCTCATGATTGTTTTCATAATTATGGGCAGGCATATTTTTTCGCTGCCCTCGGAAGAGTTTGTATTATTCCTCGTCCTCCTATATACACATGAACCGAGGCCTACACCAGAGAATATAACCACAGCTCCACCAACAGACCCTCCTATAACGCCTCCTACTTTCACTATATCATGTGTGGTTGGAGATGTAGACTCTGATGAATGGTTTGTTGTTGTATTTGATGTTGGTATTCTTGTTGTCGGGGCATTAGTGGTGGTGCTTGGCACTAAAAATAAACAACACTGATTGATATACCACTCTTGTTTATAAACAATAAACATGTTAAATAATATTCTCTACCAGTTATTCAAATATTCAAAACAAAATCTATTGACAAGTCACCAAACTGCCATTTATTTTCCTATAGGTCTTACATATTACATGTTGTGGGCATATTTTGTGTGAGGGAACTGAAAGGCTATATAATCACATGGCTGGCAAAGTAATACACTACTACTCAGCAGAATATTTGAGCTTGTGAAAGTTCTAAATTTCCATACATTAAGGCATTAAAAAATGTTTGTTTCAGTTTACATGACCAAACAATTTTGGGTAGGTATGTAAGGATTTTTTATTTATTTAGTAAATGGTCAACTAAAAGAGTCTAAAACTAAATAAATTTTCAAAATATAGCAGTAATATCCCTAAACATTGTTTTGAAGAAGATGCTATTAAAATTAAACACTTGTTCAACAAACAAAACAACAGTTCTTTACTAAACAAGAGTTGTCATTCTATGTGACGAATGTCCCCGAAGATATGTTTTGACAGAAGAAAGAGTTATGGTCCAAGTACACTGCACTCTCTCTAAAAAGCCTCTACCATCTAATGAAGTATCATTTGAAACCCTTCAATACTTTCCAAGTTATGCATTGCACAAGAACTCCAAAAATATTCCCCTCAACATCATGTATAAGTGGTTCTATTAGACTGTTGGCAAATGCCAACTACATACACCAATCTAGGGTCGGGTAATCAGGAACAAAAAACATTTTTAAATGCCTTTTTAAAGCAATAACTTTAAATTAATAACAAGAGGGCCAAAATGGCTCAGGGTTGCTCACCTGAATTGTAATCACATAGTATAACCCTACAGTGAGCTAAACCCTAAGTTGGTGATCTATACACAGATGATCTGCACGTTGCTAACAGCAGAAAATTCAGTAAGTTGCACAATTTTTGATATTATCTTTTATTTTGAGTCTAAACTTAATGAATTTGAAACATTTATGTTAATTATGGTCCTATTTGTCACACATGTGCTTTGTGATTTGTGTGGGAATTGTGTTTTTGTTGATACTTCAGTAATTGATAACTGCAAATACACTAAAACGATTGAAATCTTTTTTTTATTAATTTTCATGCAATTCTTTGGATTTTGCGTTAATATGTCAACCTGTACGTTGCTTTACACTTATAAACAGTTATAAAACTAACTACATTAATTGATTATTATAAGTGTTTGTAATGGCCTAGATATTTTACGTTTTATTCAGCAACTGCTTGCTTATTGACTAATCATTAGTTCTGTAATTTTTTCACATAGAACAGTCTTTGAAATTAATGTCAACAAATTTCTTGCCATTCGGGCCAGTAATTTTATAATATTTACTTGCCCGGAAACTTGTTTACTAGCCCGAACTATCTTATATTAAACATCTACAACTAACAACAGTCCATCATTTAAACATGTATTATCTAGAAATAACACGGGTGATACAAGTGTGATATTCATGTGTGTCTCTACTTAATTATCCTTTTGCCTGATCCAGTTTTCATATATTGACACAAGCCTCTGAAAAACTTGCTGTTTCTCTACATACTGGGCATTTCTAAATTTGATTGGATTACTTGCCAGGCGGGCGATCTACTAATGATTTGTTTTGTGCCCTACAATATTTTTACTTGCCAAAGGCAAGTGCGAATAGGTATAGTTTTGTGGTAAAATCAATGTGTCTGATGCAATTATATAAGCATGTGTCTAATGCACTAATTACCATGCGCAATTTTAAAATTACAAATGGTTAACGGCTTATAAGACATAGGTGTAAATTAAACAGTTTATTCTATGCTTGATGCATTTTTCTAACTTCACACAATGGTGTGTGTGTAGGCTAAGTTGTGATAAGTAATCGACACATTTAAGAAATGTTCAATTTTCATTGAGAATAATGATGCAAGTGTACGTAAATATTATTTAGCTTACATGTACATGCATTATTTGTATGTAATAAAACTGAATTTCACATGACAGTGTAATTTCATGGAGATATATTTATATAGGAATTGCGCATGTTTGACAGTACATCCGAACATGTGCAAGTATGCGCAATGTGCATATGAACAAAACGTCAACGTTTTTGCAAATGTTCTGTCATAAAATATCTAATAAAATTCATTGAAATGACTTTCGTGAACTGACGTATTGCTGGAACTGACATTAGTTAAATAAGCAACAGTACTCTGACAAAATATAAACTTCAATTTAATGATTCAAAGTAATGATCATTAAACGATGACAACACATATAATAAGGACTTGTGGACTTAATAAGGACTTGTGTTTTGTATAGATGATTGACATAAATCATTAAAAATAACGACGTTAGAATAAACACGATTATGACGTTTCAGCACAGCATAGACCTTTTCAGGCTCTCCGCGCTGTACCACTGAATGATTTTGTTCATGAACTTAAAAGAAGCTATTTAAATTTCAAGTTAAGCTTGTACTATCATTCATTCGCGGTCATATATAAACTGTAAATCTTTTTACGCGGCACGCGTGGTAATAAGCTTTCCATGACGATCAACATGAAATAAAATAAGATATAACAGCAAAGTCTACACATGTCCTTTATTTATTTCAGGCTATTCATTAGGTAGACAATAGGTTGCTGATAACTCTGGGTGGTGTGCAATGTAGACATTTTATCTTTTCACTCTGGCAAACATGGAATTAATTTTCTCATTGTTTTTTTGTTGTTTTTTTAATGCGTGAATGGACTCATCGACAGTGCAAACATAGGCTTTCTTAGACAAAATCAAACAAAGGCTTGTCACAGGATGTGACGTATGCCCCCAAAGCATATGCTTGTCAGAAGAAGGCAACACAATATCAAAGTAAAATATTATGCTCTGGACAAATATCTTGAGATTTCTGCAGCAGAGCTGTTTGTTGTGTGTGACACACTGCCTCATAATGATCTTAATTCCAAGCAAGTTATTACATTTCTTACATGTCGGCAAAAATGATGCTTCCTACAAAAAGTTATTTCTAATACAGTCAAAACGCGATACTGCGAATCGTGATACTACGAAATAACGGGATACTACGAATGAGGCAGCCTGTCCCGTCCATTTTCCTTATATATTTATCTACAAAAAGATGCAATACAGTGTACTCCCTTAAAACCAAACTGTCTATAAACCGGAACTCTCTGAAAACCAAACAGACGCTCTGGTCCCGTTTTTTTGCCTACATGTTTAATGTGCGAAAACCCTCGGTATACCGGAACCTCTATATTCCGATTATCAAACAACAGGAGCAGTACATCGCTTCAGTTCGGAGTACAAATTGACCTCTGTAAACCGAACAAGTGTGACAATCTGCTGTTTTTGATTATCTTTAGCTCGCGATTGTCTTGCCACAGGGTGATTGCACACTTAATCCGATAATTAGGGGCAACAGTTCGACATCATATTAGCACTCCAGATAAGGGTGTTTAGTCGCTAAAGTGTGAACAACAAACAATATGTTAATTAGACGGTTTTCATTTGTTTAGAAAATATTTAAACATTTTACAAACAATTTATATAACTCAGGTAATAACTATTAATGATGTAATAATTATTCATGATTACTTTAATTAAAACATAATTTGACTGACGTTGGTCGAAATTACAGAGAAGAGGATTGTCAAGACTAGGTGAGCTAAAAAACAGACTACGATCAGTGACTTTTTGAGGAAAGTGTCAATTATAGGCTAATGAGTGATGCTCATGTGACTGTGTGTGTGCTGGTTTTGCATTCCCCTTGGTCATGATTTTAAAATGTGCTGCACTTTATTATAATGTGTTATGTTACTTCCATCATATTATGCCACATTATGTCAGGATTGTATTAGTCTTAATAAAGTGTATAAACATTGTCTACATGTATAATCGTACATTGCAGAAGTTTAACCGATACATGTATGCTCATTTGTGACATTCATTTGATTGTGCGGTGTTCGGTATAGAGGGAGTACACTGTACTACGAATTCGCGATAATACAAAAGATGCGTTACTACGAACAAATTTTTTGGTCCCATCATAATGTGTATTGAAATTTTAATGCGATACTACGAATCGTATTGTCAAGGAGACTTTTCACAACTTCTCAACGAAGATTTCACACCTGCCCAGTCAGACACCTAGCCAGTTTGTTTGCACCGTGGACAAACATGGTCGTTAACACATTTATTAACCATTTTAACCCACTTTAAATGATGCAGTGTGAGACTAAATGACTTTCGTATATGTATCTGCGAATGTGAAAACTGTGCGTGGATTGATTTTATACTTCTTTTTATTTATAATGCAATACATAACACTTGTAATATAAAATGCAATTACCTTAATAAGTGTTCTAATGTTCATAAGCGCTCTGACATGGTGCAAATTAACAAGTAATGAAAGAAAAAATGCGTTAATACCGTAATTTCTGAAAGATGCGATACTACGAAAAACGCGATACTATGCACAAATTAGTGTCTCCCGTTACTATTCGTATTATCACATTTCGACTGCATTTGACCTTTAGTGGTAACCTTGGTCCCACAAACCTTGACCGAGGAGCATGTAAGTGGTATGCCACACATCGTCTGGTCATGGGCAACAAGAGGGCCATGATGGCCCAAAGCGCTCACGTAAGTAATGGCAATGACAGAGATCAGCTAAATGTCATCACCTACAAAATGACCCAAATCAGACAACCTGATCTTGCAATTCGACAGGTGCAATACAGATGCCTGTCTGGCCTTCTTCTGTAGCTAACCTGGCAATCTAAGGCGATATAAAGTCTTATGCCTGCCCAGCCTACTTCTGTTATTTACCTGGCAATTAAATGGTGCAATACAGATGCATTTATGGTCGAAACTGTTGGGACCCAGATGAACCACACGCAAACGATGATATGTTTACCATGCACAATCACACTTTCAATACACAGAGGTTGACATCCAATCTTTGCAATGGGACATTTCTTTAGGTTCAAACATCCCGCTGAATTCCATGTACTGTGCTTTGTTCTTATTTCAACAGAACAACAATCAAAACAGTCACAAAAGACAGCAATACAAGACAACTGTCAGCATTATGAATATCATCGATGAGGACTATTCAATCAAACAGACCATTGTACTTGATGTACCTCCATTTTAATTGTGTTTCAGGTCTTGTAAATGATATTTAGCTCACTGGTTAACAGCTCAAATACCAAAACTAATTAATCAATTGCTGAAATACTATCTGCTGCCATCCCAAATGAAAAATGAAGTCTCTATCCTGAACATAGTCCATTTTTTGCTTCTTTTTCACAAACAAATGGGCAAATAACTTTGTTCTTTATAACCTAATCAGCGCAAAACCTTGGTTTATTATGAGATCTTATGGTCATACACAAGCTGCCCAATCAGCGCAAAACCTTGGTTTATTATGAGATCTTATGGTCATACACAAGCTGTGCAAGTATTATCAAGATTAGATGAAAAAACGAAGATTCTATGTCACACCAAGTCCATTTTTTGCAAAGTTTCTCACAAAGAAGGGGAAATAAATCCAGTGTTCCTGGTTCTATCAGTGCACCTTGATGAAGCCTTATGATCATACACAAACTGTGCAAGTTTAGTAAACAAGGAACGAAAAGTTAATTCACGATGGAGCCTGAAAGCTAATTTTTGACAAATTATGGATTTTTTTCACAAAGGGGGTCTTTTTTGTCTGATCTGTTCCATATTGGCAAATGACTGAGACCTTATGGTCAAACTCAAACAGTGCAAGTTGGTCAAGATTAGGCAATAAATCACACAAACAAGGGGCAGGACGCAGGACAGACCCCCTATACCAATAGCTCATCGAGCATGAAGTGCTCAGGTGAGATTAAATGTAATGAAAGTGAAGCACGGGAAGTCACTTTTATTTTGTTGAACTATAAAAAGAGTCCCCAAACTTCAAGCCTTTACTTATATATACCATACAAGCAGATACCAGCAAGTAGCATGGAGCACTCTAAATAGTGTAAAAATATTTCTCAATTAAGGAGAAAATGTAAAACAGTGTAGAAGTATTTGTCAATTAAGGAGAAATAATAAATCAGCTTCAAAAATCAAGTAAGATAATTCATTGGGTTTCCAACATCAAATGTAAACGTCAGTCCAAAAGTTACATGATTAAATGAATAAGTTACTAAGTAAACAGTCCAAAAACTACAGAAAATAATTAACCCTTTCAGGCACTACATCACATGATCTAAATCCTATATTCTGATCGCTTGTTTACAACATGAATTTTAGCTATTGATTGTTGTTGACATCTTTTTTCTGATTGGATGCCAAGACAGACAGTGGACAATTTTAGGCCAACATTTTTTTATTTTTCGTTTTACGGGATTTTTTTTCTTAGAATTGAGTCGGGGGAAGAAATAAAATAAAAATAAAATTTCTTTTTTGCACCAGATGATAAAAAAAATAAATAATAAAAATGGAATAAGAATGGTTTGTTTTTTTTTCAAAATATAACGTTTTTAACAGTCACGGCCAAAAAACGTGCATGTTTAAGAAAAACTATTATAAATAGTTCTAAACTCATAAACTATGTATTTGAAACAATTATTACTTCATAGTTTTCCAATACATTTATTGCAAATGCTTTTGTGTCATATTGTATTGTCATATTGACCATATGTTTGTACACTTTTGTTTTTACCGTAAATGTCCATTTTGACGCGCAGGGCGCGTGTCATTTTAGGATCCCTGCGCCTTTAAATGGAGCCATTTTTGTTAATTCTGCCATAATCCAGAAATCAAGTTTTTATGTATGCTCACTTTCCAATAACGTAATACACATTGGTACAGTATTAATACGGCCGATGTCCTCATGAGAAAATTTACGATGGTACTGTCTAAATTAATAGCGTCGATCGACACGACGAGCTCACTCCCACGATGTAATGCACAATGGTACAGTCTAAATTATTATTATGATCGACGTGATGAGCTCTGACACTGCAGGCGCACCTGGAAAGTGGTTGAAAAGCATAACAGAACACTATTTTACTATTTTATATAAATACCGGTAAATATTGGAAAAAGTTTCTTCACAATTTGCCTACATTTATATTCCCTGTTTATCAGAATACATTAAAACAGTATTTCTTGTTTGGTTGTCAATCATAACGCTTTACACCTAGAACGCTAATACATGTACGCTCACGGTACATGTATAATAATGGCACTGTTCACAACATTCTGGTAGACTGCTTTTGACAGCGCTTGTTGTTAAAACCTCCACGTGGGAAGTGTGAAACTTGCTTTGCGTGTGCAAACTGTTATTACATGTTCTTATTATAAATATTCATAACATCGTAATGAATTTTTGTGGTCCCGTTCACTTGCGTCATATATGGTCGCATGTAACCTGTATAGTGGGGCATAGGTTTATTTATATACAGGCAATTCATGATACATAAATATGGCGGTCTATTTAATCGTTTCTATCGAAATTAACTATAGTTTTTCGTTAATGTTCGAAAAAATAGATCGACAAAAAATATTTCTGGACCAAAAAATACCCCATGCGCGTCTATTAGGCATGGGCGTCAATAAAGACATTTACTGTCTTTAAACATTAATTCATGATGTATGATGAAATATATTGTTTGCCAATGACTCAGAGGCCCGTGGGTTCGGGTGCTTAATAAACCCATTTTTAAATGGTATGTATATTTGTACATTTCAGTAAATTAAATAACATTATCTCTCTATTTATATGCCTTTGTTACCAATAGAAGCATGCACTTTGAGCAAACTCATTTTGTTTTGTTATTTATTAAAAGCTTTGTATTAAAGAATAGCTAGAATAAAACTGATATGTAACACAATTGTGCACTACTTTGTTCCATTAAAAAAATGTTTAAGCAAAGAAAAGGAAGGGTTGACTAAAAAAATAGTGTCTGCATGACACTGTCCGGTTCATTCTCGCTCCAGACAGTGTGTAATGGCACTATTATTTACAATGCACAGTTGCAATCGGTTCAGATTTTTTTTTTTCTATAAAACTTCTATTGAAACAAAATAAAGCTACATTAGACAAAAAACCTCTTCTTCTTTAGCAAATACACTTAAGATAATTACATTAGAATGTTCATATAATTTGGCTACAATGTCGGAAACAGTTACTTAAATGTATTTTTCGGATAAAAATAGATTCTTTCGGCGGACGCCTCATTGTTGTTGACGTGCGCCATTGTGAGAAAAAAAAGAAGAACGTTTTTGTAATATACTCACCCATTGGCTAATATCGTTTGTAACAGCCAATCAGAGTCGCTGACGCTTAATATAACTCCAATGGGCACGACGAAACACTGTTTGGGCAACCAACTTTTTGGAACAGATTACGATACAATTTAGCTATCGGCATATTTTTTTTACGCTATGAATACATCACGAAGTCGGCGGGAAAATTTTCAATAAAATTTACAAAAGTAACTTTTATTTGATTTTGTCAAAAATTACGGTCGGCGCTCCCATAAAATAAAAGATAAAAAAATGTCGGCCTTATTGCTACACACATAGCCAAAATCTAGGTCAGAAGCAGGCTATGAATGGTTACTATGTGTAATGATGCTGATCTATAATAGAAGTATCATGTTGACTCAGAGTGTATTTATTTTACTGATGAGCAGACTCCACTATCTGGGTTATATATGTGACTGAGCTACAAAGGGAAATAACGCATTTCTGGCAATTATCTTCCTCATACTTCATTTACCTCCCTTTACCAATAGCTCACCGAGCACTTTGTACTCAGGTGAGCTAAAAACACTGTACAAGCAAACATTTGTTTCCTTCAAATAATACAAGAAACCCACTGCTCAGGTGAGCTAAAAACAATCTGAAGTAATATTGAAATCCTTACACACTTTTGGAAGTTGTAGAGCAGAAAGAAAATTCCTTGACCTTTGACCTTGAATTGTAAACTTGACCTTTGACCAAGGACCATGGGAGTTGTATAAGACACATCGACTGGTCATGGGAAATAATAAGCTGAAGTACCATAATATTAAAACCCTTCCAGACGTTTAGAGGTCAGGGTGGAGAAACAGAAATCCATGTCATTTGACAGTGAATTGTGACCTTGACCTTTGACAAACGAGCATGGGAGTTGTATGCGACACATTGTCTGATCATGTAGAATACCTAATAATCTGAAGTGCTATTTAAATCCCTCCAGACGTTTAGAAGCTATGGAGTGGAAACGAACTTGACCTTGCATTGTGACATTGACCGTTGACCGACGATCATGGGAGTTGTATGTGACACATTGTCTAGTCATGGTGATTAATAATCTGAAGCTATATTAAAATCCTTCCAGGCGTTAAGAACTTACTGAGCGGAAACTAAAAGTCCTTGACCTTAGACCTTGAATTGTGACCTTGACCATGGACAGATGAGCATTGGAAATGTACGCGACACATTGTCTGGTCATCGGGAATATTAATCTTATATTAAAGTTATATTAAAATCTTTCAGGGATTTAGAAGTTATGGAGTGAAAACGAAAAATCTTTGACCTTTGACCTTGATTTGACCTTTGACCGACAAGCATGGGAGTTGTACAAGACACCTCGTCTGGTCATGGGGAATAATAATCTGAACTTCTACTTTCGGTTTAATGAACATCAGCCAACTCAGCACAACCCGACCACCTGATTCATTTCAAGAAATTCCCAGAAAACTAACCAAAATTACAAATTATTGCAAAACATGTAATGACATTAAAATTTTATATTGTGATCAGCGTCAGTCATCACACTCTTCAAAATTACAAATAATTGCATAACATGTAAAGGTAAGTGAAGACATTTATATTGTGATCATCGTCAGTCATCACACTCTTCATAATAGGTTGTAGTAAGAACTCAGACTGGTTAACAAGTCAGTACATAGAGCATCGTAGACATATTCTTTCAACGACTTCCACTTCTCAAAATCCTACAGCTTTTATTTGTGTACATTATTTAACGAAACTGCGAATGAGTGTTCTTTTATCATTCCTACTGATCATGACACTGGCTGATTTCTTAAAAAGCACCTTTATCAGAAGAAATAAACTTGAAATAATACAAAATTGGGAAGCCATACGTTTACATATTAATTTTTTACTCCACCGGACAACCTCATTAGTTAACACTGGACATTTTCTTAACACCCCGAAATGAGGTGGTCTGGTGAGTCTCCTAACCCTGAAGTGCGTTTATTTCACCACATTTAACAAGTGCCATAAACCAACTATTTAAGATATAGTCCGCCAAAATTGACCTGGAACTCATTTGTTTCCGTAATGTTTCGTAGATTACCGTAGAATTCGGGCAAGTATTGTAAACACTGTGACTAATTTTTAGGCGGCATCTACGTATCATTTGTCTGGAACGCTAGCTTAATGGTAGAGCGCTCGCTTATTGTTCAGAGGTTATAGTGTTCAAATCTGGTAGCATTTTCATACTGATTTTTTAATTTATGTCCATTGTTTTTCTGAGATAACATATAATTGCCTTTTAATGCGTTTTTTTGTTTTGTTTTGAAATATCCCATCCTTTTCTGTTATATTTTTATGTTTCAAACATTATTCATTTTTTTATTTGTATGATTCAATTACATGATAGATAACAAGTAAGCAAAAATTACATGATAGATAACAAATAAGCAAAACAACGTTAAAAGCATGCTAATAATCATTGTGCTAAAATAAAAAAACAAGGCTTGTCACAGAATGTGACGTATGCCCCTGAAGCATATGCTTGTCAAAGGAAGGCAAGACCATGTCAGTTACATGTTGACAAAAATGACACTTCCTACAAAAAGAGTTATGGTCCTTGTACTTCCTCTCAACAGCCTCTATCAATATAGGTGGTTTTATTTTAAATCACTTCAATACTAATGGAGTTATGCACTGCACAAGGAAATTAACTGAGGGGCAATAACTCCATAAATATTGAAGAAAGAGTTAAGGTCCTTGTGCATTGCACTTCCTCTCATTGTCCTCTATCATTTCATGAATTTTCATTTGAATCCCTTTAATACTAATGGAGTTATGCTCCGAACAAGAAAATCAAACAAAGGACAATTACTCAGTAAATATTAAAGAAAGAGTTATGGTCCTTATGCTCTGCACGTCCTGTCATTGACCTCTATCATTATATGAAGTTTCATATGAATCCCATTCAACACTAATGGAGTTATGCTCCACACAAGAAAATTAATGCATCACATAAGAAATAAAACAAAGGGCAATAACTCTGTAAATATTGAAGAAAGAGTTGTGGTCCTTGTGCTCTGCACTTCCTCTCATTGTCCTTTGCCATTAAATAAAGTTTCATTTGAATCCCTTCAATACTAATGGAGTCATGCTCCGCACAAGAGGCGTGACCAACGGACAGACAGACGGACGGATGGACAATGCGATTAATATATGCCCCCGGGGCATAAAACAAGAGGGCCCTGAGGGCCCTAGGATGCTCACTTGAGACCTTGTAACCCAATTGGAATTTGCATCCCCGAGGCGTGGCTTATTTTTATCCCAGGGGCGTAAGATGAACAACGCTGAACAAACCTCTGGGCCTTGCGGTTTCAGGTAAACATTTTTAAAGTCATTTTGCTATTTAAGTCTATATAAACCATGTGACCCCTAGGGGGGTGGCCAGATTTGACCCAGGGTAATAATTTGAACAATCTTTGGAGAGGACCACTATGCAATGTTACGTACCAAATATAGCAAAGCTGCCGGCCTTGTGGTTTCAAAGGAGATTTTTTAAGCCATTTTGCTATTTAAGTCTATATAAACCATGTGACCCCCCAGGGCGTGACCAGTTTTGACCTGGGGGGTCGTGACCAGTTTTGACCCCAGGGGCATACTGTGAACAATATTTGTAGAGGACCACTATACAATGTTACATACTAAATATGAAACCTCTAGGCCTTGCGGTTTCAGAGGAGAAGAATTTTTAAGTCATTTTGCTATTTAAGTCTATATTAACCATGTGACCTCTGGGGTGTGGTCTGTTTTGACCGATGGGGCATAATTTGAACAATCTTTGTAGAAGACCACTATATGATGTTAAATACCAAATACGAAACCTCTGGGCCTTGCGGTTTCAGAAGAGAGGATTTTTTAAGACAATTTGCTAATTAAGCTTCTATAAACCATGTGACCCCCGGGGCGTGGCCAGTTTTGACCCCAGGGGCATAATCTGAACAATCTTTGTAGAGGACCACTATACAATGTTACATACCAAATAACAAACCTCTAGATCTTTCGGTTTCTGAGGAGATTTTTAAAGTCATTTTGCTATTTAAGTCTATAAAAACCATGTCACCCCTGGGGTGTGGTCTGTTTTGACCGATGGGGCATAAATTGAACAATCTTTGTAGAGGACCACTATAGGATGTTACATACCAAATATGAAACTTCTGGGCCTTGCGGTTTCAGAGAAGAAGATTTTTAAAGACATTTTGCTATTTAAGTTAATATAAACCATGTGACCCCTGGGGCATGGGCAGTTTTGACCCCAGGGGCATAATTTGAAAAATCTTTGTAGACGACCACTATAGGATGTTACATACCAAACATGAAACCTCTGGGCCTTGTGATGAAAAGATTTTTAAAGTCATTTTGCTATATATTCTATATAAACCATGTGACCCCAGGGACATAGCCTGTTTTGACCCCAGGGGGCATAATTTGAACAATCTTTGTAAAGGACAACTTAAGGATGTTGCATACCAAATATGAATACTTTGGGCCTTGCAGTTTCAGAGGAGAAGATTTTAAAGTAATTTGGCTATATATTCTATATAAACCATGTGACCCCCAGGGCATGGCTAGTTCTGACCCCATGGGCATAATTTGAACAAGCTTCGTAGAGGACCACTATAGGATGTCTCATATCAAATATGAAAGATCTGAGCCTTGCGGTTTCAGAGATTTTTAAAGTTTACACTTTTAAAATCTTTTTTTATCTCTAGTGACCTACATATGCAGCGGACCGGAAAGATTTGAACAACGTTGAAAGAAGTTCACCCAAGGATCATTCCTATGAAGTTTGGTGAAAATCTGCCAAGCGGTTTAGGAGCTGTTGTTGAATGAAAAGTTGATGACGCACACACGCACGCAGGTACGCACGCATGCACGACGGACAACGGGTGATCACAAAAAAGCCCTGACCCTAGAAGATTTTATTGGGTTTGTCAGATTGACTTTTGTTTTATTTACCTTTTTCAATAATTAAATGTGTTTTGGATAAATAAGTGTTTTGTTTTGATAGTATCCACTTATAAACTGTGTTTAAGGATATTACTGATATGTTTTGAACATTAATTCAGTTTTAAAATCTTCAAGTTGACCATTTACCAACAAAAACAAAATTTAAAAAAATCCCAACCTACCTATCCTATTTTTTTTGCATGTTACCTGAAACAAACTTTTCTTACACCTTGTCGTTCAAAAACAAATAAATAATTCAAACTACAATCGTCACAAGAGTGACGGATTTACCCCTACACTATGGCCTTGCACAAAACTATGGCATCCATTTGAAAGAATTAGACAAAGAGAGAATGCTTTAATTAGTGAATGTTTAAGTTTATTTGGAAAAATTGTATTTCAATAGGAGCCAAAACTCTGTCAACATTTAGTAGTTTGTAACTGAAGTTGAACTTGATCTGTATTTTATGATGATAACCCTGTGTACCAAACATAATATAACAAGAAATGTGGAAATTCCACGAAAACTTAATTTTTCTAACGAAATGCGTAAGTCAGCACAATAATGAAAGAAAGTTCTGAGTGCAAGGTGAAGGTCAAACACCTATCTAGGAAATGGTGACCTTGACCTTGCAATCCAAAGCGAGGTCTCAATATAAGGTATCTACATATGAAGTTAAAATATTTAAATAAGTTCTTAAGTTATTGAGTGCAAACAGTTTTTTTATTTAGTAAAGGTGACCTTGACCCCACCCACTCCATATGCAATCATAAGAGAGGTCTAGATATAAGGTATCTACATAGTTTCATTAAAATATCTCAATTGGTTCTCTAGGTATTGAGTGGAAACTTTTTGCCTATTTTCAGTAATGGTGACCTTGACCCCATTCACCCCATATGCAGTCCCAAGCAAGGTCTCAATATGAGGTATCTACATATGAAGTTTCATTAAAATATCTCAATGCGTTCTCAATTCATTGAGCAGAACCTGTTTTTCTATTTTTAGTAATGGTGATATTGACCCCCACCCACCCCATATGCAATCCCAAGCGAGGTCTCAACATAACGTATCTATGTACTTATTATTCATTAAAATATCTCAATGCATTCTTAAGATATTGAGCGAAAACCGTTTTTATATTTTTAGTAAAGGTGACCTTGACCCCACTCACCCCATATGCAACCCCAGGCGAGGTCTCGCTATAAGGTATCTATGTATGAAGTTTCATTAAAATATCTTGATGCATACTCAAGTTACTGAGAGCAAACCGTTTTTCTATTTTTTGTAACTGTGAACTTTACCTTTACCCCATAAGCAATCCAAAGCGAGGTCTCGATATAAGGCATCTATGTATTAAGTTTCATTACAATAGCTCAATTCGTTCTCGAGTTAGACAGCGGAAACAAAAAGTTGATGCCGCCACCGCTCTGTCAGGGATTATCCTAGAGGGCGACATGGGTGAAATCGTTGCCCTTTGGTGTCTGACTTTGCCCTGTGATCTGATCAAAGCCAAATGAAAATCGCCCAAAATTTTCAATAATAATGCTTATTCCTCTAATCTTATGCCCACTACTCTCATGTTTTATCTGATTGTGGAGATAACGCTGCTACAATTATCCATAATCGATCTGTGGACAGCGTGAGAAAGTTTGTTACACATCACTGACCTGGCATTGTGTTAATAAAATCAACCAATCGGCTAAGGTTATTCCAATAGGGGTTCCCGACTTCGCTTACTAGCTTGAAAAGTATATCTGTTATTAGCAAAGGCTGTCAGGAACCAAGAAAGCGAGTGCTTACTGAGTGATATGATCAACCGGTTTACACTGGAATTTACAGTCATTCAGAGTTATTATTACCGTTTTACGTACTGTAAAAGAACTTATATTCAGGCTATGAATATTTGCTGTTTGCTTAATTGCGATGTTTGACCTTAGAACTGACAATTAATTTATAAAAAAAAAAAAAAGATATACTGATCAATAATTTCCATTTCAGCAATTAACACAATCGTAACAAACAACGTGTATGAAAAGTAACAGATAATCCAATTCCCATTTTGTAGTAAATGACGTCATCCAAACAAAAGCATTGAACAGCACGCGACACCATTACAACGTTATTTCATTCTCCTTTGGTTTCTTTCTTCTGATGCCGACTAACGGCGGGCAAATTATGTTGCACAATTTCCATGTGACAACCAAGGGGTGTACAATACTGGTCTACCTGAGCGATGTATAACATGTAGCGCTATTAGGAGAAATATCAAGGGCGTTAATAATTTACATTGTCACATTTATTCTTTATATGATGACATTAGTTGAAAGGAAATCAGTGACTGCCTTATAAAGTGTAAGTATCAATTGTCATAAACATAACATGAGTGGTTGTTTTTTGAAAATACTGTTTCTAATGGCAATAAAACTTATTAAGCTATTTTGTGTTTATCTTTCATTACTACAGGTTGTAGTCTTTGTAATTAATTAATTATACATAATTCAATTGATTGATTGGCTAAATAGCTGCTTTACGCGGCAGTGTCAGTTATAAGATAAACTTCTCCCTGAATTCTGCAAAAGGAGAAGTCACTTCTCCCTAAAATTTTGGGCTAGGATGATCCCTGCTCTGTCAAAATTTAGTGGTTTGTAACCAAAGTCGAACTTAACCTGTTTTTCATGATGCTACACATGTATTCAAAGAATTATTTGAATATGTCAAGCCATTGTTGAGTTGACGTCAGGAAACCATAATTTTAAGGACTTTATGTCGAAAAGGGGCAATAACTCTGTCAAAATTTAGTGGTTTGCAACCAAAGTCAAACTTGACCCGTGTTTTATGATGCTTCACATGTATACCAACAACTATTTGAACATGTCAAGCCATTATTGAGTTATCGTCCTGAAACCATGTTTTAGGGTAATTTAAGTCGAAAAGGGGCCATAACTCTGTCAAAATTTAGTGGTTTGCAACCAAAGTCGAACTTGACCTGTATTTTTTTATGTTACAGATGTGTACTAAAAATTATTTGTATATGTCAACTTGTCAAGCCCATCTTGAGTCATCATCTGGAAACCAAAAAACGAACAGACCAACGGACTGACAGACCAACAAGCTCACTCCTATATACCCCCTCTAAACTTCGTTGTGGGGGTATAAAAACAAATTGCAACCACACTTTTACCATTCTTGTTGACATGGATTATTTGCCTGAGCTAATAATTACTATAGCACCGCATCAAAATAGAGTCTCTGAAACCGTTTTGAGTTGTCTGGTTCCTTACTTTTGCAATTTTTATTTAATGTAGTAATAATTGGGAACCAGACGTTGTAAACGTTTTGACTTAGAACTAGTATTGAAAGAAAACATGGTTGAATTGAAAAAATAAAACCAAACTTTTGTCTATCAATGTTGATGTTGTAATGTAAATATTGTTCAAATGCTAAATTCTCCATTTATTGTTCATGTATTACAGTAAATTATAACCATTTATAAAATTAATGAACTAATGAAATTGTAAACTATAGAAAGCTATTTAAAAACGATAAAACTAATTATTCTTGAAGGTGGTAAAAAACTATTTGATTAAAAAAATGGGAAGTGAAACACTATTTGAAAAATTATCTGCAGCATTGTACAATATTGATATACTTTGACTACCATAACTAGAATTGTCACATGAGTGACGGATATACCCCCACAATATGGCCTTGTCACAAAACTATGGCATCCATTCAAATGGACAGAGAGAATGCTTTAATTTGTGAATGGTCAACAGTGTATTTTGAAAAATTTAATTTCAATAGGAGCCATAACTCAGTCAACATTTTGTGGTTTGTAACCAAAGTTAAACTTGATCTGTATTTTATGATGTTACACCTATGTACCAAAAATATGTTAAATATGTGAAGCCTTTCGTGAGTTATTGTCCATGTTTTTCGGGAATTTAGGTCAAAAAGGGGGGCCATAACTGTGTCAACATTTAGTGGTTTTTAAACTTAAGTCGAACTTGACCTGTATTTTATGATGCTACACATGTGTACCAATAATTATTTAAATATGTCAAGCCATTGTTGAGTTAACGTCAGGAAACCATGTTTTTAGGGAATTTAAGTCAATAAAGGGCCATAACTCTGTCAAAATTTAGTGGTTTGTAACCAAAGTCGAACTTGACCCATATTTTATGATGCTACACATGTATACCAAGAATTACTTGAATATTTCAAGCCATTCTTGAGTTATCGTGCAAAAATAATGTTTTCAGGGAATTTTAAGTCAAAAAGGGGCCATAACTCTGTCAAAATTTAGTGGTTTGTAATCAACATCAAAATTGACCTGTATTCTATGATGTTACACATGTGTACCAAAAATCATTTGAATATGCCAAGCCTTTCTTGAGTTATCATCCAAAAACCAAAAACCAACAGACAAGCTCACTCCTATATACCCCCCTAAACTTCGTTTGTGGGGGTATAATGATATTTTTCCCACATTTACAGAATTGCTTAAAATAGATGCCGAGTATATCAATGCTATCATCTTAAAACATTGAAATTTTATATTACTATCAAAGGACACTACACTAGTAAATATCAAGTGAAAAACACTGGTAATCATAAAACAGGGTTACTCACTGCATATGCCATTAGCTTCATCGAAGCTGGACTTGCACTGGCATTGTGTGTCTCTGCATTCTGCATTCGAGTCATTGCATTCAATTATACTGCCACACTTCTCTCTCAAATTTGCTGAAATACAATCCAGATAATGATCAAAGCACAGAAGACAAACTTGCATGAAGTAACAAAATGTAATCATATAAGCATCCACCTGTAAAAGTTTATACCATACATAAATTATGTACAAACCAAACAAACTAGATCTACCCTAGAGCTATTAATGTGTGGCAGGATACGGTTTGGTACTTTTTGTTATTTCGGTAGTTGCAAGGCGGTTTTCATCCACATATAAGTCGCACTGGCCTATAAGTGGCACTTATATTCTATACAAGCAGGCCAAGATGGCCCTAGGTCGCTCACCTGAATTTAAGGCATAATAATGGCATTGAAACATTAATAGCAGGACTAAGATGTAGGAAGTTAAATGTTGACACATGATAACGATGGACAATAATACCTATAGCCAAATACGAAAAACTACCCCAACCCCAGGCAGCTTGTTGTTAAACTTCAAGCATAGATTATGGTAGAGGGTCAGCCAGGGAACATTACAGTGAACTTATTCAAAATCCAATAAGTGGTGTCTGACAAGAAGATTGTCAATGTTGCATATATGGCCACATATGGTTCAAATACCCCACCCCTCAGCGGTCATGTTTTTTAACAAATCAAAATTATTTGAAGGAATTTGGTAGAGGGCCACCCAATGAACATATCTGTTAAAACTATAATTGTCACATGAGTGACGGATATACCCCCACGATATGGCCTTGTCACAAAACGATGGCATCCATTCGAAAGAAATGGACAGAGAAAGAATGCTTTAATTTGTGAATGGTCAACAGCCTATTTGGAAAATTGTAATTTCAATAAGAGCCATAACTCTGTCAACATTTAGTGGTTTGTAACCAAAGTTGAACTTGATCCGTATTTTATGATGTTACACCTATGTACCAAAAATAATTTAAATATGTTAAGCCTTTCATGAGTTATTGTCCATGTTTTTAAGAAATAAGTCAAAAAGGGGGGCCATAACTGTGTCAAAATTTAGTGGTTTGTAACCAAAGTCAAACTTGACCTGTATTTTATGATGCTACACATGTGTACCAACAATTATAGAAATATGTCAAGCCATTGTTGATTTATCGCCAGGAAACCATGTTTTTAGGGAATTTATGTCAAATAAAGGGCCATAACTGTGTCAAAATTTAGTGGTTTGTATCCAAAGTCGAACTTGACCCGTATTTTATGATGCTACACATGTATACAAAGAATTATTTGAATATTTCAAGCCATTCTTGAGTTATCGTCTGGAAATCATGTTTTTAGGGAATTTTAAGTCGAAAAGGGGCCATAACTCTGTCAAAATTAAGTGGTTTGTAACCAACATCGAACTTGACCTGTATTCTATGATGTTACACATGTGTACCCAAAATTATTTGAATATGTAAAGCCTTTCTTGAGTTACCATCCGAAAACCATGTTTTTAGGGAATTTTAAGTCGAAAAGGGGCCATAACTCTGTCAAAATTTAGTGGTTTGTAACCAACATCAAACTTGACCTGTACTCTATGATGTTACACATGTGTACCAAAAATTATTTGAATATATCAAGTCTTTCTTGAGTTATCATCCGGAAAGCAAAAACCAACAAACTGACGGACCGACAAGCTCACTCCTATATACCCCCCCCCAAACTTCGTTTGTGGGGGTATAACTATTTCCAAATCCAGCCAGTGGTTTCAGACAGGACAATTTTGGAAGCTTTAAATATAGCCATTAAGAAAAAATTTGGCGGCTATGTTCTTAACCAAACAAAATGATTTGCAGGAATTTGGTAGAGGGACACCCAGTGAACATTTCTGTGAAATTACACTACACCCAGCGCCTTTTTTGCCTCCATCACAAACCCACCGTGGACAATTTTTTCATTAGCGTGGAAAATCACCGCGATTCGGGAGTGATTATATCGCGATACAATCACGGTGATTGCGAGTGACCACTGCGGACGTTATCGAGAAATCGATTTCACGGTGGATCACCGTGAACGCGGTGGGTCACGGTGAAAAACAGGTAAGTCAGTGATTTCCTTAAGTTAACTGTAAGAATAGCATGAGCTTGAACGTGGGCATTGTATAGTTCACATATTTTATCGTAAAATAACACTTACGAGCATTTATATTTATTCCAAACAAACTCTTGTTTCGTTCTTTCTCCTGTACTCTCGTTGCAGATTCATGTTACCAATCTGTTACAAATCGTAAGTACAGTGTAAGTTTCATATTTTGTTAATGTTTTGTTCGTGTTATTACTTTAAGTTTAAGAATTATGTCCCTTGTTGAAACTAATAATCTTTGACAACATAGTTTTCCGAAAACGCATGCACATTGTTGCTTGTTGAAAACTTTAACAAAATCGTTACCTGTACCGGAACACGCATGCACATTTGTGTACATGTATACCTGTTCCATTTTTTGCATAACGAGCTAGTTTCTTTTTCGTAATTTTTCGAAGACGATCTGAAAATTAGTATCATTATATAAACTAATGCTAGTAATTGTTTAGCGTATGTTTAAAAACAGTATGCGCTCCAGTTAATGTTGATTAAGTACAATTATGTAGTGTTAAGGTTTTTGTGAAGCAAAACAAAGCACATTAGCGTGAAAATTTATTGTATGCAAAAACACCGTGTCAGGAACATTATATACGCACAGATTTACATTATATACATAAACATACATATCATACATACACATGAACATTACAAAATATACAATATACATACATTAACACGATATATACATATAAGACATGCACAAAATAACATTTAACACATCTACACAAAATATGTACATATCCGGTTTTATTTTCAGGAAAGAACTTACAACTCCGAAAAGTCGAATGAAAACGAATTAGAGAGTGGGCCCGGGGACTCCAGCTGGATGTGGCGAATCGGCCTTACTGGTCGACGCAAGATCTCATTAATTTTACTCACACAGTGAGCCCTCCAATCCGCCTCTTTCTGCATGTCCGGGTAAAACCTCACGACATAGCGCTTGATGGCCGCTTTTCTAGTAGGGCTCAGTGGCTCCTTTTTCTGGTGCCCCCCACCAAAATAATTGTAATTGTTGCGAACGTTACAATCCGTGAACAGCTCCGGATATAGCCGCTGAACGAGGTGAGCGGCGAAGTTCCCGGCGTTGTGCGATTGGCTTTGAATAGACCTTAGCTGTTCGTCCGTAAGGAAGGCGTGCGCCGGTACCTCGCCCTCACTCGCCGACTGTACTTCCGGAGCAGTTGTAGAGATGATGTTTGTTGCTGAAGACACTGACTGGGCGAGCATCCCCAGCATCGTCGCCATCATCGCCCTTAGCTCTGCAACTTCTTGGGTTAGTCCATGGATTGCACGTGTGTGCACTTCCTCCTGCCGCCGATTGCAATCAAGATCCCGCTGCATCAACCTCTGGGTGTTGACCAGCTGGTTGATGGCTGACATCAGACACCCCGGAACTGCGTCGCTCCTTCCACTTGTATGGGTCGGTCGATTGGCCGTCAATTCCTGGTGTCCGATGTTCTCCGCGTTCGTCGCTCCCTGATTGTTGGTCGCTGTCCTCGATGTCGCTGGCACTCCCTGCTGATTGGCGGTCTCTGTAGTTGATGTTGTTGTCCTCGATGTTGTTGGCGCTCCCTGATGATTGGCTGTCTCTGAAGTCGGAGTCGTTGTCTTCGGTGTCGTCGATGTCGCTGTCTGTCCCTGTGGATCTGCGGTCTCCATCGGTTGGTCCTCTTCAGTGGCTGTCAATGTAGGTTGTCCTGTTGTCGATACATGTAGATCTTCCAACGTCGCTGGAGTAACTATTCGAAGAACTGCTGCAGCCGGTTTCCCAGCCTTTGTCTGAAACGATTGTCAAAACGAAATAAGTCAGTTTTCCTTTTAAATACGTGTTTTTGTTGTTGGCTTAGTTGGATTTGTCAACACCAGAATACCATTCTTCCGTGTCACATTTTACCAGCTATGACTATTTGTCAGACATACAAAGATGCTATCAATGGAATTTCATTGGAAATGAATGTTATGTTTAATAACCCCAACGAAAGTGACATACATGTATGAAGAAGCATTTGTGTCCACTACCACGATTGGATACACATTCATAACAAAATGTCTCGTAATTCGACCATTGCATTAGCATCATGAACAGTTTTGCTAGGGCGTCGGATCTAAATGTAATCCTCATGTGTAAATTATGCAGTATTGTAACTACGTGATAATTAATAACTTAGTGATGATTTGAATAAATAAATGAAACTGTACCTTTTGCCTTTTTGGTTGTGGAGTTTTGTTCGTGTTTTTTTTTTCCTTGCTGTACTTGTAATTCTCGACGGCTTCATCCATTTCGCTTTCGCGACCCTCTGCCAACACTTCCGCTTGGGCCTCTTGGTCAATTCTCCCCCATTGCACGCGATAGGTCTGTCCCACGATCACCTATAAAGTAAGATCTACATGTGTCTACATGTGTTTTCGTTCGTAATGAAATTTGTGTGCGGGGGAGTTTAAACAAATTGTGTAAAAGCGGTTTACAGGCGCCCTTGGTCCAGATTTATTCATATACATTGAAGTGTAAAATCGCTGACATTTCTTTTAACAAAGAAGAAAGTGAACAAATATCGACATGAGAACATGTAGCTCAAGTCGTATAATGTTACACTGTACCCGTATTCCAATTAACATATTTTTGACACGGGTAGCGGGTCTGTGCAGCCATGTATCCTGTAAACACTACGATATTTTGACACGTGACACTACATTTATCATACACGAGTGTACATTCCCGAGTTCGATACCCATGTTAATTCAATGACACTTGACGCCCATTGAAGTAGGGACGGAAGATGAACACTATATAAAGAATGTTTTGTTTTATTCGACATCCGTTGCTTTTCATTTAGTTTTCAATCGAATTATTAAACATGGTGAAAGTTTCACATAACACCAAATTACGGATAGTTGAAATGTACAAGACTGGTACAAGATTGAATGTTATCGTAAAAAAATTAAAAAGTTCAGATGTGATTGTCTCACGACAGCTAGTGTCTTACTGGATTACCCACTTCTGTAACGGTCATTTTCATCCAGAAGTAGTTCGAGTAAAACGTAAAGAGTTTAGGGTCGTTTCGTTGAAGGATTTAGAGGTAGTGAAAAGTTCTCTTACAAATAACTGTCATCAGTCTAGCAGAGATATTCATAAGGAACTGGTGAGCGATGGTTCAACGATATCATTAAGCACCACACAAACACTGATCAAGGACGCTGGATTTACAAATAGCACGCCACGATACTCGCAGATGGTGAAGGAGCGTAACCTTCAACCTAGAGTTGATTTCTGTAACATGCTTATTAGTTCTAATGACTCGCTGGATGACATAATTTTTAGCGACGAAAGCTCAGTACAGCTTCACAACAACAGAACAACGAGTTACAGGCCAGAAGGTTCTGCAAGAACGTCCATCCCGAAACCTAAACATCCCCTAAAGGTTCATGTGTGGGCCGGCATTAGCCGCCGTGGCCCAACGCAGATGGTAATTTTTGACGGAATTATGGCCAGTGTATTTTTTACGGAACATATTTTAAAAGAGACTTTACTTCCGTTTGTTCATGCAAAATTCCCGGATGGGCACAGATTCCGGTCAAAACTTACGCGGAAATTCATGGCAGATAATGGGATTAACTGGTGGGAAGTGTGGCCATCAGGTATGAATATTGTACATTTAATTGATTGTTGAAACGGACTTGTTAACTGATTAGATTTGATTGATACAATATGCCACTAAACATATTAAGCATCTCAAGTATTTTAATAAGAAAATTATCAAGAGGACGCCATTACGATTTATATACATGTTGTTAACAATATAATACTTGTTGTTATAACTGATGATTTCCCGTGAAACGGTATTTCCAGCATCGTCATTGGTCCGTCATATACACTTAACGAAATTTGTGTATATAAGTTTTAAAATTTCATATTCGTCAATATGTGAACGGGTCCCTATATTCTCTGTTATAAGCTTAGCGTAATTTACGTCGGCTATTACTCGCTATTATCATTCCCTAGAAACAAAATATTGTGAACGTTCTAGTTAGCAAACGTAACGAAGACGTTATATTTTGACTCGAATTAATAAATGTATGCAGTGCGTGCATGATTTACATATATCATACCGATACTTTATGTGCGCTTTAAACTTATTTTTTAAAGAGAGTCCCGACCTCAATCCGATAGAATTCGTCTGGAATCAAATGAAACGGCACGTGGCAAAGGCTTGTCCACGTACCAAAGAGGAACTCCAACAGTGTCTTCAAGACTTCTGGGTTAGAATAATGAATGTAGAGCTTTGTAACAGGTACATTGATCACTTGTTTAAAGTTGCGCCTGTGTGCGTCGCGATGAACGGGAAGGCCACCGGTGAAATACCCAAAAGACTGTTCAGTACAGTACGTTCCAGTCGTAAAAGTTTTGAGCACTTTGCAAGATTAATAAAGAGTGTCAGTGTGGCGAAGAAACTTGTAACGCTTAACGTGTGAATTTCGTGCAGTCAATCAGTAAGTAATTTGTAACAAAAACCCACATACAGACCGTATACCGGTGAACTATATAAATCGTTAGCTGTATAACTTTGTTGACTTGTGTTAATTGGTCCTTAGTGCCGGTACTCAAGATACATGAAACTGAAGTTTAATTCGCAAATTCTGAACTTCTTTTTTATATCATCAACACTGACAATATAGATTGATATACTTCTACTAATTCACAGAACGGAAAATATATCAGTTTGTCCTGCATCATAATTGCGATTCAGTTTAATAATACATGTACAAATGTCAAACTCTACATAATACAGGTACATAATGTAAAATGGCATCATACCAGAGATCAGAGTCGCTCGTATAATACTCTACTGCGACTGTGGAAGCATAAGAACCAGACCATTTTGCAGAAGATGCATGTATGTGTATGTATAATTTGCAATTTGTACTTACTGGTGCTTCCTTGTCTGTTTTGAAGAATCCTCTAGAACGAACTTGCAATTTTCCATCACACTCGTACCTAACCAGGTAATGTGTAATTGTCTTAGTCAATGTTCTCAGTGACATTGTTCCAGTAATCGACACGGACACAACAAAATAATAAATATTGTAACACTTCGTATGTTTGTCACGTTTATATTCACTTTTCACTTCGGCAGTAATAATATAAACATATGTACACTATTTCAACACTGTATAAATCCAAAATAGTACGTTCCCAAACTGTAAGAGTAAACCATATAGTGGCATTAAGGCAAAAACATTTCTTTTTTATAGGCCTCTTGTTTATTGAATATATGTTGGTGTGAATAACAAAATAAAATCTTTTATATTCCAATTAACATGATGTCTTTGAACCTACGTTTGCCGACTTGTTCAGTGGATAAGAGTGGGAAAAGTTAGTATTCTTACAATGGAAAATGCAGGACTTGTTAATTTGAAATTTGTTGCTGTGAATAACAAATTAGAACCTTTTTATTTACCAATTAACCTAAAACATAAAGCTCATTGTGAAACAAAGGGTTCAATAATTACACAAATTTGTGTAAAAAAAAACAACAAAACTTGAAAGAGAACCCCTCCCCGAAAATGACTTAATAAAATCACGGCGATCCACGGCGATTTCTTGTCAACATTTTATCAACACTGCCACCGCGATTGTCCACGGTGTAGTCACCGCGTTCCATTGTGGTCCACGGTGATCCACGCTTATCGCGGTGATTAAAGCGGGGTGTCACGCGGGGCTGAATCGCGGTGATGCGTGGTGGAAGGCAAAAAAGTCGCTGGGTGTAGTGTACCATAATTTACCAGGTATTACGCGCACCCATGTATAACGCGCACCCGATTTTTGAAGCAAAATTTGGGGGGAAAAAAACTAGAAAACAATTTGCAGCTGTTGTTTGTTTATGTCCACTGCTGTTATTTTACCTACGTTTGTCCATGTTTTTTGTTGTTGTTGTACTGGAATAGATTCCTCAATTTACTTTCATAGAAAACATAATCATTATAAATTTCATAAAAGCTTTCATAATTACCTTGTGCATGAAACACCTATAGATCCAAATTGAATATAAATATTCATGTTAATGTTCATTAAAACTTAATATTCTATAAGTTTTATGCCGTAACGCAATCTCCATTTTAATTCCAATACATGCATTTTCTCACTCCCTTTTAAAATCTCCAAACTATCCAATGCATTAAAGGCACACACAAGGTGCTTTTAAATTAACACAACCACCAATAATTTAATCAAGAATTTACAAACACATAAAATAAAACAATATGACCAAACACTTTTTTTTACATTTTCTTAAAAGAAATGGAATTTGACTAGTTTTATTTCCATTTTATTGTTTACATTAAAAGGAATGTTAATCCCCTATGCACGATTTTTGCATGGAGAAATCCCGTTACTGTGTTCAGTGAAGTGTTTCAATTTCGAGGGTCCTCTAATCAACCTATAATAGTACCAAAAATTGTACATTGGTACAACAAATTGAGAAAACATAGGTAATTATAAACAAAGCAATATGGTTTATCTATGCGAATTAACTTATACGTGGTCAGAAACTTACCAAGCGATTTTTAGTTTGTAAATTGTTGAATGTATTATAAATTACACACTTTAAATACTGTTCGTAATGTTTTATAGACGGCCCTCAGAATGACTTGCCCAGTTTATGTCATTTGATATTACTTTTATTAGTACTGTTATTCATGAAAAGCATGGAACTTTTAAAAATGACCACACTAGCAAATAAATAAAGCAAGTGTTTATAAACAGTTTACTTGGAGGATCAGTGTTTTTAATTGAAACGGTATCCAAAAATCAAATAGTTTCGTGATGCAGGATATAACAGAAGCTTAAACATACAATAATACAATTTTACCAGACATTTAAATGTCTGTTTTAATCGTTAATTCTAAAGTTGACAATTGTCACCTTTAATGTGGCTTTAACAAAACAACTGTCTGATTTTAATGACACCCTCATAGGCACACACAAGGTGCTGCAAGTTAAAACAACCCTTAAGATCCAAAGCAAACCATTGTACATTTTTTTTTTTTTAAATGGTCCTTGACACATTTTTATTCCACTGTATTGTTTACATTTTAAAAACATTTGGTGCCCTAATTTCCTGTAATAGGAATGTAGTTCACATGCATGATATTTGCATGAAAAAATCCCATTATTGTGGTCAGTAAAGTATTCAATTTCGAGGGTCGGTTAATAAGCGTACTAGTGTGAATGTTATAAAGACATAAACTGGTACAACAAATTCAAAAAACATTGGGAATTATAAACAAAGTTACATGTTTAGGTATGGAAATTTACTTGTTAGTGGTCAGAAACTGACCAAGTGATTTTCAGTTTGTAGATTATAGAACGTATTATATATTTAAAATTTCAATAACTGCATAACATGCTTCATAGACGGCCCTCAAAATGACTTGTCCAGTTTATGGGAATTTATATTACTGTTAGAGGTACAGTTATTCATGAAAAGTATGGAACTTGTGCACATAACCACTTTGTTTTTATTAACAGACTGACATCCGCGTCGCACGATCATTAGCACATAAACAAAGCTAGTGTTTATAAACAGTTACTTGGAGGATCATTGTTTTTATTTGAAACGGTATCCAAACACCAAATAGTTTCCTGACCAAGATATAACTGAAGCTTAAACATACAATAATATAATTTTACCAGACATCTAAATGACTAAATTCTAAATTTGACCATTTCCACCTTTAATGAGGCTTTAAAATTTCCCCTGGAATGCTAATTCATTAATGCTCTATCAACAGTGCTTACATTGTTCAGGTACAATAGTATTGATTGATGCTTTTTTCACTGACCATGTGCTAATTGTGTTACACACTTAACTGCTACAAACTGCTAGAAGCTGGCCCCAGTGCTGGCCCCAGTTCTGCTGTCACATCAAAGACTTTTTTAAGTTTGATTGACACGGTTGCTATGCTGTTGCTAACAGCCTGCAGATTTAGAGGCCTGGCTAATTGATGATGTCCTGCTTTCACTCTTTTCAGTTGTAACAAGTGTAATTATCAATGACTGTGTTTATGGATTTTATTGTTTATTCAATTTGGAAATATAATTGCAAGGTAATTATAATCCAATGTTTTGTCAATAATATTATTAAATTAATATGAAATAAAAATAACGAAAAATAAACTTAAATTAAAAAAAAAAAAAAAAATGCTTGAAGTGAAAACTATTGTCAAATCCAGCCAGTGGTTTCTGACAAAAAGATTTAAGATTTCCAGTTTTTTTGGCGTATCTGACCTAGATTTCTTGCGATAATTATGCAGCGGGAAAATTGAATGCCAATAGATTTGGGCAAATTTTCTAATTTTAGGGAATGCAAACTTCAAACAATGGTTTAACGTATATCAATAACTGTTGCATACTTTTGGGGATTAAAAATTTACATAATTGTTTACATTAGCCGTTAAATTAAAGTTATAAACGTATCTTTGACATACACTATAGAAATGAACATAATTATGAACAATTTTACTCATTGTATGTCATGATCAGAATGTTATATTCATTCACATAATGAAATAACTATATTGTTTAGCCTACATAATCAGCACGCTCTATAAATAGCAATTACAATGCTACAATTCAAGGGGACGACAGTTGGTCACAACGTACAATGTTGCCTGTTGAGCTCGCAAGCACAAAATACAAAGTGGTAAATTTCTGGTATTTTTCTGGTAAATAAGCAAAACAAATATTAGCAAATTTGATTGAGCTTAAATTTCCTATTATTTTATCATTGTGTATAAATATTATAGTACGCTGTAACCGACTGTTGTCCCCGTGAATTAATTCTAATGAGTACAACTCCAGCGAGAGAATCATTCTAAACATAACACGCGGTAAAGCTGTGTTAATACACAAGCACCAATAAGCGTCTGGAGAATCCTACACCCGAGAATTGCAATAAATGGGGAATTCATGAACTGACTGCTCATTCCCGCTATTATATTCTGACAATGTTTATTTGTTAAATTTGCCAGACAAATTCATGTATCAATTATGTTTACGTAAATTACTAGTATTTAGCTCATTCATGTATCACTGGTAATAACATGGGGCAGTATATGATCGGTTTATTCATGGTACAGATATTAATAATTATTTAGTTTATCTCAAATCAATTTTGGGGGCCGATACGTTTTCTCATAGTGTAAGAAAATCTAGTGCCCAAGAAATCTCCTTAGTAGGGACCGAAAAATCTGGGGTCCAAGAAGTCTCCTTAGTAGGCAACGAAAAATATGGGGTCAGTGAAGTCACAGCTTGGTCCTCTTGTATAATATTTAGGGCAAAAAAAAGACATCTCAATATTAAATTCAACGCTGGTTGTCTTTTGTGAAGACATTTCTTGTTAAGCTTTTGGTTGTCATGGCAACCAAAGTTTGCAATATATTCAAATGAATTAAATGAAGTTGTGTAAGGACCATCCCAGAAACATTCCTGCCAAGTTCGATTAAAATCCACCGAGTGGTTTCAGAGAAGAAGTTGTTTGAAGTAAAATATTGACACTGGACAGTGACTCCTTCAGCCCTTTGTGCTCAATTGAGCTAAAAAGAATAAGTCGCTTTGAAAGATGTTACCAATTCAGGCCTGTTAACCAGACCTTCACACCTGTTAACCAGACCATCAAAATAAATCTTAGATGATAAATTAATTTAAACAACAGGGCCATGAGAGTGTACCTTGCTCACCAGAGTGGATAAGGAACTAAATTGTTCTAAGAAAGTTTAATGAAGATTCGGCTAAGAATGTGGCCTCTAGAGTGTTCACAAGCTTTTTCTTCAATTAGGCCTGGTGACCTAGTTTTTGACCCCATCTTACCATTTTCAAACTTATCCTAGATATCAATGGGACAAATGTTCTGAGCAAGTTTCATGATTATTTGGCAATAAATGTTGCACCTAGAGTGTTCACAAGCTTTATCAAGTTTTCAATATTAACATACAAGGTGTGTCAAGAAATTTCGTGGACATCTCTGAGTTACGCATTTTTAACGTCGCTGTATCAAAAGAAAGTATATAACTGGAAACTATCAAGTGTTTAAATAAAATATTTGAAAGAATTTGAAAGAGACAATCCCTATTAATTGCAAATTATATTAAGTTTAAAAACATCATGTGCGGTTTAATGGCGAACATCATATAATTGACTGAAATGTGGGTTTATTGATAATGCAAAACATAACATAAAGAAGAGGGCTACGATGGCCCTAGGTCGCTCACCTGAGTTTAAGGAATCATAGTGGCTTATAACAAGAGCTTAGAGTGCTAAAATGCATCACATATCTCATATTAAATCTTAGATTTTCTACTTGCATCTTTTTAGTTAAGATAATGATCATGCAAACAGTTTGTAAACGACTCTTTTGCACATAGCATATGTGATTTTGTATATGTTTTCTCAATTAATGATTGTATTTGTATATATCAAGTTACCTGCTTATGTAAATGAGTATGTCAATGGCTAGACATAAATGTCAACGAAAACAATACCAATTTAATTAGAACATTAGTTTTATATTATTATCATTTAAGATATATACCGTAACATCTCCGTCATAAGGCGAGATTTTAAGCCTCTAAAATCATGTTCATAACTTGTGGGGCAGATCACCAAAAAAAAAATCGTAGCATATTACATTGAATTTTTTGTCAAAAGCATTTGAATTCGTACCTGCATATTGGCTAATGCACGCATTATAATCCATCTATAATTATCACAGTTTCTTTCGACTAATTGCCGACAATTAAGACAAATTGCAAAACTGTTTCATAACTATTAACTCTAAGGGTGCACTAAAAAATAATACACCTTCAGCCAAAACACATGATTCTCATGTACAGCATATTGCTAATTAAACTGGCTGGAACCGGTCCACATCTGTCAGAGAGTGATTTCAGACTTCAATGCATTTACTGCAGACACTACCGTATATACCCACTTATTACGAAATACACTGACCAATTTTCAGATCGTATTTAATGACAATTCTAAATCGACTCAAGGGATTGTTACAATAAGAAATACGTTTCTGGAATTATGACATGTCTAGACCCCCTACCCTCCTCTTAATATACTGAACGGATTTGCATGATCGAAAAATGACTCTTGGAAACTTGAAACAAACGTAATTTCGGGCATATGCCGGAAAACTTTTACCAATGCAAATATGTAACCTCTGGGCCTTGCGGTTTCAGAGGAGATTTTAAAAGTCATTTTGCTATCTAAGTCTACATAAACCATGTGACACCTGGGGTGTGGCCAGTTTTGGACCCAGGGGCATCATTTAAACAATCTTTGTAGAGGACCACTAGAGGATGTCACATATCAAATATGAAAGCTCCAAGACTTGTGGTTTCAGGGAAGAAGATTTTTTAAAGTTTTCAGTTTTTAAATCTATTTTTAGCTCTGGTGACCTACATATGCAGCAGACCGAAACGATTTGAACAACTTTGAAAGAGGGTCACCCAAGGATCATTCCTGTGAAGTTTCGTGAAAATCTGCCAAGCGGTTTAGGAGGAGATGTCGATTAAATGAAAATGTTGATGCACGACGCACGACGGACAAAAGGCGATCACAAAAGCCACCATGAGCACGGTGTGCTCAGGTGAGCTAAAAACACACAAAAAGGTAAATGTCGTTGAAAATCACGTAAAAGTCATATATGTTACGACATCATTTCATCCAAGTTGGTTGTTATTGTACGTGTTGTCATCGAGATATCGGTATTTGTTTCGCCCGTGTATCTCCAGTAGCAATGGCGTCATTTGACGATGAAGAGAAGAGAACCATTATCAAGATGTGAATCGCCCTTCAGCGAACTCCTACAGAGATGATGAAAAGTTACAGCGTGCCACCAAACAACAGAATGTGTGCCGCTCTGTTGTCTACAAATGGCACAGGCGGCTTTCTGAGAGTAGGGAGACGAGTAAGGCAGATGACAGGTCCTGTTGGGTGACGGTGGCAATGAAAACATCAGTTATGGCGGTTGAGAAGTTTGTGTTAGAGGATGCCGGCTAACTGTCAGAGACATCAGTGAACAATTGGACATTTCCTGGAATTCAGTTCATAATATTCTGACACAAAACACAAAACGTGACGAAAGTTTGCGCTAGGTGGGTCCCTAAAATATTACCAGAGGACAACATTAGATCACAGGTTTCTGCATCAACCGCTTTCTTGCAGCGAATTCGAACTAAGGGTGACACATTTCTACACAATATAATCACGAGGGATGAAACATAGATCAACCTGTTCGATCCTGACACAAAGCAGGAATCGTCAGTGTGGAAGGTCATCGTATTCACCACCTCAAATGGCCAAGGTAGCTAAGTCAGCAGGGAGCGTGATGTTCATCTTCTTCCTAGACACTCAGGGTATGCTGCTGGTCCATGCTGTGTCAGAGGGACAGACAGTGAACGCCATTACTATTCTTAGGTTAGAATGTTAATAATATTAACTGCAATATTTAACATGTGTCTCTTGTGTTCAAATTTAAACATATACACGGCTAGGAGACTCACCAGACCACTTCATTTTGAGGTGCTAAGAGAATGTCCGGTGGTGACTTCCGAGGTGGTCCGGTGGTGCAAAAATATTGTAAACAGTACGTATGACTTTCCAATTTTGTATTATTTTCTTATGATAAAGGTGCTTTTTAACAAATCTGCCAATGTCATTTACCAGTAGCAATGATAAAAGAATACTCGTTCGTAGTTTTGTTAACTAAAATATAGGCTGTAGCATTTTTATAAGTTGAAGTCATTGAAAGAATATGTCTATGATACCCTATGTACTGACATGCTTACCCATCAGAGTTCTTACTACAACCCATTATAAAGTGTGTGACGACTGACAATGATCAAAAATATAAATGTCTTCACATACGCATTACATGTTTTGCAATAATTTGTATTTTTTATTAGTTTTCTGGGATTTTCTTGAAATGAGGTGGTCCCGTGGTGCTGAGTTGGCTGATGTTCATGAAACCGAAAGTAGAACTGGTAGACACGACTAAAGCTTGTCAAGATTCACAAACATCAAGCTATAATGTTTATTCTTCCTTTTTCGGTTTTAGAAGTGTTCGTATATTAAACAACTGTGTCACTGAATTAAATGTGGATGGCTAAAAATCGACTATATATTTCCTAGAGTAAGTAGTTCTTCAACAATGTGCTCTATTTTGTCGCCAATGTCGCCATTGACACGTATTTCTTTCTTCTGTATCTCCTCTACAGTCTATAAATATCCGAACGTTATTAGTAATTCGACATTTATGAATCTTAACAAGCTTTGGTTGTGTCTACAAATTCTACTTTCGGTCTCATGAACATCAGCTAACTCAGCAGCACCGGACAACCTCATTTCAAAAAATTCCCAGAAAACTAACCAAAATGACAAATTATTGCAAAACATGTAATGCATATGTGAAGACATTTACCATAAATTCCCACGTATAGGATGCCCCCGCGTTTAAGACGCACATAAAAATTGAGATCCTAATTCGTGGAAAAAAAATCTGCTATTTGAAAGCTTCTAAACATCAAAATCGTAAATTTCGCGTCCATTGTTTATTGACACTGAAAGTATTTTTGTAGTGAAAATCCCAATGCGGATACATTACACTAGATGTGTTTTCGCTATATTGAGAGGTGCTGAGAAGTCTCAAGTGTCAACACCTTTAATTACACCATAAGCGCTAATTGTCTGTTTGACAAACACGGTCAGTTTGCAAGTATCATCAATGACACCATCCTTTTTGTTTGCAGAACAGTATAAAAGGTGTAAAGTAGTATGTCAGGTGGTGTTTACACTACGGTTCATTTAACCCTGATTCTTATTTTTTTTGTATTATGTTGTTTGCATAGATATTTCAGAAAAATAAGAGTTAAGATTATAAAACACACACAAAATAAGAATATATATTATATAATACTATATTTTTACAATACTAAGATCCAATATAAAACAGTGCGAAACGTATCGGGTACGAATACTTGATTATATAAGCGTCTTAGTGACGTCGATCGAGCGTCTATTCAAAATGGCGCCCAAAACACCACATTTGATATTTATGATAGAAAAACTAGGAGTTTTTGCTAATATCGGCATATAAAATTCACCGGAAAAAATGCTACAAATTTTGGCTGAAAAAAAGTGTGGCTTACACACTTCATAATGGGTTGTAGTAAGAACTCAGATGGTAAACGTGTCAGTAACCAGAGTACCATAGACATATTCTTTCAATGACTTCAACTTATAAAAATCCTACAGCCTTTATTTGTGTACATTTGTTAACGGAACTACGAACGAGTGTTCTTTTATCATTCCTACTGGTAATGACATGGGCCTATTTCTAAAAAAGCACCTTTATCATAAGAAAATAATACAAAATTGGTAAGTCATACCATATTTTTGCACCACCGGACCACCTCGGAAGTCACGACCGGACATTTTCTTAACACCTCGAAAAGAGGTGGTCCGGTGAGTCTCCTAACCGTGATATATCAATTTGCTTAAATTAAAACTGTTCCATTGTTGATTATGCGTAAATGATGATTATTGTCATTAACGTTGCATCATACGTCTAATGCTACTGCGCTAGGGATTGGTATTATTGGGTTTGGCAGTGTGCAGCAGACCCCGTACTAGCCGGATCTGGCTCCTTGCGATTTTGAAGTGTTTCCTTGTGAGAGCTGTGTGGCTACAGACATGAGAACTGCGAGAAGTTGATTGCACACGTGCACTCTGTTGTGAGGTCTTTCCCACAGGAGTTTTACCGGGACACTTTTTCAAAGTGGGTTTGTTGTCATGACAAGAACATTCAGTTCAGAGGTTGCTATTTGTAAAAACTGTGAGATAACTAAAATTTGACTAAAATGACGTCATGAATATGTAACGGCGTGCGCCGGACTACCTATGGTGTATTTGTTTTTTGTTTAAATTTTTTAAATAATGTTTGTTGTACATTGACTTTCAATTTATTATATTCATAGAAAGAATTTAGAAAGATGAATCTACGTCTGAAATTTTAGTTCGACTTTTCTATTTTCGTTATTAGCATGTGTCCACGAACTTTCTGGACAAACCTCGTATAAGCAAAACTGCCCAGCCCCATGGCAGCCATTTTTTTAACAAATCAAAATAATTTGAACACATTTAATTTTGCAGAGGGTCACCCGAGGACCATTTCTGTGAAATTATTTTAAAACCCAGCCAGTGGTTCGGACAAGATCTTTTTAAAGTTTTCAGAATAGCCCTATTTGGAAAACTGCCCCGCCCCCTGGGACCATGTTTTTTTAACAACTCAAACTAATTGGAAGAAATCTGATAGATGGTTACCCAAGGAACATTTCTGTGAATTATTTCTAAATCCAGCCAGTGCTTTCGGACAAGAAGATTTTGTCAAGTTTTCCTGTTTTTTAAGCTTTTGGTTGCCATGGCAAACAGAGTTTTCTAGATATTCAAATGAGTTGAAGAAATTTATTAAAGGACCATCCCAGGAACACTCCTGCCAAGTTTGGTTCGAATCCGCCAAGCAGTTTCAGAGAAAATGTTGTTCATGTAAATTGTCACGACAACGGAAGATGGACAGTGATTGACCACAATAGATTACCCTTGAGCACTTCAAGTTTAGGTTAGCTGAAAAGCATAAGCGCTTATCACTTTACATGAGAACATGTTTGTTTTTATTTTAAAGAAAATGACATCTTTCACTAGAAATTTGAAACCGCTACATGATGGCAATATTTGCACAAAGGCCTTGATTAAAATTAACTTAATACACGATCAAATGAAACAATGTACCAAATATAAAAAAAACAGGCCTTACAAGTTCGATAAAGAAACTTTTTTGAAAATAAAATCTTTGGTAAAGAGTGCTGCAAGGAATATTTAACTAAAATTTATTTAAAATCTGTATTATACAGCATAGTTCAGACAAGAAAATTGACTAACTTGCCCATACAGTAATACATATGGAAAACTTCCCTGAACCCTGTCACCTATGTTTTCAAACAATTCACAATTATTTGAAGGAATTTGGCAACATTTGTGTGAAATTATTTCCATATCCAGGAAGATAGTAAAAGCTAACTACAGCCATATACGAACAAACTTCCTAACACCTAGGCAGCAGTTTTTAATGATTCTAAATTATTTGAAGGAATTAAGGGGTACATCACTAAAGCAACATTTCTATTAAAATATTTAGAAATCCAGCCAGTGGTTTTTTCAAAGAAGATTGACTATACAGTCATAAAAAACAAAGTTCCCCACCCCCTGTAAGCCATATGTTTTAATGCAACAAAATAATTTTAAGAAATTTGGTAGACAGTCACCCAAAGAACATTTATGTAAAAATATTTTCAAATACAGTTAGTGGTTTCTGACAGAAAGATGTTTAAAATTACCTCTACAGTTAAGTATACGGTCAAACTTCTGCACCCCCTAGAAGCCATGTTTTTAATGATTCAAAACTATTTTAACGAATTTGGTAGTCACTCACCCAAGAAACATTTCTGTGAAATTATTTCGAAATCCAGTAAGTGGTTTCTGACAAGAATATTAATTGCCAAAGTTGTCTATACAGCCATACATGGTCAAACTTCCCCACCCAGTAGCGGCCATGTTTTTTAACAAATCAAAATTATATTGAGGAATTTGGTAGACAGTCACCCAAGAAACCTTTCTGTGAAATTATTTGAAAAATAGGAAGTGGTTTTTGAAAAGAAGATTGTCAAATTTGCCTATACAGCCATATTTTCAGTCAAACTTCCACACACCCTGATGGCCATGTGTTTAATGAATACAAATTATTTTTAAGGAATTGTGTAGACAACAACCAAAGTAACATTTGTGTCAAATTATTTTGAAATCCAGTCAGTGGTTTCTGACAAGAAGATTGTCAAATTTGCCTATACAGCAATATATGTTCAAACTTCACCCCCCCCCCGGTGGCCATGTTTTTTAATGAATCAAAATTATTTTTAGGAATTCGGTACACAGTAGCCAAGGATCATTTCACTCTAGAAGCCACATTTCTGTAAAATTATGTTGAAATCCAGTACGTGGTTTCTGACAAGAAGATTGTCAAAATTGCCTATACTGCCAGTCTGCCATATATGGTCAAACTTCCCCACCTCCTGGCGGCCATGTTTTTTAATGAATCAAAATTATTTTAAGGAATTTCGTAGACAGTCACACAAGAAACATTTTAGTGAAATGATTTTGAAATTCAAATACTGGTTTCTGACAATAAGATTCTATTTTTATTAACAGTCACCTTGACCTTGACCCCACCCATCCAATATGCAATCCCAATCGAGGTCTCGATATAATGTTTAAACCAAATAGGAAACCTCTGGGTCTTGTGGTTTCAGAGATGAATGTTTAAATCATTCTGCCATTTACGTCTATATAAACCATGTGAGCCCTGGGGTGTGTGTCCAGTTTTGACCCCATCGGCATCATTTGAACAATCTTTGTAGAGGACCACTATACAACATTACATACCAAATATGGAACCTCCGGGCCTTGTGGTTTCAAGAAAGTAGACTTTTAAAGTCATTTTGCTATCAAAGTCTATATAACCATTGTGACCCCCGGGGTGTGGCCAGTTTTGGCCCCAGGGACATCATTTGAACAATCTTTGTAGAGGACCAGTATGCAATGTTACATACCAAATATGAAACCTCTGGGCCTTGTGGTTTCAGGAGAATATTTTTAAAGTCATTTTGCTATTTAAGTCTATATAAACAAAGTTACCTCCGGGGCGTAACAACATTTGTAGAAGACCACTACAAGATGTTACATACCAAATATGAAACCAATAGGCCTTTCGGTTTCAGAGAAGATTTTTTAAGCAATTTTGCTATTTAAGTCTATATAAACAATGTGACCCCCGGGCGTGGCTAGTTTTGACCCCAGGGGCATCATTTGAACAATCTTTATAGAGGACCAGTATGCAATGTTACATACCAAATATGAAACCTCTGGGCCTTGTGGTTTCAGTGAAGATTTTGAAAGTCATTTTGCTATTTAAGTCTATATAAACAATGTGACCCCCGGGGCGTTGCCAGTTTTGATCCCAGGGGGATCATTTAAACAATCTTTGCAGATGACCACTACAGGATGCCTCAAACTAAAAATATAAAACCACTGGGCCTTGCGGTTTCAGACGAAAACATTTTTGAAGTAATTTTGCTATTTAAGTCTATAAAAACAATGTGACCCCTGGGCCAGTTTTGACCCCAGGGGCATCATTTGAATAATCTTTGTACAGGACCACAATAAGATGCCAAATACCAAATATGAAAGCTTTCAGCCATGCAGTTTCAGAGAAGATTTCTAACGTTTTTACTTTTAAATCTATTTTAGCTCTGGTGACCTACATATGTAGCAGACCGAAACAATTTGAACAATTTTGAAAGAGGGTCACCCAAGGATCATTCCTGTGAAGTTTGGTGAAAATCTGCCCAGCGGTTTAGGAGATGTTGTTTAAATTAAAATGTTGACGCATGATGCACAACGCACGACGGACAAAAGGTGAACACAAAAGCTCACCATGAGCACATTGTACTCAGGTGAGCTAATAACAAAGGATCGATAACAGAATTATATATAAATACAAAATTTCACGAGAATAAGTTATGGTGAAGTAAAAGAAAATAAGAAAGACGAATGATTTTGGCTGGATTCGAACCACAATCATTGTGATTCAACGTCTGAAACACTATCCACCGCGCTATTCTTCCTGACACTTGTTGATGGGATTTTTGTTCTATCACTATGAAATCCGTGCTCTACACGCTAGATAAACATTAAACCTATATAAACAATAGGGCCATGATGGCCCAAAGCACTCACCTGAGAACTGGTACAGATGAAGACCATACTGTTTTGACAGGTTTGAAAATTAAGGTATCTGAACAATACGCAGAGGGGGATAGGATCAATTTTGATTTAAAAACATTGGTTAGTGCAATGGGCTAACTAAAGTATGAGTTGGGTAGTGGATGTGCGTTTTTTTGCTTATGGTTCTCAAATCATTTTTCTCGATATTCTTACCTGACCCTTTTCCATTTAGTCATTGACAATTCTGGAAAATGCAGAAACAGTAGATTTTGATGTCTTTTTCGCAAACAGTTTTGGAGAACTAGTTGCAATGCAATAATTGCAATGGCTGAGCTATAAGGTAAAGTTTTGCTTTTTCTTTGATAATTTTCCGTCCAATGATGATAAATGATGTTAATGCAGGCTCTGAAGACATCAATGTTTCATGTACAAAGAACTGCATGCAAGTCTTGCATGTGTTGGAAATCAAATTTTACCAATCTATTTTTATGGTCATGCCCAAACTGTGAAAGATTGGTCAACATTAAATAAAAAATCGTGTGTGCAAGCCAATCATTGATAACTTGTTGATGTCTTTTTCCAAACACAAAGGGCAATATCTCTGGTTTTTCTGGTCCAAGCATGCTTATATTAGAGCTAACCGGTAGTCTTACGTTCATAGACAAACTGTACATGATTGGTTAAGATTTGATGAAAAATGAAGTCTCTATCCTGAATAATGTCCATTTTTGCATATTTTTTAACAAACAAAGGGCAATAACTCTGGTGTTTCTGCTCCGATCTTGCTTATATTCGACTTCACCTTTAACCTAATGGTCATAGACAAACTGTGCAAGATTGGTGAAGATTGGATGAAAAATGAAGTATCTATCCGGAATAATGTCCATATTCGCATATTTTTTTCACAAACAAAGGGCAATAACTGTGGTGTTTCTGGTCCGATCTTGCTTATATTTGACTACAACTGTAATCTCATAATAATAGACAAACTGTGCAAGATTGGTGAAGATTGGATAAAAAATGAAGTCTCTATCTTGAATAATGTTCATTTTTGTATATTTTTTTAAATAAACAAAGGACAATAACTCTGGTGTTTGAAATAAGATCTGGCCAATTTTTGGGGTCTGCTGAGACCTGATGGTCATACACAAACTTTGAAAGTTTGGTTAAGATTGGATGGAAAACAAAGTCTATACGTTGGAAAAGGGCATTTTTGCACTTTTTTTGCATGTAAAAGGGGCAATAACTCTGGTGTTACTTGTGTGATCTGACCCAATAACAATCCCATCTGAGATTTTATGGTCATACACAAACTGTGAAGTTAGGTCAAAATTGAACAAGAGGGCCCTGAGGGCCCAAGGACGCTCACCTGAGACCTTGTAACCCAATTGTAATTTGAATCCCCGAGGTGTGGCTTATCTTTATCCCCCGGGCATAATTTGAACAATCTTGAACACATCTTGCGGTTTCAGGTAAACATTTTTAAAGTCATTCTGTTATTTAAGTCTATATAAACCACGTGACCCCTTGGAGTGTGGCCAGATTTGACCCCAGGGGCATAATTTCAACAAATTTTGGAGAGGACCAATATGCAATTTTACGCACTACATATAGGAAAGCTGTGGGCCTTGCCATTTCAGAGGAGGATTTTAAAAATCATTTTGCTATTTAAGTCTATATAAGCCATGTGACCTCTGGTGCGTGACCAGTTTTGACCCCAGGAGCATAATTTGAACAATATTTGGAGAGTACCACATATACATACCAAATATAAAACCTCTAGGCCTTGCGGTTTGAGAGGAGAAGAATTTTAAAGTAATTTTGCTATATAAATTTATATAAACCATGTGACCCCTGGGGTGTGGTCAGTTTCAACCCCTGGGGCATAATTTGAACAATCTTTGTAGAGGACCACAATAGCATGTTACATACCAAATATGAAACCTCTGGGCCTTGCGATTTCAGAGGAGAAGATTTTTAAAGTCATTTTGCTATATATTCTATATAAAACATGTGACCCCCGGGGCGTGGCCAGTTTTGACCCCTGGGGCATAATTTGAACAATCTTTGTAGAGTACAACTATAGGATGTTACATACCAAATATGAAACCTCTGGGCCATGCGGTTTCAGAGAATATTTTTTGAAGTCATTTTGCTATATATTCTATATAAACCATGTGACCCCCGGGGCGTGGCCAGTTTTGACCCCAGGGGCATCATTTGAACAATCTTTGTAGAGGACCACTATAGGATGTTACATACCAAATATGAAATTTCTGGGCCTTGTGGTTTCAGAAAAGATTTTTTACTTTTTAAATCTATTTTTAGCTCTGGTGACCTACATATACAGTGGACCGTAACGATTTTAACAATTTTGAAAGAGGGTCACCCAATGATCATTCCTGTGAAGTTTGGTAAAAATCTGCCAAGTGATTTAGGAGGAGATGTCGTTTGAATGAAAAGTTGACGACGGACGCACCCACGCACGGCGACGGACAATGGGTGATCACAAAAGCTCACCATGAGCATTTTGTGCTCAGGTGAGCTAATAAAAAATGTAGTTTTTATCGCAATAACGGTCCAAATTGTTGACGGCGTACAGACAACGAATGATGGTCGACGCAGGAGAGGTCCCCTATACCAATAGCTCACCGAGCACATCGTCGTGGTCAGGTGAGCTTATAAAAACAGCCGAGCGCTACCGGAGATTAATAAGTGCCAGGTCAATAAAATCGCACAATATATATAGTGGAGTCACCACTCAATTGACAATTTATATTGTTTTTGACGTATGCATAAGAATTGTGGAAAAGCATTTCACTTCTAAAGAGAGTTTTGAATGTATTTAACTTATTTAACTTATTTTTAATTACGTAATCTTACGAATATAATACGCACTTTTTTACCCGAAAATTTTCATCTGAAGTAGGGGGTGTGTATTATAAATGAATGTAAAGTTTACCTGAAAATTTATATCCAAATATTTGCTTGGTTAACCCTTTTCGCTATAGATACATATAAACCCAACTGTGTCAATTATTGAATACAAACTACTTTTGCCGTCTCTATCCATTACCCAATTATCCCGTATATTCACGACTTTCATTTTTAAAAGCAAATTCTGGCCAATATTGACGATAAATGTGTTTAAGAATTACATAAGCACAAACGTTCGCCATTTTTCTGAAGTATCGAGTTCATTTTGGGATATATTTCTATTTAAAGATATTATGTAATTGACATCCAATCGGGATGGGGGTATTCCGATTAAACATGCGTAAACATCATGAACTGCGATGTGCGCATCGGGTAAAGGTCATATTTTAAAAATAGCGACCAATCTAGTACTGTTTTTAAATTTAGATGGAATGTAGTTACATGTACAAACAATTTTCTGAAAATAGGGTGAATGTAATTTTCTGTGTAAATAAACATGCTGCATTCGTCTGTATTTAATTGTCTGATTTACTTCATTGATTTGTCAATGTTTTTAATGATTCTAACTTGCATTTCAGCAATAATTATTTGAATAAATCTCGCTTTTTTCCTGTTTCCATAATATCTAGTTTAATGCGATGTCTACGTGATTTAATTGTGTAAGCTACTATGGCTTGTGTACTAACATACAAAAGCATTAGGAACAGACACCTCATTTTTTGTTGCGTATTATATTCAGATTTTAATTTTTCCCCAAAAATATTGTTAAAACTTGGGGGTGCGTATTATACATGAGTGCGTATTATCTTCGTACTATTACGGAAAATTGGTATTTACCGAGCACAGTGCTTGTGAAAACAAGAGCTGTCCTAGGACAGTGCGCTCAACTTTTCTTGTGCTTGTCAGATTTACTGGCTACTTTTTTCTAAAAAAAGAAATACGGAAATTCCAAAAAAATCAAATTTTTCGAAAGAAATGCATTAAAGTCAGCACATCAATAACATTTTTAGTAATGGTGATCTTGACCTTGACACCGCCAACCCCATATGCAATCCCAAGAGAGGTCTCGATATAAGGTATATATTTATTAAGTTTCATTAAAAATCTCAATGTCTTCTCAAGCTATTGAGCGTAAATTATTTGTCTGTTTTTAATTTGTAGACATTGACCTTGACCCCACCCACCCCATATGCAATCCCAAGTGAGGTCTTCATATAAGGTATCAATGCATTAAGTTTTATTAAAATATCGCAACACTTTCTCAAGTTATTGAGCGAAACCGTTTTTCTATTTTTAGTAACAGTGACCTTGACCTCACCCACCCCATATGCAATCCCAATTAAGGTCTCGCTATAAGGTATCTATGTTTGAAGTTTCATTATAATAGCTTAATCCATTCTCGAGTTATAGGGCATAACAAAAAGTATAGGAACTTGCTAACCGAAAAACTTTAACCTGTCCATATAGCTTATATGTAATATTTCTAAGTGTAAATAGAACTCCGCGAGTCGGATGTGTCGCCTGACACCGGATAGCTTACGTGAATCCAAATGAAGAAGCACTTAAGGTTAATGCTAAAAAAAATTTAACAGATTTATTGAAATCTTCAAAAGCACTGCACTCTGGTAATTGCAAAGAAAAGACTAATTAAAACCAAAAATGCGACACAAAATTAAGTATGAAAATTAACAAAGGGCAACAATAACTCCGAAAGTATGAGGTGCAGAGTAATGGTTCTTGTGCAATGCACTTCTCCTCAATGAGATCTATTTACCTATGAAGGTTCAAGTTGATAGCTTTCATAGTCTTAGAGTCATGCTCTGGACAAAAATTAAGTAGAAAAATAAACAAAGGGCAATAACTCAAAAAGTATGAGGTGAAGAGTAACAGTTCTTGTGCACTGCACTTCCCCTCAATGAGATCTATCCACCTATGAAGTTTCAAGTTGATAGCTTTCATAGTCTTAGAGTTATGCTCCGGACAAAAATTAAGTATGAAAATAAACAAAGGGCAATAACTCCAAAAGTATGTGAAACAGAGTAACAGTTCTAGTGCAATGCACTTCTCCTCAATGAGATCTATGAAGTTTAAAGTTGATAGCTTTCAAAGTCTTAGAGTTATGCTCTGGACAAAATTAAGTATGAAAATAAACAAAGGGCAATAACTCCGAACGTATGAGGTGAAGAGTAACAGTTCTTATGCACTGCACTTACCCTCAATGAGATCTATCTACCTATGAAGTTTGATGTTGATAGCTTTAATAGTATAAGAGTTATGCTCCGGACAAGCAAAAGGGGATGCCGACACCGCCGACACAGCCCACACCGCCGACAAAAGTAACACCTAGGCGACACAAAAAGGCCCATAATTTTTACAAATTTCAAACTAGAGTTATCAAAATTGGCCTATGAGTTCATTTTATTATAGGGAATAAGTGTTATAAGTTTGAATGAAATCCCTTAAGCCATTCCTGAGAAGCCAGCTTACAGAAAAAATTTAATCTGTCCATATAGCTCATGTGTAAAAGGCCCATAATTTTGACAAATTTCAAACTAGAGTTACCAAACTTGGCCTATAGGTGAATAAATGTGTTATGTTAAAATGAAATCCTTCAAGCCATTCCCGAGAAACTAGCTTACCAAAAAATTTCAACCTAGCTTGGACACCAACGCTGGGGCGAGTAGAATAGCTTGTATTTCTTCGAAAGTCGAGCTAAAAAGCACTTAACATTGATTCGAACATATATGGTTCATCAACTATTTTTACCCGTTGTAGAATGACTTGTATGCACATAACTCTGTTTGCTTTTTGAATAGTTGGCACAAAAAATATTTGTCTCCAACCAATTACAAAAAAATAATAATGAGAAAGTCATAGATAAATAGCATTGAATTAGACGCGCACTATAAACGTTTTAATTTGCAAAAGACAGTGACCGGATCTCCATCTTCAATTAGGTCAAATACCCGCTCATATTAAGTACAGTGTATGGTTACGAGTTTCAAGATTTGTGTTGTAGAAATTATGTACCAGACAAGTCACTTACTTCAACAAATGTGTCTATACTATGATAACAAGAGGGCCAAGACTGCCAGGGTCATGGGGCAAATACTCTCGCCACCTCAATCATTAACAGTAATTGGCATTGAATAACAACATGAATAAATATGTGGCCAGACATAGAAGTGATTTGAAGGAATTTAGTAGAGGGGGTCACCCAAGGAACATTTCTGTGAAAAGTATTTTCAAACCAGCCAGTGGTTTCAGACAAGATTTTTAAAAGTTTCAATATAGCCATATAAGGAAACCTGCCCCACTCCCAGGCGGCCATGTTTTATAGCAAATAAAAATGATTTGAAGGAATTTGGTAGAGGGTCCCCCAAGTAACATTTCTATAAACAAGAGGGCCAAATGGCCCTGGGTTGCTCACCTGAGTTTCATGTTAGATTTTTATACAAATATGGATATACTGATACGGACTGATGGAAATGCGGCGTTAATCATCATGGTTTGAAAAACTTAAGTGACAACAGACATTCAAAATTTTGAAGTACGTATTGAAATTGAAGCTTTTTCTTCAATCTGACCTAGTGACCTAGTTTTTGACCCCACATGACCCTGATTCGAACTCGGCCGAGATACCATTGGAACAAATGTTCTGACCAAAGTTTCATGACGATTGGGCAAATAATGTAACTTCTAGAGTGTTAACAATATTTTTCTTCAATTTCATCTAGTGACCTAGTTTTTGACCCCACATGACCCCAATTCAAACTCGGCCAAGATACCATTAAGACAAATGTTCTGACCAAGTTTCATGAAGATTGGGCAAAAAATGTGACTTCTAGAATGTTAACAAGCCTTTTCTTCAATTTGGCATAGTGACCTTGTCTTTGACCCCACATGACCCAGATTCAAACTCAGCCGAGATATCATTGGGACAAATGTTCTGACCAAGTTTCATGAAGATTGGAAACAAAAAGTGACTTCTAGAGTGTTAACAAGCTTTTTCTTCAATTTAACCTAGTTACCTTGTTTTTGACCCCACATGACCCAGATTCTCAAACGGCCGAGATATCATTGTGACAAATGTTCTGACCAAGTTTCATGAAGATTATTCTTGATTACCTGCCCCTGTCACTATGTTAATGGGTGAGACATAAACGACAAATAGGCGGACAACAAAAACCTTTCGCCGAAATATAAGTTTTATGAATAAAAGTTTATAAATCAGGAGATCATTTTACGACCACAATGAATTTGAGTGGATAGAGGTAAATAGACTTTAATACACTCTTTTGTTTTGTGCTTCCAACAGTGTATATTGAGTTAACTGACACTAAAGCAAGTGAATAGTGTTTCGGATAACTCCATCCTCTGAAATTTCGGATGAAATTTCTGACAATAATTTATGTCGGTATATTAAAGTCTCATAAATTGTATTTTAGTTTTCAGATGTTTATACACACCTTACATGTTTAAATGTTAAAATTTCCTTAATTATGATTTAATTATTATAATGATTTTAGTACTGTTTCGAACACGACATAATACATTATGAAAAGAAAACATTATAAAAGCTTAATACTATAATATTATTTTTCGTCATGTTTCTTTTTCAGATGGACTATGAAGAAGATCATCTGCCCTGTTTTCAACACACAACGAAACAGGGTAGATTGGAAACTCACCAAACATATGCTGCAAATATTCTGTATTACCCGCCCCTATCACTCCATTAATGGGTCAGGCGGCTGTGATAAAGACTTTTAACTATCCATACATATAGCGTTATTTTACCGCATTGTTTATTTTCAGATTGGATATGACTGTCTGTTGTTTTTTTACCTGAATAGATTTTTTATCTCATAATGCTGAATGTTCTGTCATATTATTATGTGCAGCCAAAAAATCCTTAATATTATGGAAGTGCTGTTTACAGTTTAGGGGAAAGTAGCATGATTGAACATACATTATTTGGCAATACTGAGCATAGGCAATTATCCAAAAATATATTTACAACAATGGAAATAGTAAATGGTCTATAAGAATTATTTCAACACTTAACATATTGTAGAGACACTATAATACACTGTTTGATGTACTGTATAAGAATAAGTGTTACCTACTTGTTATTATTTTGAATACAGTTCATTCATATGTATCTACAGAATTACAAGCGTACATTATGTTGTAACAAGCATTGTACAATAAGTACTGTTGATAAAAATAAAGAATTATTTTTGTGTTGTATCTGTCGTTACTGTATGACAAGTTTTCATATACTTTGTATAAGCTTTCAATTACAAGTTATTGCATATCTCACAATAAACAATTGGTTTGTCACATTTGTTAAAATGAGCTGTTCACAAAGTCATTACGGCATGTGTCAATATTTTAGTAGTATGCTTCGTAAAAGAAGTCAACTATCTAAATAAATATAGTTACAAAAAATAAATAACAAATTCAGTTCAATAAAAAGTACATAGTTGTTAAACAAATTATATTTATTTATTAATTAAACCAAAGTTGACTATTATATTAGTGTGAACATAGTTTTTTTTAACGTGAAGCTAGGTCATTATTCAATAAAACGATCTTTACAAGGTAATGAATTGAATGGTACTGAGTTTTTTTATTGATATGCATATCTGTTGCAATTTAATATAGATTTAACTTAAAGCAATGCAGGAAAATGCAAATTGATCGCTTTCTATTCAAATGTCTGTCTTCTGTAGCACTAACATCCGGTGTACTCATATGTTGGTGGTGTTGCTTTAGATTGAGTTAAATAGGTACTATTAAGAACTGGGCACCTATAAGCAAATACAGGTATTAAGAATTGTTATTTCTATTTTATAACACTGAATTATTTTTATTATGTAATTCTTTTGTTGCACAAAGACGTTGCTTTAACGAAGGATGTAACTGTGTAACAGGATTGAATTCTGCACCCATTTCAATTAATAGAACATACATGCATCAAAAAAATCGTGGATTCAGTTTCTTAAATAATCTCTATCCAGTAAATCACATTCATTGCTAGTATATTCAAGTGCATTCAAGCTACACAGCAATTATGAGGATAGTAAGTATATTTCATGTTAAATGAATTCATAAACAATAAAAAAATGTAAATGAAATGCAATAAATTTGTGATAATACAATGAGCATATAACTTTCAGATTTTTAGATATTGTATTGCCATTATGGCCAATATATCTCTTTATGCAAGTAGACAGTATCGAACGAGTCATTGATCCGAAATCCTATTCTGGATTGTTATGTCCGAAATACACTTCACTCTTGTTTTCCTCTGTTTTAGCATTAACGTGTTGCTCATTGCACAAAAGCTTTAGTTTTTGTAATCTAACATAAATTTGCTTCAACAATGCCTTGTGAATTATATATAGACTCATTTTTATCAAAAATGCATAACTGCACACAAAAAATCACAGCCGACATTTTTTTGGTTTGTGCCAGGAATACTACCTTAGTACGCACTGGGAACCAGGCTACATGAAGATTGGGCAAAACATTTGACTTCAAGAGTGTCAACAAGCTTTTTCTTCAATTTGACCTAGTGACCTAGTTTTTAACCCACATGACCCAGATTCGAACTCGGTCAAGATATATTTGGAACAAATGTTCTGACCAAGTTCCATGAAGATTGGGCTAGAAAATGTGACTTTGAGAGTGCTTACAAGCTTTTTCTTCAATTTGACCTAGTGACCTAGTTTTTGACCCCTCATGACCCAGATTCAAATTCGGCCAAGATATCATTGAGACAAATATTCTGACAAAGTTTCATGAAGATTGGGCAAAAATGTGACTTCTAGAGTGTTAACAAACAAGCTTTTTCTTTAATCTGACCTAGTGACCTAGTTTTTGACCCCACATGACCCAGAATCCAACTCAGCCGCGATACCCTCAAGTGGCAGCCATGTTTTTCACAGACCGGAACCCATTTTCGAACTCGGCTAAGATATCATAAGAACAAATATTCTGAGAAAGTTTCATGTTGATTAGGCAAAAAATGTGACTTCTAGAGTGTTCACAAGCTTTTTCTATAGCCATTAAAGGAAAACTGCCCCGCCACCTGGCGGCCATTTTTATCAATGGAGCGGAACTATTTTTAAACTTGGCCGAGATATCATAAGAACAAAGGTTCTGAGCAAGTTTTATGTTGATTGGGCACAAATTGAGACTTCCAGAGTGTTAACAAGCTTTTTCTATGGCCATAGAAGGAAAACTTCCCCTGTCCTCTGGCGGCCATGTTTTACAACAGATCGGAACCATTTTCGAACTTCACCAAGATATCATTAGAACAAATGTTCTGAGCAAGTTTCATGTTGATTTGGCAAAAAATGTGACTTCTAGAGTGTTCACAAGCTTTTTCTTCAATTTGACCTAGTGACCTAGTTTTTGATCCCAAATGACCCAGTTTCGAACTCAGCCAAGATATCATTGGGACAAATGTTTTGACCAAGTTTCATGAAGATTGGGCAACAAATTTAGCCTCTAGAGTGTTCACAAGGTAAATGTTGAGGACGAACGATTCACGACGCACAACGCACGACGGATGACTGACAAAAGGCGATCACAAAAGCTCACCATGAGCACATTGTGCTTAGGTGAGCTAAAAATATTTTCAAATCCAGCCAGTGGTTTCTGACAATATTTTTTTAAGTTTTCCAGTTTTTTTTAGATTTTGGTTGCCATGGCAACCAGAGTTGTCAATATATTCTAATCAATTGAAGGAATTTGTTAAAGGGCCATTCCAGGAACATTCAGGCAAAGTTTTGTTAAAATTCGCCCAGTGGTTTCAGAGAAGTAGTTGTTTGAAGTAAAATGTTGACGCCGGATGCCGGACACAGACTGGTCACAAAAGCACACCCAGGTGAGCTAAAAATACTCTCATAATTCCTTTTGCTTTTAGTTTCTTTTCTTACCAACAGTCTTTCTATGCTGTCAGCGTTTTGATTTAAGCTTTTGGTTAGAAGAGTTTTCCAGATATTCATTTGAAATGAAAGAATTTGATAAATGACCACCCCAGAAACATTCCTACATTGTTTGGTTAAAATCCACCAGGCGGTTTCAGAGAAGTTGTTTGAAGCAAAATGTTGACATAGGATGGCGTACGACAGACGCCAGACAGTGACTAACTACACTTTGTGCTTAGGTGAGCAAAAAACATATGTCAATTACAGTCAATTACAAAAACATATAAATGTTGTTGTATTGTAATTGACATTTTTTACTGACAATTTATAATTTTTTGGTCTCAGATTAGAAAAAGAAAAGTATGTTATACATGCATATAAAGAAGCAAGATAACAGTGCTGACACAAAAATATATTGGAAAGCATATTTTTTTCTTATAATAAAAGTTTGAAAATTTTTCAAAAAATATGAAAATCTGTCAGTAAATCTTTTTCAAGTTTTTCATTTAACATGTTTTAAGTATTCCATTAAAAAAGCTGCCTAAAATTTTAAGACAAAAACCATTATTCTTAGACTATTTCTAAGATATATGATACTTTGAGAAAAACAAAGACATTTCTTACATTTTCAGAGAAAAATGAATAAATCTAATGTCATTTTTATGTTAAAAGTCATTTCCATTTATTTGACCCCATGTCTATGATCTAATTTTCAACTCACAAATTCCATGATATACCGAATTGTTTCTTATGTTATACTCTTCATTAAATTTCTCTAAGAGCTTTGTTACATAAAAACTAACAAAATACATATCTTAGCCAAAAATTCAGACATAGAAAATTCTTAAGATTGTTTTAAACTTTGGCACTGCAACCATCTCTGTAGTTCAAGAATAGAATGCTCAGATATTTCAGATGAGCGAAACTTCCTCCAGATACAGTACAGCTCGTAGCCATTATAAAATTTCCACGCGGCCACTGCGGTCGCGATTTTGTGCAAAAAACGCCGCATCCCGCGACGGTCCGTGGTCCACGGTGATTGTCGTGTTGGGCCACCGCGTCCGTAAAAATACCCAAGAAAAAACACGGCAGGCGGTCTTCCGCCGTGATCCGCTGTGTCTTCCGCCGTGATCCGCGGTGACGTTTTGCGGCGTAACACTGCGATGTTATCTAACTTTATCTAAAACCAGTATTATGAAATTATATTTTACGCACATATATTTATATTTTACATACATTTATTTACAAGTAAAAATTGTCACTAAATTTACATTTAATAGATTATTTATATAATTATAATCTTCATTTAGCCAAATTTCAGATAATATATTTGTATCTTGTTTCAAAATTGTTAAAAAATTCAGTAACGATTTGCCACATAAAGATTCGCTCCAGTTTCATACAATATGTAAGTATTTACCACACTTTTTCTTCTTTTAAAACGTCATAACTTTTAAGAGTTAAAATTAAAAAAAAACATGAACAAATAGCTGTTAATTATTGATCATTTAAATTGGATTGAAGGGAAATTAAAAAACACATTTTTATACGATAGCGTATTTAAAAACACTACTGAATATGCAACGAAGGGTGTGATTTTTAGAGGTACACTCGGAAAAACGAGAACACAACTTTATTTTTATTATATAAATTCATCTGTATTATAGTTATTGTCTTAACAATCGTAGGAATCGACTTTTCATAAATGTATTTGCCATAGTTGGACACTGTTCTCGTGTGACCTTATTTTTACATCCCGCGATAATCATGTTTTGTTTACCTTGAAACCCTTTTGACACGTCAGTAGGCTCCTTTTAACACCTTTACACATGTATATTGTTCGCCAGTATATTGCAAAAATGACAGGTTCCACAGGACTATGGGGCATGGTGTCCAGGTAACATATGGTCTCTAGTCCCGAAAATCACTCATGAAATGCTCGCCCCCTTGTATGTCTATATAATGTCCATCGAAACACTCATTTGCTTCTGTGAGGTGATTCAAAATTGTACAAATAAAAATTGAAATAATTCAAAATTTAATTGACATTAATAGTTCTTTGTACTCTTAGTTAATATTAGCAAAATGACAATGTATATTTTAAGTTTACCAAATACACATGTCGTATCTTGCAAGAATCAACAACAACACAAAAACAACAGCGCGTTAGAATATTATTTTTAAACAGTAGCAGATGTTAATACAGATGTAAATACCCGGTATAGAAGTAGTATTTGAAACAGTTTGTTTGAAATTAAACAACATGTTTTTCAACGTATGTGGTTTTGTTTGAGATATTCATGTACATTTTCAGTGGACATGACAGGGTCACCATTTAAACTCCCCGATTATGAATTTGAAGCCCCTAATAAACGCTTAGGTACGGCATCAAAGACCTTTCAACTGTCGCTGATTCCCGTTCATTGCATGACTCGTTTAGTTCACGAAACGTTACTAAATTGTATGTGGTGATTTGTATGTTAATTTTCAGTATTCTGATATCGCAAATTTATAGTCCACGGTGCCATTATTGGTGGATTAAATAAGATGGAATATATTTGTTAAACTGACAAAGATAAGATGCTTACACAGCAACGTCGTTAATATAAATTCATATATTTTTCACAGATGTTTATAGTGTGTAAAGTATGCTTGCATGTGCTTTTTAATTGATTTTTTAAGTTTTGCTTTTACATTTCCATATACATGTACAATGTAGCTGTACTCGGATTTAGACAATAAATCGCCGTGGCCCACCGTGAACGTCCAATGCGGCCTGCCACGAACGTCCACTGCGGTCCGCGGCAATTTCTTACGGAGTCAGTGTCCGCGGCATTTTCTGGGACCATGATGAATCACCGCGATTTGACCAGGCTCTTAAAATTCATCGCCGCGATTGTCCGCGTAACAGTGCGTTTGTCCGCGGTGGCAACGCGGGATTTGACAAATGGCTAAGAGGTGTACTGTACATGATTTTCTGGTCATTTTACAGCAAATATCTTATCAGAAGCAGTCATTGTTACAGTCTTCGAAATTAGCACTCGCCCGCTTGCCCGTGGCAAGTAAAAATATTGTCGGGCACAAAACAAATTTTTAATATATCGCCCATCTGGCAAGTAATCCAAACAATTTAGAAATGCCAATTATGTAGAGAAACAGCAAGTTGTTCAGAGGCTTGTGTCAATATATGAAAACTGGATCAGGCAAAAGGATAATTAAGTAGAGAAACACATGAATATCACACTTGTATCACACTTGTTATTTCTAGAAAATGAAATGACGAACTGTTGTTAGTTGTAGATTTTTTATATAAACAAGGCTTGTCACAGGATGAGACGTATGCCCCCGAAGCATATGCTTGTCAGAGGAAGGGGACACAATGTCAGTTACATGTTGGCAAAAATGACGCTTCCTACAAAAAGAGTTATGGTCCTTGTACTTTGCGCTTCCTTTCAACATCCTCTATCAATATACGTGGTATTATTTTAAATCACTTCAATACTAATGAAGTTATGCAATGCACAAGAAAATTAACTGATGGGCAATAAGTCCATAAATATTAAATAAAGAGGTATGGTCCTTGTACTCTGCCTTTCCTCTCAATGTCCTCTTACCAATACATGTTGTGTTATATTAAATTCCTTGAATACTAAGATGGTAATTATCTGCAAAAAAATGGCAATAACTCTGTAAATATTGAAGAATGATTTATGGTCCTTGAATTCTGCACTTCCTCTCAAAATCCTCTATCAATATATGTGGTTTTATTCAAAATCCCTTCAATACTAATAGAGTTATGCTCTGCACCAAAAAAGAGACATAACTCCATAAATATTGAAGAAAGAGTTATGGTCCTTGTAGTCTGCACTTCCTCTCATTGTTCTCTATCATTAAGCAGTTTCATTTGAATCTCTTCAATACTAATGGAGTAATGCTCCGCACAAGAAAATTAAACAAAGAGCTATAACTCGGTAATATTGAAGAAATAGATATTGTCCTTAAACGTTGCAGATCCAATCATTGTTCATAACCATTCTATGAAGTTTCATTTAAATCCCTCTAATACTAATGGTAATATGCTTCGCACAAAAAAAAAAAGGCTTCGCTCAAGAAAATAAAACAAAGGGCAATAACTCCATAAATATTCAAGAAAGAGTGGTGGTCCTTGTGCTTTGCATTTCCTCTAATTGTCCTCTTGTATTATATGAAGTTTCATTTGAATCTCTTCATTACTAATGGAGTTATTCCTTTGCACAGGAAAAAAAACAAGAGTGCCAAGATGGCCCTAGGTCGCTCACCTAGTATAAAGCATCATAATGGCTTTAAACAAAAAGATTTTTCAAGATTTCAATATACAAGGAAAACTGTCCCCGCCCCAGTGGCCATTATTTTTAACGAATCAAAATGATTTCACGGCATTTGATAGAATGTCAATCAAGGAATATTTATGTGAAATTATTTTCAAATTAAGCCAGTGGTTTCAGACAAGAAGATTTTTTAAGCTTTCAATATAGCCATATAAGGAAAACTGCCCAGTCCACTGGTGGCCATGTTTTTTAACACATCAAAATGATTTCAAGGAGTTTGGTAGAGGGTCACCAAAGGAACATTTCTGTCAAATTATTTTGACATCCAGCCAGTGGTTTCAGACTATAAGATTTTAAAAGTTTTCAATATAGCCATATAAGAAAAAAACGGCCCCGCCCCCTGGTGGCCATGTTTTTTAACGTATCCAAATGATTTGAAGGAATTTGATCAAGGGCCACCCAGAACATTTCTGTGAAATTATTTTGAAATACAGCCAGTAAAAAAGACTAGAAGATTGTTTAAGTTTTCAATATAGTTATATGAAGAAAACTGGCCCGCCCATCTGGCAGCCATGTTTTTTAACGAATCAAAATAATTTCAAGGAATTTGGTAGAGGGTCACCCAAGGAACATTTCTGTGAAATTATTTTAAAATCCAGCCAGTGGTTTCAAACAAGAAGGTTTTTAAAGTTTTCAATATAGCCATATAAGGAAAACTGCCCCGGCCCTGGCAGCCATGTTTTTTAACAAATCAAAATGACTTATAGGAATTTGGTAGAGGGTCACCGAAGGAGCATTTCTGTGAATCTATTTTCAAATCCAGCCAGTAGTTTCTGACACAAAGATTTTAAAAGTTTTCCAGCTTTTTAAGCTTCTGTTGGCTATGACAGCCAGAGTTTTCAATATATTTTAATAAATTTCAGGAATTTGGTAAAGGACTATCCCAGAAACATTCCTGCCAAGTTTGGTTAAAATCCGCCTAGTGTTTACAGAGAAGAAGTAGTTTGAAGTAAAATGTTGGCGATGAACGCCGGACGCCGGGCACAGACTGACCACAATAGCTCACCCTTGGGCACTTCCTGCTCAGGTGAGCTAACAAAGGGCATTAACTCTCTAAATATATGTGAAGAAAGTGTTTCGGTAAATGTGCTCTGCACTTCCTCTCATTGCTCTATCATTATATGAAGTTTCATTTAAATCCCTTCAATACTAATGGAGAAATGCTCCGCTGCACATAAGAAATAAAACAAAGGGCAATAACTCTGTAAATATTGAAAAAAGATTTGTGATCCTTGTGCTCTGCACTTCCTCTCATTGACCTATATCATATTGTGAAGTTTCATTTGAATCCCATTAATACTAATGGAGTTCTGCTCAGCACAAGAAAATTAAACAAAGAACAATAACTCTGTAAATATTGAAGAAAGAGTTATGGTCCTTGTGCTCTGCACTTCCTTTCATTGTCCTCTATCATTAAGTGCAGTTTCAGTTAAATCCTTTTACTACTAATGGAGTTAGGCTCCGAACAAGAAAATTAATGCTTTACATAAGGAAATAAAACAAAGGGCAATAACTCCATAAACATTTGAAAAAAAAGTGGTGGTCCTTGTGCTCTGCACTTCTTCGGTCCTTGTGCTCTGCACTTCTTCTCCTTGTCCTCTATCCTTATATGAAGTTTCATTTGAATCCCTTCAATACAAATGGAGATATGCTCCGCACAAAACAATTAGTACTTCACATAAGGAAATAAAACAAAGGACAATAACTAAGTAAATATTGAACAAAGAGTTGTAGTCCTTGTGCTCTGCACTTCCTTGTCCTCTATCATTATACGAAGTTTCATTTGAATCCCTTCACTACTATGGAGTTCTGCTCAGCACAAGAAAATTAAACAAAGGACAATAACTCTGTAAATATTGAAGAAAGAGTTATGATCCTTGAGCTCTGCACTTCCTCTCATTGTTCTCTATCATTAACTGAAGTTTCAGTTGAATCCCTTCAATAGTAATGGAGTCATACACCGCACAAGAAAATAAATGCTTCACATAAGGAAATAAAACAAAGGGCAATAACTCCATTAATATTGAAGATAAAGTTGTGGTCCTTGTGCTCTGCACTTCTTCTGCTTGTCCATTATCATTATATAAAGTTTCATTTCAATCCCTTCAATACAAATGGAGATAAGCTCCGCACAAGAATATTAATGCTTCACAAAAGGAAATCAAACAAATGGCAATCACTCTGTAAATACTGAAGACAGAGTTGTGGTTCTTGTGTTCTGCACTTCCTCTCATTGTCCTCTATCATTATGTGAAGTTTCATTTGAATCCCATCAATACTAATGGAGATATGCTCCGCACAAGAAAATTAAAGAAAACAAAGAGCAATAACTCTGTAAATATTGGAGAGTTGTGGTCCTTGTACTCTGCACTTCCTCTCATCGTCCTCTACCATTATATGATGTTTCATTTGAATCCTTTCAATACTAATGCACAAGAAGCGTGACGGTCGGACGGACGGATGTCCTTACGAGATGATACTTAAGTAGCTCCCTTACGAAAAAAAGATAGTTAAATAGCCACCTAAAGGCATTTCTAAGCCACATAAAAGACTAACCCTAACCCTAATCAACTATTTTCCACTAAATTGTCCGTAAACATAAACCACTTAACTACTCTCCCGTTAGTGCGGACAGACGGACGGACGGACGGACAGACAGGGGACAGACGATTACGATATGCCCCCAAAGTTCCCGTAGGGGGCATAAAAAGTTTGGGCTAGTAAAAAAGTTTTCAGGCAAGTAACAAGAGATGTCGGAGGACAGCATGCTCGACTTTTCTTGTGCTTGTCCGAGTTACTGGCATGTTTTTCTAAAACAAGAAATATGGAAATTCCACGAAAACCAAATTTTTCTAACGAAATACATCAAAGTCAGCACATAAATAACAATTTTAGTAAAAGTGACCTTGACCCACCCACCCCATTTGCAATCCCAAGTGAGGTCTCGATATAAGGTATCTATGTATGAAGTTTCATTAAAATATCTTGATGAATTCTCAAGTTATTGAGCAGAAACCATTTTTCTATTTAAGTAACAGTGACCTTGACCTTGACCCTATATGCAATACCAAGAGAGGTCTCGATATAAGGTATGTATGTATTCAGTTTCATTAAATTATCTCAATTTGTTCTCAAGTTATTGAACGGAAACCGTTTTTCTATTTTAAGTAACAGTGACCTTGACCCCACCCACCCCATATGCAATCCCAAGCGAGTTCTCCATATAAGGTATGCATGTATAAAGTTTCATTAAAATATCTCAATGCGCTCTAAAGTAATTGAGTGGAAACAGATTTTTTTCTATTTTTAGCAACAGTGACCTTGACCCACCCACCCCATATGCAATCCCAAGCTAGGTCTCCAAATAAGGTATGTACGTATAAAGTTTCATTAAAATATCTCAATGCGTTCTCAAGTTATTGAGCGGAAACCGTTTTTCTACTTTTAGTAACAGTGACCTTGACCCTACCCACCCCATATGCAATTCCAAGCGAGGTCTCGATATATGGTATCTATGTATTCAGTTTCATTAAAATATCTCAATGCGTTCTCAAGTTATTGAGCGGAAACCGTTTTTATATTTATAGTAACAGTGACCTTGACCCCACCCACTCCATATGCAAATATGCAAACCCAAGTGAGGTGTTGATATAAGGTATCTATGTATTAATTTTTTATTCAAATATCTCAATTTGTTCTCAAGTTATTGGGCGGAAACTGTTTTTCTATTGTTAGTAAGTGACCTTTGACCCCACCCACCCCATATGCAATCCTTATCGAGGTCTCGCTATAAGGTATCTTTTTTTGCATTTTCATTACAATAGCTTAATCGGTTCTCGAGTTAGGGAGTGGAAACGAAAAGTTGAAAAACTGGCTTACCGAAAAACTTTAACCTGTCCATATAGCTTATATGTAAAATTTCTAAGTGTAAAAAGGCCCATAATTTAGACAAATTACAAACTAGAGTTATCAAAATTGGCCCATGAGTTCATTTTAATATAGGGAATAAGTATTCTGAGTTTGAATGAAATCCCTTAAGCCATTCCTGAGAAACAAGCTTACGAAAAACTTTTTTAACCTGTCCATATAGCTTATGTAAAAAGTGTAAAAAGGCCCATAATTATGTCAAATTTCAAACTAGAGTTGGCCTATAGGTTCATTTTAATGTGGGGAATAAATGTTTTAAGTCTGAATGAAATCCCTCAAGCCATTCCTGAGAAACTAGCTTACCGAAAAACTTAACCTAGCTCGGACGCCGACACCGGGGCAAGTAGAATAGCTTGCCTTTTCTTCGAAAAGTCAAGCTAAAAATTCTAAAGTTACTGGCCCAAATGTAATTTTTTAATGTTAATTTCAAAGACTGTTGTCAACAACTGTTTGTCCGACCTTCCAGGAAAGTGTGCATTATGTGGAACAACTAACAGGTATCAGAGATTGTTAATCATTTATTGTAATTGTACATTCCTCCTATTCAAGAATACAAGCCCGAAGGGCTTGCATTTTGAAATTCTTATTTTGATCACTGAAACAGTGTAAATATTTACTGTAATATCATTTTATTTCGTGACGTCTAAATTCTTGAAAAACAGCTTATTCGCGCGGTCTTGAATTCGCACATTTTTCATTTTCATGTATACATTTTAAATAATCGTGCATTGCAAAAAAGAAAATTTACACGGCGTCTTAAATGTGCGTTTTGTTTGGAACATGAAATACGCAAAAATTAGCTAACCGGGAAATAAACTGATTTTACAGTACATAATTTTCTATTGGTAGAATGCAATGGAAAACAATTTTGTCTAAATACTCCAATTATTGCCATCAAATTCAAACAAATGCAATCAACAATGTAAATTCTTCCACTATCCTTTTCTTTCATTGTTTGCCATCGATTTTCCACAGAATTGCATCTTTTTTTTCCTTGCAAAATGATGGAAAACAGTGGCATATGTACAGATGGGTAGTAGAGCACTAGTAAAGGATATTACACAAGAGTGCCATTGTCACAAAGATACGCCCGTCAAATAAGCTTTTGGGGGTTAAGGTCCAACGACTAAAGAGAAACAATTCAAAAACTAATAAGGTAGAGTCATGGTGTTTGTGCATCTAATTCTTCTCCAAAGCCTCTCTCTGTGTGGTGAGTTAAGGTATCAAAACTATTCCATATATATTCTTAAATCTATAATCAAGATGCCAAAATAAACAAAAAACTAGGAAATTCCCTGAAACCAAATTTTCGAATGAAAAGCATGAAAGTCAGCACAAAAATAATTTTTTTTTGAAAATGGTGACCTTCACCTTGACCCCACCCACCCCATATGCAATCTCAAGTGAGGTCTAGATAAAAGGTATCTACATATAAAGTTTCATTAAAATATCGCAATGTCTTCTCAAGCTATTGAGTGGAAACTTGTTTGTCTATTTTAAGTAATGGTGACCTTGACCCCATCACCCCAATATGCAATCCCAAGCGAGGTCTCGATTATCAGATATCTATGAATGAAGTTTCATTAAAATATCTCAATGTGTTCTCAAGCTATTGAGCGGAAACCGTTTTTCTATTTTTAGTAATGGTGACCTTGACCCCATCCACCCTATACGCAATCCCAAGCAAGGTCTCAGTATTAGGTATCTATGTATGAAGTTTCATTGAAATATCTCAAAATCTCAATTCGTTCTCAAGTTTTTGAGGGGAAACCATTTTTCTATTTTAGTAACAGTAACCTTGACCACACCCACCCCATATGCAATCCCAAGCGAGGTCTCAATATAAAGTATCTATTTATTAAGTTTCATTAAAATATCTCAATACATCAGTACTACAGATCAGCATTGTTTGTTCCCTAAAATGATTTGATTTTCTAGAAAAACAATTTAATTTTTAAAAGTTATAGTTAAAAAACTAATAAATATTTCAAAAAACGAATTGCAACCACATTTTTTTCGTTTTTGTTGACAAGGATTATTTGCCGGAGTGATATTAATTACTATAGCACCGAATCAAAAAGAGACCGTTTTGACTTGTCTGGTTCCATACTTTTGCGTCATTATCAACCAGATATTCAGGGTAGAGTGTAAGTTATAAGAATTGGGAACCAGACGTGTAACCGTTTTGACTTGGAACCAGTATTAAAGAAAAACATGGTTGAATTGAAAATCAATAACAAACTCCTGTCTATAAACGTTGATTTTGTAATTTAAATATTGTTCAAAGGCTAAATTCTCCGATTATTGTTCAATTATTACAGTAATTTGCAACCATTTATGAAATAGTGAACTAAATTTGACAGCTTTTCAACAAGCAAAAGTGTAATGGACGAAAAAAAGCGGATTTTTAAATTGTAAACTATAGACTGAAAACTATTTAAAAATTGGTAAAAACTAATTAGTTTTGAAGGTGGTCAGTAAAAAAACGATTTGATTACAAAATTAGGAAGTGAAAAACTGTTTGCATGAAATGTTATAAATTAATTTCAGCAATCATCAAAGTCCCATAACTGTAAAGACAATAAACATGGAAATTCCACGAAAACCAAACTGTTCGAACAAATTGCATAAAAATCAGCACAATAATAAAAGTTTCATTGCAATATCTCAATTCCTTCTCCTCAAGTTATTGAACAGAAACCATTTTTCTATTTTAGTAATGGTGACCTTGACCCCACCTACCCCAGATGCAATCCCAAGCATGGTCTTGATATAAGGTTTCTATGTATGGAGTTTCATTGCAATAGCTTGATATGTTCTTGAGTTATTGAGCAGAAACAGTTTATCTATTTTTAGTAACTGTGACCTTGACCTAGACCCCACCCACCCCGGATGCAATCCCAAGCAAAACCTTGATATATGGTATATATATATGGAATTTCAATGTAATAGCTCAATTTGTGCTTGAGTTATAGTGCAGAAACGGCTGCTCTATTTTTAGTAATGGTGACCTTTACCTCATCCACCATGGATGCAATCCCAAGCAAGGTCTTGATATACGGATGCGGAGAAATAGCCAGGACAAGAATTGTGCATTATATTCTAATTTCAGAAATCTTCAAAGTCCCACAACTCGGAGAAAAATCATTGAAGCGGAACGTACTGGTTCAGTGCCACCACCTCTTGATAATGAAGCTTCCCATGAAGTTTAATTGCATTCGGGTCAGAGCTTGCTGAGAAATACGGATGGATGGACAAACAAAGCGGCGAGTTTATCTCCCGAACAATTTTCTGGGAGCACTATAATATACTATACAATAATATACCATCATTGACAATAAGAAGAAATTGAAATAATCTTACCTTTATAAGGTATGCAAAGTTCAGAGTATACTGATGTGTTACTGAAATCCTGGCATCTGTAGCATCCAAAGGAACTAACAGCCAAACTCTTTAAAGTAGCATTATACTCGTTGAAGGCAGTATTAGTTACATCCTTCTGGATACTGTATTTTGTTGCATCAACTAATATACATTCAGGTAGTATTAAATCACAAAAGCCAATTATGTTGAACACTGTGTCTGTTGTACTTTTAAATGAGAAATAGATACTCCTTCTAGGACTTGATGAATCCTGGCACGTCAGCACAACGTTTTCAGATAATGTAACTGTTGACCCATCTGTCCGGATGTTTAATTGTCCTGAATATATACAAAACAGTATGTAACACCCCATTATGTAAATAAAACATCAAACATAAAATAAACTGTTTTATTATTACTAAGGTTTTATATGCAATTAACCGTTTGTAATTTATTTTGTCTTTATAGTAGTTAATGTAACAGACACCTGCATATATAATTGCATCAGTTTGTAATTTATTCTTTCTTCATATTAATTAGTGTAATAGACACCTGCATATATAATTGCATCAGTAAAATTGATTTTACCACAGAACTTTGTGCTTGTATCCATTTAAATGCTTTTTACAAAATAAGACGGCCAAATGCCCCTTAAGCGCTCACCAGAGTATGAACATCTGGACCGTGCAGTTTCAGAAGTTTTGTAAGTCATTTTGCTATTTCAGTCTATAATGGCTTAATTTACTCCAGAGGCATAATTTTAATAATCTTTGTAGCGGACCACTATACAAAGTTGCGAAATATGAAACCTGGGGGCCTTGCGGTTTCAGAGGAGACGATTTTTAAAGTCATTTTGCTTCTTAAGTCTATATAAACCATGTGATCCCCAGGGCATTGCCAGTTTTGAACCCACTGGAATAATTTGAACAAACTTTGTAGAGGACCAACAGCAAATGCCACATATCAAATATGAAAGCTCTCAGCCTTGTGGTTTTACAGAAGATTTTTAATGGCCCACTTGCCATATAAGTCTACAAAAACCAAGCAACCCCCAGGGTCGTGGCCACGTTTTACTCTTGGGGCACAATTTAAACAGTCTTTGTAGAGGACCACTATACCATAATTATAACATACCAAATACTAAACCTCTGGGTCTTGCAGTTGCAGAGGAGGTTTTTACAGGTATTTTGCTATTTAAGTCTATATAAGCAATCTGACCCACGGGCCGTGGCCACTTTTGACCTCAGGGGCATAATTGGTACAATCTTTGTAGAGGACAACTCTACAATGTTTCATGCCAAATATGAAACCTATGGACCTTTTGGTTTCAGTGGAGAAGATTTTTAAAGTCATTCATGTGACTGCCTGGGCATGACCACTTTTTACTCCAGGGGCATAATTTGAACAATCTTTGTACACACTGGTTTTTTTTTTACTTTTGGGGTAAAGGTGGCAGGGCCCTTCAGATGGGGAATTGTACGGCAAACAGGGATCTTTATGTTTAGAAAAGCATTATTACATGTTAATATTCTACTTCGTTATAAAACATTTATGAATTGTTTTGCTACAAATGATGACTTGTATTAACTTGGTTTGATATAAAATTACCATGATTAGTTATTCTTTGCTAATATTGTCTGATTTTGGTCAATTTTGTTTCTCAAAAAGATTTCATTCTGAGGGGAATTTTAAGGTTAATGTAGGGGAACAAACTATACTTATTAAGCACGGGAATAAGGCCGAATTTCTGCCCCAAATTGGCCCGAAAAATAGCACTGGTAGAGGACCACTATACCATGTTACATACCAAATAAGAAACATCTGGGCCTTGCAGTTTCAGAGGAAAAGATTTCTAAAGTCATTTTGCTAGTTCAGTCTATATAAACTATGTGACCCCCACGGCGTGGCCACTTTTTACCACTTGGGCATAATTTCAACAAGTTTTGTAGTGGACCACTATACCATGTTACATACTAAATATGAAACCTCTGGGCCTTGAGGTTTCACAGGAGAAGATTTTTTAGTCATTTTGCTATTTTAGTTTATACTAACCATGTGACCCCCAGGGCATGGCCACTTTTTACTTCAGGGGAATAATTTGAACAGTCTTTGTATCAGACCACTCTACAATTACATATGAAATACGAAACCTCTGGGCTTTGCGGTTTCAGAGGAGAAGATTTTTAAAGTCATTTCACTATATAATTCTCTATAAATCATGTGACACCCGGGGCTAGGCTACTTTTTATCCCCAGGGGGCATAATTTGTACAATCTTTGTAGAGGACCACTATACAATGTTATATACCAAACACCTGTGAGCTTTACTTTTAACACTGATTAGGACTAGTCAATCAAACAGATCATCATACTGGATGTATTTGCATTTTAATGTTGTTTTTAAGGTTGTTGATTTTTATCTTACCAGTTAGCCGCTAAAATACCAAAACAAATTAGCCCCTTACTAAAGTACTTTTAATTGCTATCCGTAGTGAAAAATGAAGTCTCAATCCTGAACATAGTTTATTTTTTGCTTGTTTTTCTCAAATAATGGCCAATAACTCTGTTGTTTGCACCCCAATTTTGGCAATTATTTGGTTTAATATGAGATCTTATGGTCATACACAATCTGTTCAAGTTTAGATGAAAAATGAAGCTTCTATATTACACAAAGTCTATTTTTTGCAAGATTCCATTAAACAAGAGGGACACAAGGCCCAAGGCCGCTGTGGGGCTAAGGAGCTAAAGTGTTCTGAGCAAGTTTCATGAAGAATTGGCTAAACATGGGGCCCCTAGAGTGTTCACAAGCTTTTTTTTCCATTTGGCCTGGTGACCTAGTTTTTGACTCCATGTGACCTGGTTTCGAACTTGTCCCAGACATCATTGGGACAAATATTCTAAGCAAGTCTCGTGATGATTTGCAAACAAGAAATGTCTTTAAAAAAGACAATCGGCGTTGAAATTAATATTGAGATGTAATTGAAAAATAACCTAAACAGACGGCCAAAATGATCGGTTACGTGACTTCTCAGACCCCAGATATTTTAATCCCCACCAATATTAGGAGACTTATAAGTTATTGGACCCCAGATTTTTCGGACACTATAAGAAAACTTCTCTGACTCGAACGTTAATTTGAGATAAATTTATTAATTTAAAAATTATATAAAATTATCATTAATATCTATGCTGTAAATAAACCAATCATACAGTTCCATGTTTCCACCAGTGATATAAGAATAACCAAAATAATTTAGGTTAACATAATTGTTATCTGAATTTGTCAAGCCGATTTAAGAATTAACAAAAGAAAATAATTTCAGAAATGAATTAAAATTATAATGTATCAGACGAGTCTATATAGTTATTTATAGTACCGGTAATATACCATTCATGTAAATTATCTAATATAATAACGATTTGAAGTCAAATATGCATGTATGCTGTGTATCCCAATAAAAAGCAATAGTCTGGGAACATTCAGCGATTTTTGAAATGTTACGACTTTATTTACGCCAACATAAAAATTCATTAGACTATGACGATTCAAAATTATATCAGCAGAAGTATGATATTTCAAGGGTTCCTGTGTATAATTAGTACTGCAAATTGTGTATTCATGCTACACGAATAACAATTTGACCTGTTCCGAATCTTCTTTCATAACATTTTATCTATTGAAAATGTAGCATCTTTTTACAGATTAAATAATATCTACTGGAGAAGATGATAGAAAAATGCAATTATAAATAATCGTTAATAAATCGTAACCACAATTTTAATTCAGATTAACAGTAAGTTTATAAATATAAATTTCCCATTTATTACAATTTTTAGATTTTATGATTCTCTGAACGCTATTATTGATGCATGTACGAGTATATTAACACAGCTATACACTGTTTCTAGCTACGCGCGCTATTTTTAGAATGACACTACTGTTTCTGGAATGTGAACGACTCGCTAGAATCACTGGGCTACATGGAACGGCAACTCTGTGAATGAGATTTATGAGTGGGAACATTGCATAATAGCTATTTATAGAGCGTAGCGCTTATATAAATGTAGGCTAAACAAAATAGTTATTTCGTTACGTGAATGAATATAGCATTCTGCTTATGGCATACAATGAGAAAATATGTTTCATAATTAGCCACAGTTCTAGAGTAAATGTTGAGGATATGTTTAAAACTTCATTTTAACTGCTTATGTAAACAATTATGTAAATTTTTAATCCTCAAAAGTATGCAACAGTTATTGGTATACGTTAAACCTTTGTTTGAAGTTTGCATTCCCTAAAATTAAAAAATTTGCCCAATTCTATTGGCATTCAATTTTCCCGCTGCATAATTATCGCAAGAAATCTAGGTCAAAAGTGATCTTGGCTACGCCGAAAAATTGTGGCCTCTATAGTGTTCACAAGCTTTTTCTTCAATTAGGCCAGATTACCTAGTTTTTCACCCCACATGACCCCAATTTCGAAATTGTCCAAATAACATTAAAACAAATGTTCTGAGCATGTTTCAAGAAGATTGGGAAACAACAGGACCAAAAGGCCCTAGGTCGCTCACCTGAGAGGCTAAGGAACTAAACTGCTCTGAGCAAGTTTTGTGATGATTGGCCTATAAATGTGGCCTCAATAATGTTTTAAAGCTTTTTGTTCAATTTTGCCATGGTGACCTTGTTTGTTTACCCCACATGACCCAGTTTTGAACTTGTCCCAAGATATTATTGAAACAAATGTTCTGAACAATATTCAAGAAGATTAGGCAAAACTAGAGTTTTCTCTTTTTTTCTATTGGACCTGGTGACCTAGTTTTTGCCCCACACATGAGCCATTTCCAAACTCCGCAGAGACATCATTGGAACAGAGGATCTGGTCAACTTTCATGAAAATTGGGCAATAAATGTGGCCTTTAGAGTGTTCACCAGCCTTTTAAAGTTTTCATTATACCCATATAAGGAAAACTGCCTCGCCCCATGATGGCCATGTTTTTCAGCAGAGTGGATCCATTTTCAAACTCAGCCAAGATATTATAAGAACAAAGTTTCGGAGCAAGTTTCATGTTAATCTGGCAAAAAATGTCACTAGAGTGTTCATAAGCTTTGTCAAAAACCATATAAGGAAAACTGCCCCATCCCTGGGGGGCCATGTTTTTCAAGGGAGCAGAGCCATTTTCGAACTCAGCCGATATATCGTAAGAATAAAGGTTCTGAGCACGTTTCATGTTGAAATGTGACTTCTAGAGTGTAAACAAGCATTTTCTATAGCCACATAAGGAAAACTGCTGCACCCCCTGTCGGCCATGTTCTTCAACGGAGCGAACCATTTTCAAACTGGGCCAAGATATCATCAGAACAAATGTTCTGACCAAGTTTCATGTTAATTGGGCGAAAAATGTGACTTCTAGTGTTCACAAGCTTTTTCTTCAATTTGACCTAGTGACCTAGTTTTTGTCCCCACATTACCCAGTTTTGAACTCGGCCGAGACATCATTGGGACAACGGATCTGAGCAAGTTTCAGGAAGATTTGGCAAAAATGTGACTACTAGAGTGTTAACAAGCTTTCTCTTCAATTTGACCTAGTGACCTAGTTTTTGACCCCAAATGACCCAGGTTGGAACTCGGCCGAAAAATCATTGGGACAAATGTTCTGACCAAGTTTCATGAAGATTGGACAAAAAAATGTGACTTCTAGAGTGTTAACAAGTTTTTTTAACACACTGGACCCATATTCGAACTCGACCGAGATATCATTGGGACAAATGTTCAGACCAAGTTTCATGAAGATTGGGAAAAAAATGTCACTTTTTGAGTGTTAACAAGCTTTTTCTTCAATTTGACCTAGTGACGTAGTTTTTGACATAGCATGACCCAGATTCAAACTCGACCAAGATATCATTAAGACTAATGTGTTGACAAAGTTTTGAAAAGATTGAGCAAAAAATAAGACTCCTGCAGTTTTAACAAACTTTTTCTTCAATTTGACCTAGTGACCAAGTTTTTGATCCCACATCACCCAGATTCGACCTGGGCCGTGATATCATTACAACAAATGTTCTGACCAAGTTTCATAAAGATTGGGCAAAAAACGTGACTTCTAGAATGTTCACAAGCTTTTCCTATAGCCATATAAGGAAAACTGCCCCGCCCCCCCCCACTGGCGGCCATGTTTTTTAACGGACACCAACCATTTTTGAACTCGGCCGAGATATCAAAAGAACAAAGGTTCTGAGCAAGTTTCATGTTGATTGTGCAAAAAATGTGACTTCTAGAGTATTCACAAGCTTTTCCAATAGCCATAGAAGGAAAACTGCCTCGCCCCCTGGTGGCCATGTTTTTCAACGGAGCGGAACCATTTTCGAATTCGGCCGAGATATCATAACAAGAGGGCCAAGATGGCCCTAGGTTGCTTACCTGAGTGTAAAACATCATAATATCGTTTTTTAAGTTTTAAATATAGCCATATAAGGAAAACTGCCCCGCCCTCTGGCGGCCATGTTTTTTAACAAATCAAAATAATTTCAAGGAGTTTGGTAGACGGTCACCCTAGGAAAATGTATGTGAAATTATTTTGAAGTTTAGCCAGTGGTTTCAGACAAGAAGATTTTTCAAGTTTTCAATATAGCCATATAAGGAAAACTGCCCTGCCTCCTGGCGGCCATGTTTTTTAACAATTCAAAATGATTTCAAGGAATTTGATAGAGGGTCACCCAAGAAACATTTATGTAAAATTATTTTGAAATGCAGGCCGTGGTTTTAGACAAGAAGATTTTTTAAGTTTTCAATAAAGCCATATAAAGAAAACTGCCCCGGTCCCTGGCCGCCATGTTTTTAACGTACCAAAATGATTTGAAGGAATTCGGTAGAGGGTCACCCAAGGAGCATTTCTGTGAAATTATTTTGAAATCCAGCCAGTGGTTTCAGCCTATAAGATTTTAAAAGTGTTAAATATAGCCATATAAGGGAAACTGCCCCGCCCCCTGGCGGCTATGTTTTTAAACGTATCAAAATGACTTGAAGGAATTCGGTAGAGGGTCACCCAAGGAGCATTTCTGTGAAATTATTTTCAAATCCAGCAGTGTTTTCAGACAATAAGATTTTTAAAGTTTTCAATATAGCCATATAAGGGAAACTGCCCCGCCCCAGTGATTTTTGTCGGAATTTTTACAACTACCTGTGCCTTTGAACTAGGTGACGTTTAGCGCGACAAACTTCAAAAGGGGAAAATAATAAAGGTTTGGTTATATTCTTAATTGTCAACTGTGAACATTTTATTTATTTTTATTTTTTTCTACGAATATATTTAACTTTTTATACTGCAGTGACTGTGTGCACACCTTTAACACATGATCATCAGATGATATAATCCTTAAAGTTAGATAATTGATAATTCTTGTATACGTTGGAAATTGGTCAATTGTCTCAAATAAATGACTAACGGATGGTAATAAGTGTTTCTCTCCTGATGATGTCTCTGGAGTTTCATTATTCCTATATTAAAGTTGAACCAACAAATGTAAAACTGATATCAATTAGAGTTACTTGATTGTCACAGCAAATGTTCATTTAAATTTTATAATATTTGAATGATGAACACAATAGTCAGATTTCTGAGGGCAATTGCTGAGTCGCAATGCAAGTTTTCTTGTTTTATGGCCCTTGAATTTGTCAACCAATAGTTCAAGATCTTCATCTGTGAGGTGTCTTTGGTGGTGGCAAATCCTCATAGTGGCATCTAGATGACCTTGGGTTAGTCTGTTTCTCTTCTTAGTATATATGGTGGCCACTAGAGAACTTTTTACCCTAGAAATTGGCTATAGAAATGAAGCACATTATACATGGTAACAGTGAAAAAATTTCAGGTGTTTTTTTTTTCTATAAAAAATCATAATATATTCATCATGTTTTATTCATAATTAATTCATGGTTTTTAAACACATAAACACCGCATTATAATAAATTGCAAAAATATTTCCAATTAGAACAAATAACAAAATCCTTTAACAAGAGGGCCAAATGGCCCTGGGTCGCTCACCTGAGTTTAAATAAACACAAATTACACATCAAAGTTTCTTCATACCTTATTAAAGCATATATAAATATGTAACATTCATAGAGAAATTAAAAAATTTATAAACTTTTTCATATTAAAATCTGCATATTTTCATCTAGCAGATCTATAATTTCCAATATTTCTGTGCAGTTGTTCATAATAGTGCATACTCCTCCAACCCTAACGTCATTATATAAGCTTTTCGCTGATTGGTCAGACGGATTCGTAACGTGAATTTTGATTTGTTCAATTACTATCAGTTTTGAAAACCAAGCTCAGTATGCAAATTAGGTTCCCACGCTATCGCATTCCTCTTAAAGGCTGTATATTCAATTTTAAAGTTTATACACACGTTGTATAAATTAAGAAAAGATATTTCTAAAGCAGATAATACTGTTTCTTTTACTGTTTACAAAGATTCATTTAAAATCAGTATTTCTATGTACTTCTGATATATTTTTACGCTTAGATTTTTATATAAAGCACTGTACCCACACTGCAAAGATTTCATGTGTCACACCCTTTAAAAGAAGGGATGTTTTATAGTTTTATACAAGCAGAGTTTTATATGTTAAACAGAAAGAAATTTCAAGTTTGTCGACCGAAAAATGACCGACTAAAATATTTTCCATCAAATCGAAAGTTCAACAGCACACGATAATTACATCTATTTTTAAATTCAACGGAATTACACGATGCGTATGTCGATTGCAATTTAAAAACACCGATGACCTCGTATCAATACAGTAAGGACGCCATAAGATTCAGTGTTAGATTCTAGGATGCAACCATTTATGTTTGCTTACGCATGTTTATCAAAGACAAAGAATGCCTACTCAGTAATTAACACTCTCCTTCTGCACCAGTGTAGCACTTGTGGCAGATCCGTGGTCTAGGGGTAAAGCACTGGCTTCACATCCCAGGGGTCGCAGGTTCGAGCCCCCGCTACACACTAACCTACTAACTCGTCTTTCGCATGAGACGTTAGACCGAGGTGCAGTGTACTAGGTGCTTCACACCGGGCACTAAAAGACCCAGGGTCGTCTCTGGTATCTTGCACTATCCCCCGTAACCCAACTAACAAGTCTTCTGGGGGTGATGGCCATATGGGAGAGAATCCCGGTGCACTCGATAAAAATGTACAACACACACACCAGTGTATCAATTATCCATATATTCTAGACGCAGGAGGAGTCAGATTTACTACAGCCAAACCAGTCAGCCAATAAGAACGCGTACATTTTCCAATATGCAAATGAGCGTCGTCGATAGAAAGTTTATCACGCCCTCAATAAAGGGGGCAAGTGATTTGTTACACTATCCCATAAGTAAGGGTTTTGTGATGTGCGTGTGTTTAACTCCCTCGTATTTAATGAATTAATTACTACAAATTAAAAGAATGCAATATAATTATTACTTTTGCGAAATGAACATTATATACTAATTATGAGAATTAATATGAAGTTGTGTAACTTGACAAATTGCCTACGCTGCATGATCGCGACAAAAGTATGTCGTCATTTGTTTAAAAAAATTACATCTACTAGCTAGTGTTGACTAATAAAAGTGTTATTCCAAATCATCCATGTACACTAATTATATGCAACAACTTTGGCTAAGGCAACATTTGAAAGTTAGCGAGAGTATTGGCAGTACACTTGTCGAAAGTGAAAGTGGAAGTAATTAATTCTAATTCATAAAAAATGTTTTGTTGTTTCTTTTTAATGAAAACAGTCCTTTTAAATTGTTTCATTACCGGTAATCAATAAATTAAGATTTTCGACACAAAGCGTTGTATTTGTAGTTTTGTGATTAAAAGAGTGGGTGGAGTGAAGATTACTTGAATGCCAGCATTTGCTATTTAATGTTCATTTATTTCCTTTAGCTTTTTTAACCCCTAGAAACTACATTTTGTTTTTGACTATTAAAGTATTACATCGTATAAAATATGTAAATATATATACAAGACACTATGTAAAAATAATAATAATATTTTAAATAGAAACTGTATAAAGTGAAATAGATCTACATATGTGTTAATTAGACTTAAATTAAAACATATTTATAATTTAACTGTGGGAAATATAATAAGTTATGAAGTTTATCAGAGACTGAATATGAGTGGTAAATATTGCAGGAAGCAAGTCAAACCGGCCACAAGTCAAACAGGCCACAAGTTAAACCAGCTTTAAAAAAGTCAAACCGGCCACAAAACAGTCAAACTGGCCTCACTCTGCGAGAAATACAGTTAAACCGGCCACAAAAAGTCCAAACCGGCCACAAAAAAGTTAAACCGGTCACAAAATTCAATAACAATGCAAATTAAGGTTTGTACATAGTAAGGGGTAATCAGATAATATTTTTAATATTTACAGGTAATTGATTTATATAAAAATAAATAAATAAGGATATTTGTTACGATCGTTTGTCCTTCGCTTGCTGAAGTGAAAATAACTCAGTTCATGAAAACATGAGTACATGGACAAAATACATGATTTTTTCCTGTCTTTTGTTTCCCAATGACATAACATAATCATAAAATTCACACACTATAAAATTATCAAGGAAACAACAACATAAGTGGCAAAAGTAATGTAACCTGGAAATAGATAATGACACGGTTTACCTAAATGTATACCTCTTTCAATGAAGTTGTTGGCATATTATCACAAAATTATCAGAAATGACTTAAAACAAAGCTCTATTTTATACTTCATTTCATGACTGAAATGTTCTGAAATGTTCAGGTCTTCCACTATGCAACGCTTATATCCAACACAAACATTTCATTTTAGTGCAAGCCCTATACACAAATTTAGAAAGCTGTCCTTCATGGTTTCTGCTGGTGCAACATGTCCACCCACATGTTGATGAGGCATAGTGTTCATGTCCAATATCTGGTACTAAAAAGTTGTTCTTCTGAGAAGAGGTCCTTGGGTGGCTGCTGCCAACCAAGCATTAAGAACTTTGTTGGATAGACATGATCTGTGTGTAGTGCTGCACACAATTAATTAAACTGTACAAATGAAAGATTTAAAGTAGATGACTAAACTCTATGCTATGTGTTTCTGTAGATGCTAGTGAACAGACTACAGCGTCAGAGTCACAGACTCGATTGCTGCATCATTTTGCCTTACAAAAGATTGTGCAGTTCCACCTAAGTTAGACTAGCTATAGATCTAATGCTATAATTTCATATTTGGCATTTCATTATTAAATTAGAAATATTCACTTTGCTAGTCTTATTCATGAGACGTGCTGCGAATTTAGTGTTACTTTTTATATCGTGCTAGATTCGCTGGAACGTTTAAAGTTTAATTTTTTTTTAAATTTCCATTATTTGCAATTATATGAGTTATCTATCAACGTTTTATACTTTAACAACACCTAAACTGATTAACATGAGCCGAAATTTACATAATAAACGCATTTAAATCCGATTCAAACTTGTGTATAAATCTATCACATGTAAGTAGAAATTCCCAAAACTGCAGCATCATTTAGCACGCAAACCAATCAGAGTGAGGCTATCCTGATACTGACCAATAGAATGACGTAACACTTCTACAGCATAGCAGAATATCGATTTAATTTTACATAGTGGAGGACAGCGAGATTATTTAAAAATGCAATAGTGTGTAGGTTTAAATAGCTCAGGCATGTAAAATGAAAGTGTTTTCATATAAATATTTATGGAACATTAAGTAGGAATGGAATATCTGTCCAGGTATGTAACTTTTATTGCAACCGTTCACAATAACTATCTAATTTCTGGACATGAAAGTAGCTATCAAACTCCTGTCGGAACAATATAGACAAAGAAGGAAAACTTTCCACCACAGAAATGGTCGTTCCCCGATACAGCCCGTCAGCAAACATTGCCCATATAAAAAGTAGCACAATGTTTGCATAGGGCTTACAAGTACAGCTAACACTTCGCCTGTAAACAAATTCAATGTAGTAGATCTAAAGTGAAAATGTATGATATAAGACCGTCTTATATACTAAGACTGATTGACTACATTTCTTACACATTGCCTAAACATTACATCCAGCTAATTTACTTACAAAACGACATGATTGACCATGCTGGTGAATAATATTTTCTATGCATTTCAATGGTCATCTCCAACAATTCTCTAAAGCACTCTCACAACACTGTGTAACTGGATTGCTGGTTTCATGAGATCTAAAAATAGCACACTGTATACACCTGGTTGCTGTATTAATTTTTGAGTGTTACAGGCTGATTGAAATTACAGTGCTGCAGTATAAACAATGTAGCCAGTTTTGACCCCAGGGGCATCATTTGAACAATCTTTGTAGAGGACCACTATACTATGTTACATACCAAATATAAAACTTCTAGGCCTTGTGGTTAAGATTTTTAAAATCATTTTGCTATTTAAATGTATATAAACCATGTGACCCCCAGGGCGTGGCCAATTTTGAACCCAGGGACATCATTTAAACAATCTTTGCAGAGAACCATTCTACAATGTTACCCACCGAATACGAAACCTCTAGGCCTTGTAGTTTCAGAGGAGAAAATTTTTAAAGTCATTTGGCTATTTAAGTTGGTATAAACCATGTGATCCCCGGGGTGTTGCCAGTTTTGACCCCAGGGGCATCATTTTAACAACCTTTGTAGAGGACCACTATACAATGTTACCTACCAAATATAAAACCTCTGGGCCTTGTGGTTTCAGAGAAGATTTTTAAAGTCATTTTGCTATTTAAGTCTCTTTAAACCATGTGACCCCTAAGGTGTGGCCAGTTTTGACCCCAGGGGCATCATTTCAATAATCTTTGTAGAGGACCACTATACAATGTTACATACCAAATATGAAACCTCTAGGCCTTGCGGTTTCAGGGCAGAAGATTTTTAAAGACATTTTGCTACACAAGTCTATATAAACCATGTGACCCCCGGGGCGTGGCCAGTTTTGACCCCAGGGGCATCATTTGAACAATCTTAGTAGAGGACCACTAGAGGATGTCACATATCAAATATGAAAGCTCTGAGCCGTGGGGTTTCATAGGAGAAGATTTTTAAAGTTTTCACTTTTAAAATCTATTTTTAGCTCTGTTGCCCTACATATGCAGCGGACCAGAAAGATTTGAACAACTTTAAAAAAGGTCCACCCAAGGATCATTCCTGTGAAGTTTGGTGAAATTCTGCCAAGCGGTTTAGGAGGAGATGTTGTTTGAATGAAAAGTTGACAACGCACACACGCACGTTCGCACGCACGCACGCACAACGGACAACGGGCGATCACAAAATCACAAAAGCTCACCATGAGCACTTTATGCTCAGGTGAGCTAAAAAGGATAGGAAATATTTTTATAATTTCAATGACAAAATGTTTTTGTTTCACACCGATGTGTTAAAGACGCCTTCACGCTTTGAAAAAGTGTGGTATATAGCCTCAACTTATGAATTTTAGCTAACCTTTATATGTTCATTACTCCCTTACTGCATTGGAAAGTATCTCTTCTTCAGAAGATATCATCAAATAAACTACATTTACTGGAATCTTTTGTCCACCCAGTGACGCAGTAGATAAAACTTGACTCATGTGCCAGCTACCAGAAAACCAAGTGAGTCCAAATAATATATCATTATTAACCAAATTCAGCCCTTTTTAAAGTGTATATTGTAAACATGATTATGCTTTTTTAATACAATACACATATGTCAATATTGCATGTATTTGGTATGTATTTGATTATAATATATTAATTATATGTCACTGTTGTATGCATTTGGTATGTATTTGATATATATCTGATAAAGAAAACAAATACAATTATATTTACATACATTTATTGTCGTTATTTTATGATCCTGAACCTATTTCTACTATAAAATCAAACAGCACATCATGTGCTTATATACACATACAATAAATTTATATTGTTCACACTATCAACAAATTAGTATAGAGAAATAAAAATGAGGCCGGTTTGACTGTTTTCCGAATGACTGTGTGGCAAGATTGACATTTTTGTGGCCGGTTTAACGTGTGGCCGGTTTAATTTGTGGCCGGTTTGACTGTAATTCAATATTGCATACATATAACTGTAAATTTCTTTGATTTCAAATGTACACAATTAATTGCAAATACAATGCAATATGAATAAATGATGTACACCAGTAAAAACATTTAAATAATTCGGAAGTGTGTTTGATTGTGTTTGGTCTGACAAATGCGCAGCAGGTCTGACAGATTTTTCTTGTCAGTCAGACCAAATACCTCCGAGTTTCATGAAGACTGTGTGCTCGGGCAATAGTTTTTAACCGAAGTCCCAAGGTAAATAACCCCACTTGTTGCCATTAGGACAAATGTTCTGACCAAAGTTTCATGAAGATTGGGCAAAAAAATGTGACTTCTAGAGTGTAAACAAGCTTTTTCTTCAATTTGACCTAGTGACCAAGTTTTTCACCCCACATGACCCAGATTCGAACTTGACCGAGATATCATTGGGACAAATGTTCTGACCAAGTTTCATGAAAATTTGGCAAAAAAGTGACTTCGAGAGTGTTAACAAGCTTTTTCTTCAATTTGACCTAGTGACCTAGTTTTTCACCCCACATGACCCAAATTCGAACTCGGCCGAGATATCATTGGGACAAATGTTCTGACCAAGTTTCATGAAGATTGGGCAAAAAATGTGACTTAAAGAGTGTTACCAAGCTTTTTCTTCAATTTGACCTAGTGACCTAGTTTTGACATAGAATGACCCAGATTTGAAATCAGCCGAGATATCATTGGGACAATTATTCTAACCAAGTATCATGAAGATAGGGCGAAAAAATGTGACTTCTATAGTGTTAACAAGCTTTATCTTCAATTTGACATAGTGACCTAGTTTTTCACCCCACGTGACCCAGATTTAAACTGGTCCGAGATATCATTGGGACAAATGTTCTGACTAAGTTTCATGAAGATTGGGCAAAAAATGTGACTTCAAGAGTGTTCATTAGCTTTTCCAATAGCCATATAAGGACCCCCCCCCCCCCCTGGTGGCCATGTTTTTCACTGGACCAGAGACTCAGCAGAGATATCACCAGAACAAAGGTTCTGAGCAAGTTTCATATTGATTGGGCAAAAAATGTGACTTCGAGAGTATTCACAAGCTTTGCCTACAGCCGTACACTACGTCTAGCGTGATTTCTGCCTTCTGCGACGCACCACCGTGATTCAGCCCAGCGTGACACACTACTATAGTCACCGCGATACACAGTGGAACACTGTGGAACGCGGTGATGTCGCCGTGGCGAATCGCGGTGACAGTCTCAATCAAAAATGTTGATAAGAAATCGCCGTGGATCGCGGTGATTTTAGAGAGTCATAATTTCACATTGAGCTTTTTAAAAAATATTTTACGTTTTATTTCAGGTACGACCAAGAACATGGTTTTCGGAAAATACGGAACATTATGACAAAACGGGAAAATGAAAATATGCGTCAGTCAAATCACAAAGACCTCATCAAATTCGTTGTCCGATTCTATGACAAATCTTTGCATTTTTAATATGACTATCAAAACAATTGATTAACATGTCGGTAAAAAACGTGATTTTATAACAATGATTGACATAACCAACACCTTTGTTCTCTGTAAAAGTCCGAAAGGCGGAGCTATGCACGTGCTCTTTCATAATAGGACGATTGCCACTGAGTAACAAACACGCGATTGGTTAAGCATGTCGCTTCTCTAAACAAAAGAAGCCAATTTTATCGCCGAGAAAGGTGTTATTTTATGGTTTCTTGTCGGCTTTACTTTGAAGACGTCAAACTGTCAATTCATGCAGATTGCGAATTTTCGCGAGACTTGTATTAATGCCCTTGACTCTTTGTTTACGATTTCACAACACAACTGCGAACATGGAACTTCGGAATAAATTATCAAAATAAAAAAGAGATCAAAATAAAAAAGATTAAAGTTGCAAACTGTGATTATATTAATTGGTAAGTATCGGTTAATAGAAGACGATTTGTACTTTGCGAATAGTATACGGTCTGAAATATCGAACTGTACTTGTTCATTCACATGTACCTGTATTTCACCGCGACCCACCGCGACCGCAGTGGTCCACCGTGAGATTGATTTCCAGATAACGCCCGCGGTGCTCACCCACTATCACCGCGATTCTATCGCGATGGAACCACCTTTTAATCGCGGTGATTTTCCACGCTGATGAAAAATTGTCCACGGTGGGTCTGTGTTTTAGGCAGAAATCACGCTAGACGTAGTGTATAAGGAAAACTGAACCCCCCCCCTGGCGGCCATGTTTTTCATTGGACCGGAACCATTTTCAAACTCAGCCGAGATATCATAAGAACAAATGTTCTGACTAAGTCTTATGTTGATAGGGCAAAAATTGTGACTTCTAGAGTGTTCACAAGCTTTTTCTAGTCATAAAAGGAAAACTGCCCCGCCCCCTTGCGGCCATGTTTTTCAACGGATCGGAACCATTTTCGAACTCGGCTAAGATATTATTAGAACAAATGTTCTGAGCAAGTTTCATGTTGATGGGGCAAAAAATTTGACTTCTAGAGTGTTCACAAGCTTTTCCTTCAATTTGACCAAGTGACCTAGTTTTTGAGCCCACATTACCCAGTTTCGAACTTGGCCAAGATATCAGTGGAACAAATGTTCTGACCAAGTTTCATGAAGATTGGCCAATAAATGTGGCCTCTAGAGTGTTCACAATGTAAATGTTGACAACGAACGCCGAACGACTAACGACAAACGACTGACAAAAAGTGATCACAAAAGCTCAACTTGAGCACGTTGTGCTCAGGTGAGCTAAAAACGTGATTCAAATAATATAACCTGTTAAAACTAAAGAATGACAGCGTGACGTCATCAATTAACCGGGCTTCCAAATCTGCATGCCGTTAGCAAAACCCATAGCAACGTGTCAGTTTTACTTCAAGTGGCTTTGATGTGACAGCTGTATTTGCAACTATCGTCTAGCAGTTCGTACATGAAAAGCGTGTAACACGCTGAGCACGTGGTCGGTGTCAAAAAGCATAGATTGATGCTACTTAATACTGTACCTGAACAAAGCAAGCGCTGTCCATAGAGTACTAATGCATAACCTTTCAAAGGGAAGTATTGTAGCATTGGATAAATTGGATATTTAATTTCATGGTGACGTACTATACATTGTCTGGATTATTTAGAGGATTTAATTATATTTGCATAAATAGGTGTTTCATGCATTATAAGGTAATTATGTGTGCGCATTTAAAATGTACTTACATTAAATTACGTTTTGATTAAATAAGCGCAATATTACAGAATATCAACATTAAACAAATGCAGACAAAAAGAGTGCAATATAACATCAACAGACATGGCAAAATCAGCTGCAATGGTTACCAGATTTTAACTATCAAATTTTGCTTCTAAAATCGGGTCCGCGTTATACACAGTAGTACCAGAACTGTTTTTATCGATGTCTTGAACGCTGATTTTCTGTCTATTTGCAACCTAATATCGTGTGTAAAGAAAGCAATAAAGTTTTGTCAATGTTTGATTGAAATACCAACCCAGTCTGAACGGCAAATGTTTCTAATATTGGGGAAAAATTTGGGCATTTTAGAGGAAAAATGGAGGCTTATTGGCAAGAGAAAACTGCCGTTATTTGGCAGTAAAAATAGGCAAAAAAATCATTTTCCCCCTGGCAGCCATGTTTTTAAACAAATCAAAATGATTTCAAGAAAATTGGAAGAGGGTCACCCAAGGACAAATTCTGACATTTTATTTTGAAATCCTGCCAGTGGTTTCAGCCTATATAAGGAAAACTGCCCCTGCCCCTGGCGGCCATGTTTTTTAACGTATCAAAATCATTTGAAGGAATTCGGTAGAGGGTCATCCAAGGAGCATTTCTGTGAAATTATTTTGAAATCCAGCTAGTGTTTTCAGACAATAAGATTTTTTAAGTTTTCAATATAGTTATATAAGGGAAACTGCCCCGCCCCCTGGCAGCCATGTTTTTTAACAAATCAAAATGATTTCAAGGAATTTGGTAGAGGGTCACCCAAGGACCAATTCTGTCAAATTATTTTGAAATCCAGCCAGTGGTTTAAGACTAGAAGATTTTTAAAGTTTTCAATATAGTTATATAAGGGAAACTGCCCCGCCCCCTGGCAGCCATGTTTTTTAACAAATCAAAATGATTTCAATGAATTTGGTAGAGGGTCACCCAAGGACCAATTCTGTCAAATTATTTTGAAATCCAGCCAGTGGTTTAAGACTAGAAGATTTTTAAAGTTTTCAATATAGCTATATAAGGAAAACTGGCCTGCCCACTTGGCGGCCATGTTTTTTAACGAATCAAAATGGCTTGTAGGAATTTGGTAGAGGGTCACCCAACGAGCATTTCTGTGAAAACTATTTTCAAATCCAGCCAGTGGCTCTGACAAGAAGATTGTTTAAGTTTTCCACTTTTAAGCTTTTGGTTGCCATGACAATCAGAGTTTCCAATATATTTTAATAAACTGAAGGAATTTGGTTAAGGACCATCCCAGGAACATTCCTGCCAAGTTTGGTTAAAATCCGCCCAGTGGTTTCAGAGAAGTTGTTTGATGTAAAATTTGGACGACGGACGACGGACACAGACTGACCACAATAGCTCACCCTTGAGCACTTCGTGCTCAGGAGAGCTAAAAACAAAGGTACTGAGCAAGTTTTATGTTGACTGGACCAAAAATGTGACTTCTAAAGTATTCACAAGCTCTTTCTATAGCCATATAAGGAAAACTGCCCCGCCCCCTTGCGGCCATGTCTTTTAATGGACCGGAACCATTTTCAAACTCGGCTGAGATATCATTAGAACAAATGTTCTGAGCAAGTTTCATGTTCATTGGGCGAAAAAAAGTGACTTCTAGAGTGGTCACAAGCTTTTTCTTTAATTTGATCTAGAGACCTAGTTTTTGATCCCACATGACCCAGTTTCAGAAATGTTAGAGATATCATTGGGACAAATGTTCTGACCAAGTTTCAAGAAGACTGGCCAATAAATGTGGCCTCTACAGTGTTCACAAGGTAAATGTTGATGACGCATGACGCACGCCAGACAAACGGCAATCACAAAAGCTCACTATGAGCATGTTGTGCTCAGGTGAGCTAAAACAAGAGGGCCCTGAGGGCCCTAGGATGCTCACCTGAGACCTTGTAACCCAATTAGAATTTGCATCCCCGAGGCGTGGCTTATATTTATCCCTTGGGCCTTGCGGTTTCAGGTAAAGATTTTTAAAGTCATTTTGCTATTTAAGTCTATATAAACCATGTGACCCATCGCGGCGTGGCCAGATTTGACCCCAGGTGAATAATTTGAATAATCTTTGAAGAGGACCACTGTGCAATGTTACGTACCAAATATAGGAAAGCTGCGGACCTTGCCGTTTCAAAGGAGAAGATTTTTAAAGTCATTTTGCTATTTAAGTCTATATAAACCATGTGACGCCCCTGGGCTTGACCAGTTTTGACCCATGGGCATACTTTGAATTTTATTTGTGGAGGACCTCTATACAATGTTACATACCAAATATGAACCTCTAGGCCTTGCGGTTTCAGAGGAGAAGAATTTTGCTATTTAAGTCTATATTAACCATGTGACCCCTGGGGTGTGGTCTGTTTTGACCCATGGGGCATAATTTGAACAATCTTTGTAGAGGACCACTATAGGATGTTAAATACCAAATACGAAACCCCTGGGCCTTGCGGTTTCGGAAGAGAAGATTTTTAAAGACATTTTGCTATTTAAATTTATATAAACCAAATGATCCCCGGGGCATGGCCAGTTTTGACCCCATAATTATTTGAACAATCTTTGTAGAGGACCACTATACAATGTTACATACCAAATAACAAACCTCTAGTTCTTTCGATTTCTGAGGAGAAAATCTATAAAGTCATTTTGCTATTAAAGTCTATATAAATCATATGACCCCCGGGGCGTGGCCAGTTTTGACGCCAGGGCATAAATTGAACAATAATTGTAGAGGACCACTATAGGATGTTACATACCAAATATGAAACCTCTTGGCCTTGCAGTTTCCTAGAAGACTTTTAAAGACATTTTGCTATTTAAGTTTATATAAACCATGTGACCCCGCGCGTAGAGGACCACTATAGGATGTTAAATACCAAATACGAAACCTCTGGGTCTTGCGGTTTCGGAAGAGAAGATTTTTAAAGACATTTTCCTATTTAAATTTATATAACCATATGATCCCTGGGGCGTGGCCAGTTTTGACCCCAGGGGCATAATTTCAACAATCTTTGTAGAGGACCACTATACAATATTACATACCAAATAACAAACCTCTAAATCCTTCGGTTTCTGAGGAGAAGATTTGTAAAGTCATTTTGCTATTCAAGTCTATGTAAATCATGTGACACCTGGGGCGTGGCCAGTTTTGACCCCACGGGCATAAATTGAACAATATTTGTAGCGGACCACTATAGGATGTTACATACCAAATATGAAACCTCTGGGCCATGTGGTTTCAGAGGAGAAGATTTTAAAGTCATTTTGCTATATATTCTATATAAACCATGTGACCCCCCCCCCGGGGCATGGCCAGTTTTAACCCCAGGGCCATAATTTGAACAATCTTTGTGGACAACTTAAGGATGTTACATACCAAATATGAAACCTCTGGGCCCTGCGGTTTCATAGAAGAATATTTTTAAAGTTTTCACTTTCTAAATCTATTTTCAGCTCTGGTGACCTACATATTCAGCGGACCATAAAGATTTGAACAACTTTGAAAGAGGTCCACCCAAGGATCATTCCTGTGAAGTTTGGTGAAAATCTGCCAAGCGGTTTAGGAGGAGATGTTGTTTGAATGAAAAGTTGATGACGCACACACGCACGCACACACACACGCACGAAGGACAATGAGCGATCACAAAAAGCTCACCATGCACACTTTGTGCTCAGGTGAGCTAAAAATACTGACTAGTTTAAAGACTATCAATTAGTACATTGATTCTTTAGTAACAAAAACACCAAATGAAACGTATTTAAACAAGAGGGCCAACATGGCCTGAGTGTAAAGCATCATAATGGCTTTTAAGAAGATTGTTTGAGATTTCAATATAGACATATTATAAGGAAAACTGTCCCGCCTCCTGACGGCCATTATTTTTTACAAATTAAAATGATATCAAAAATTTTTGTAGTGGGTCACCTAAGGAACTTTGCTGTGGAATAATTTTGAAATCCAGCCAGTGTTTTCAGACAAGATTTTTAAAGTTTTCAATGTAGCCATATAAGGAAAACTGCCCCGCCCACTGGTGGCCATGTTTTTTAATGAATCAAAATGATTTGAAGGAATTTGGTAGAGGGTCACCCAAAGAGCGTTTCTGTGATAACTATTTTCAAATCCAGCCAGTGGTTTCTAACAAGAAGATTTTTTAAGATTTCAGGGTGTTCAGTAGACTGTAAATTTCAAGGGTCATTGCCCCTTTGACCAAAATTTTCAAGGATCAAAATTCAATTTTGAAGAGTCAAATTCAAATATTCAAAAGTCACCAAAACAAAACCAAACAAACTCAAGGTTCACATCATACTAATAAATATAATATATTACAAAATATTACTAAAATAAAAAATCAACCTGGTGCTGATCATAATATTAAACAAGAGGGCCCTGAGGGCCCTAGGATGCTCACCTGAGACCTTGTAACCCAATTGGAATTTGCATCCCCGAGGCTTGGCTTATTTTTATCCCAGGGGCATAAGTTGAACAACCTTGAACAAACCATGGGCCTTACGGTTTCAGGTAAAGATTTTTTAAGTCATTTTGTTATTTAAGTCTATATAAACGATGTCCAGATTTGACCCCAGGGGCATAATTTGAACAATCTTTGGAGAGGACCACTATGCAATGTTACATACCAAATATAGGAAAGCTGTGGGCCTTGCGGTTTCAGGTAAAGATTGTTTATGTCATTTTGCTATTTAAGTCTATATAAACCATGTGACCCCTCGGGGATGGCCAGATTTGACGCCAGGGGCATAATTTGAACAATCTTTGGAGAGGACCACTATGCAATGTTACGTTACAAATATAGGAAAGCTGTGGGCCTTGCCGTTTCAGAGGAGAAGATTTTCAAAGTCATTTTGCTATTAGTCTATATAAACCATTTGACCCCCCGGGCGTGACCAGTTTTGACCCCAGGCGCATAATTTGAACACTCTTTGTAGATGACCACTATACAATGTTACATACCAAATATGAACCTCTAGGCCTTGCGGTTTCAGAGGAGAAGAATTTTAAAGTCATGTTACTATTTAAGTCTATATTAACCATGTGACCAATGGGGCGTGGTCTGTTTTGACCCATGGGGCATAGTTTTAACAATCTTTGTAGAGTACCAATAAAGGATGTTAAATACCAAATATGAAACCTCTGGGCCTTGCGGTTTCAGAGAAGAAGATTTTAAGACATTTTGCTATATAAGTTTATACAAACCATGTAACCCCCTGGGCGTGGCCAGTTTTGACACCTGGGGGGCATAATTTGAACAATCTTTGTAGAGGACCACTATAAAATGTTACATACCAAATATGAAACCTCTGGGCCTTGTGGTTTCAGAGGAGATTTTAAAGTCATTTTGCTATATATTCTATATACCATGTGGCCCCCGGGGTGTGGCCCGTTTTGACCCCAGGGGCATAATTTGAACAAACTTTGTAAAAGACCACTAAAGGATGTTACATACCTAATATGAAACCTCTGGGCCTTGCAATTTCAGAGGAGAAGATTTTAAAAGTCATTTTGCTATATATTCTATATAAACCATGAGACCCCCGGGGCGTGGTCAGTTTTGACCCCAGGGGCATCATTTGAACAATCTTTGTAGAGGACCACCATGCAATGTTACATACCAAATATAAAACCTCTTTTTTTCAATTTTGACTAAATCATTGTTTGTTGTTACTTTTGAACATTGTATGTCTTTTCTTTAAAATGATGCGACTCAAATGTGTGCCAGGTGGCACCGCTTTGCTAGCGTTGCATGTTGCATTCAAATAAACCTGCAGTGATTATGATTAGTCCTTTCAAGGCTCCTCACCAACTTTTAACTGCTAGGCTAGTAAGGAAGAAAGTATTCCTTGCCAGATGTCATACACTCCTGTGGAATTATCACTATGGAATTTCTTGATATCACAGGGCAAGAGTTAGCTATTTGGTCTTTCATTAACTCAAGGTGAGTAACTTTCTGTGCAGCCATGCAGCCAATAGTCTGTGGAACGTCCTTTCCATTGTCGATGCTACCAAGCACAGGGTTTGTGCTAACCTTATCGTCCATCTAACCCTTGACTAAGAAACGTTGTGTCCAAGGAGAGTGTAGTGTAGCCTTTTTGTAGGTTTTGAAGCCATAGCTCAAATGCTGTTATACAGTACTTTCATTCTCAGTGATATGCCACTCCTTAGGGACTCTGTGAGTAGCCATTCAGATACTGATTGACAGGGTGGTTTATGTATCAAATAAAGATGCAAAGATTAAACAGCTACTGGACAAGAACTGTTTCGTCATCCTCAGGCTGAGAAAATTCGTTAATACCACTGCCACCACGCCAGTAAGGAAGGTAAGCTCCGACAAACTTTTTTAAATGTATTGTATTGTCAATATTGACAAAACTGTACCATGGCAATGTTGGAACAAAGGGCGTCAAATATTCCATTCAAACCGTCAAACAACACCAATACTATTGGCACTATCTTTTGTCTGTTAAAATGGCATATAAAATATATGGAAAAGCAAGAAAAAGCACAATCATGGTGGTAGCAAAAGTAAATATCAATGATCAGAACGACTAGATGCTCGCTCTTTAGCGCTTTTAACTTTTATAAAAATTTTGGGTTTTTCTGGCTGACGGAGCTCAAAACCTACGCGCACCCAGACGCTTAACAAAATAATAAAACAGAATCGCCCAATGTTACCAACCAAATACCAAACCTCTGGGCCTTGCGGTTTCAGAGAAGATTTTCAAAGTCATTTAGCAATTTAAGTGTATATAAACCATGTGGCCCCTGGGGCGTGGTCAGTTTTGACCCCAGGGGCATCATTTTGAACAATCTTTGTAGAGGACCACCATGCAATGTTACATACCAAATATAAAACCTCTGTGTCTTGCGGTTTCAGAGGAGAAGATTTTTAAAGTCATTTTGCTATTCAGGTCTATATAAACAATGTGACCCCCGAGGCACGGCATGTTTTGACCCCAGGGGCATCATTTAAACAATCTTTGTAGAGTACCTCTATACAATGTTACCAACCAACTACCAAACCTCTAGGCCTTTCGTTTTCAGAGACGATTTTTAAAGTCATTTAGCTATTTAAGTCTATATAAACCATGCAACCCTCGGGGCGTGGCCAGTTTTGACCCCAGGGGCATCATTTGAACAATCTTTGTAGAGGATCACTATGCAATGTTACATACCAAATATGAAACCTCTGGGCCCTGCGGTTTCAGAGGAGATTTTTAAAGTCATTTTGCAAAAATAAGTCTATATAAAGCATGTGACCCTTGGCAAGTTTTGACCCCAGGAGCATCATTTGAACAATCTTTGCAGACGACCACTAGAAGATGCCAAATACCAAATATGAAAGCTCTCAGCCATGCACTTTCAGAGAAGATTTTTTAAGTTTTAACTTTTTAAATCTATTTTTAGCTCTGATGACCTACATATGCAGCGGACCGAAATGATTTGAACAATTTTGAAAGATGGTCACCCAAGGATCATTCCTGTGAAGTTTGGTGAAAATCTGCCCAGCAGTTTAGGAGGAGATGTTGTTTGAATGAAAATAATGAAGCACGACGGACGACGAAGGACGGACAACTGACAAAAGGTGGTCCAAATGTGTTAAAAATATGACTTCTAGAGTGTTCATAAGCATTTTATTGAATCTGACCAAGTGACCTGGTTTTTGAACACACATGACCCAGTTCCAACTCACCTACGATATCATTAGAACAAATGTTCTGGGCAAGTTTCATGGAGATTAGGCAATACATGTAGCCTCTAGTGTTCATACGCTTTTTAAAGTTTTCAATATAGTGCATATAAGGAAAACTGCCCCGCTCCCTGTCGGCCATGTTTTTCAACAGAGCGAACTCAGCCGAGAAAGAATAAGAACTTATGTTCTTACCAAGTTTCATATTAACCGGGCAAAAAATGTGACTTCTAGAGTGTTCACATATAACCATATAAGGAAAACTGCCCAGCCCCTCGTGGCCATGTTTTTCAACGAAGCAGAACCATTTTCGAACTTGGCCGAGATATCATAACTAGAAATGTTCTGAAATACTTTCATGAAGATTGGGCAATAAATTTGGTCTCAACAGTGTTTACAATGACGATTAACAGCGCATGATTCATGATTCACGATTCACAACGGACAAAAGGCGATCACAAAAGCTCACCATGAGCAAGTTGTGCTCAGGTGAGCTAAAAATGACTCTCTATCTTCCACATTGTCCATTTTTTTGCATTTTTTCGCACAAACAAGGAGCAATAATTCTGATGTTTGTACCCCACTCTAAATTTTTTTCATTATTTCATTATTTTGAAATGTTATATGCTCATCCACATGCTGCGCAAGTTTGGTCAAGATTGGATGAAAAATGAAGCCTGTATGTTACACAAAGGCCATTGCGCATTTTTTTCTCATAAAAAATGGGCAATAACTCTGGTGTTTCTGTCCCATCTGGCCCATTATCGTACGTACTTTCTCCAGATTTTTATGTCATACACAAACTGTGCAAGTCTGGTCAAGATTTAATGAAAAGTGAAGTCTCTAACGCGTCTGTCGTCTCAAATATTGACGCATTACGGACGACGGAGGACGCAGGACATTCCCCCAAAACCAATAGCTAAAAGTGGTTTCTGAGAAGATTTTCAAAGTTTTCAATAAGGAAAACTGCCCCACTACCACACCCACCCCGGAAGCCATGTTTTATAACGAATCAAAATAATTTGAAGGACATCGGTATAGGGTCACCCAACATTTCTGTGAAAACTATATTGAAATCCAGCAAGTAAAAACGATATTGAAATCCAGCAAGTAGTTTCTGACAAGAAGATATTTAAAGTTTCCCAGTTTTTTAAGCTTTTGGTTCCCATGGCAACCAGAGCTTTCCATATATTTAAATGAATTAAAGTATTTTGTTAAAGGTCCATCCCAGGAACATTTCTGCCAAGTTCGGTTTCAATCCACCCCGCAGTTTCAGTGAATTGTTGACGACGGACGATGAAGAGAGACAGTGATTGACCATGCAGATTAGCTCACCCACGAGCATGAACTGCTCAGGTGAGCTAAAAATACAAACCTTTAGCAAAATGGAAAACCAAGGTGGACAGGAAAATTCGCATAACACTGCAGAACATCTGAAAGTATAAAATAATATAGTTAATGCCAAACACTGAATTCAGTTTTATTTTGACAACACAATTAAATACATCAATACATATACTAAATAACAAGAAACAGGAGTCCCACTATCGAATGCCATTGTCGGCACATGCAAAACAAGAGGGCCAAATGGCCCTATGGCGGTCACCCGAGTATGAAGATTGGGACTTGTGGTTTCAGAGAAGATTTTTCAAGCTACTTTGCTATTTAAGTCTATATAAATCATGTGATGCCTGGGGCATGGCCAGTCTTGACCCCAGGGGCATAAGTTGAACAATCTTTGTAGAGGACCAATAAACCATGTTATATGTCAAATATAAAACTTCTGGGCTTTGCAGTAACAGAAGTCCACTTGCCATATAAGTTTATAGAATTTGTTTGACCCCGGGGGCGTGGCTTCTTTTTACCTCAGGGGCATAATTTAAAAATTTGTAGAGGACCACTGTACAAAGTTTCATGCCAAATATGAAATCTCTGGGCTTTGCGGTTTCATAGAAGATGTTTATTACAGCCAAATTACCATATGTCTATTGAAACGATATGACACCCAGGGCATGGCTATTTTTTACCCCAAGGGCATAATTTGAATCTTTGTAGAGGAACAATATTGTATATTACGTAACAAATTCGAATGTACATACCAAATTCAACTTATGCCAGGGGCATAATTTGAACAAACTTGGTAGAGGACCACAATACGATGTTACATACTAAATGCAAAACCTCTGGGCCTTGACGTTTTGGATGAGATTTTTAAAGTCAATTTGTTATTTTAGTCTAAATAAGACATGTGACCCCTGGGGCATGGCCATTTTTAAACCCCAGGGGCATAATTTGAAAAGTCTTTGTAGAGAACCCACTATATGACGTTACATACCAAATACAAAACCTCTGAGATTTCAGAGGAGAAGATTTGTAAAGTCATTTTGCTATTAGTCTATATCAACCATGTAACTCCAAAGACGTGGCCACTTTTTACTCCAGGGGCATAATAAGAAAAATCTGTTTAGAGGACATCTATGCAATGTTACATACAAAATAGGAAACCTCTGGGCCTTGCAGTTTCAGGAGGAGATTTGTAAAGTCCTATGTAAGTCTATATAAAAAATGTGATCCCCGGGGGTGGCCAGTTTTGACCCCAGGGCCATAATTTGAACAAACGTTGAAGAGGACCACTAGAGGATGCAACATACCAAACATGAAAGCTCTCAGCCATGCAGTTTCAGAGAAGATTTTTCATGTTTTCACTTTTTAAATCTATTTTTAGCTCTGGTGACCGACATATGCAGCAGACCGCAAACGATTTGAACAAGTTTTAAAGATGGTCACCCAAGGATAATTCCTGTGAAGTTTGGTGAAGATCTTCTCAGCAGTTCAGGAAATGTTGTTTGAATGAAAATGTTGAGGCAGGACACACGACAGACGATGCACGACAGACAAAGGGTCATCATAAAAGGTCACCATGAGCAGGTTGTGCTCAGGTGAGCTAACTAGAGCTAGACTTTCATTGTACTTGTCAGAGTTACTGGCATTTTTCTAAAACAAACAGTATAGAAGTAGGGGCCAATTAAACAGTAGTAGGGGCCAATTAAACAAAGTTTATTTCGTTCACAAGTTACTGAGTGGAAAAACAAAAGCCTTATTCTAATTTTCAAAACAAGGACCTTGACCCCACCCATCCCATATGCAATCTCATGCAATGTCTCGCTATATGGCATCTATAAATTGAGTTCTATTAAAATATTTCGATTTGTTCTTAAGTTATTGAGCAAAAACTCAATATTTTTCTATTTTTAGTAACTATGACCTTGACCTTGAAACCACCCAACCCACCCCAAATGCAATCCCTAGTGAAGTATTCCTTTAATGGTATCTATTTATGAAACTTCATTCTCAAGTTAGAGAGTGGAAATCAAAAGTTCTTATTATGTTATTAGCCATACACAAAAAACAGTCATTCCTTTCTGTAAATGCATAAAATAGATACAAAGCAAAATTATGTATAACATGTTCATTTTAACTTTACACCAAAGAATAAAATGTAATAATTGACAGATTTTCAGTGTAATATGTTGGTATATGTATATTTTATTTTTAAAGAAGTATACAGGGGGCATACACACACAAAGTGATACTCATCCTCAACACAACAGTCACAATATAAACACATACTGTAAATGTCCTTATTGATGCCCATGCCCTAATAGACGCGCATGGGGTATTGTTTGGTCCCAAAATATTTTTTTTCGATTAATTTTTTCGAACATTAACGAAAAACTAGTTAATTTCCATAGAAACGACTAAATAGACCGCCATATTCATGTATACGGAATTGCCTGTATATAAATAAACCTATGCCCCACTATATGGGTTACACGCAACCATATATGACGCAAGTGAATGGGACCACACAAATTCATAACGATATTATAAATATTTATTATAAGAACATGTAATAACAGTTTGCGCACGCAAAGCAAGTTTCAGGCTTCCCACGTGGAGGTTTCAACAAGAACTGTCAAAAGCAGTTAACCATAATGTTGTGAACAGTACCATTATTAAACATGTTCCGTTAGCATACATGTATTAGCGTTCTAGGTGTTAATAGTTTAGACTGTACCAGTGTGCATTACGTCGTGCGAGTGAGCTCGTCGCGTCGATCGACGATATTAATTTAGACAGTACCATCGTGAATTTTCTCATGCGGACAAAGCCCATCGGCTGTATTTAGACTGTACCAATGTGTATTACGTCACTGGAAAGTGCGCATACATGAAAACTTGATTTCTGGATAATGGAAGATTTAACGAAAAATGGCTCCATTTAAACGCGCAAGGATCCTAAAACGACACGCGCCCTGCGCATCAAAAAGGACATTTATGGTACATTCTTCGGGTGCTACATTAAAGTGGCTCCCAGTTTCAATGCATACTTTTTGTGACGAAAACCTGCTAAACAACGTCGAAATTTGTTTACATAAAATATATTTGACAGAACAATGAGAACATTCAGTCCCAATTGTTGGTTTAAAATATATATAACACACTTTAAATTTGTCATTCTTCATACAGTTTGACCTCCAAATTTGATAGTATTGGTCTTTAATAAGTCTACATACATACTGTTCCAGTACCTAAATCCGGACACTTTTGCAGGTTTTTTGATGATTTCTCAGGTTAATAGCATCAAACGAAAATAAAGAGTTAATCATAATTAGTTTGGTTTAATCTTAAGCTTCGGTCAAAATCTTAGAGGGAATTGCTACCTTAAAGTAACAGTATGATGTGTTTAAAAAAAGCCTGTAACATATTCAAAATACAGCTGGAGAGTACCTAAATCCGGACACTTTAAAATAAAATATGTTCTAATAAAAAACACAAGAGGGCCATGATGGCCCAAAGCGCTCACCTGAGAACTGGTACAGATGAAGACCATACCGTTGTGACAGGTTTGAAAATTAAGGTATCTGAACAATACACAGTGGGGGTAGGATCAATTTTGATTTAAAACATAGGTAAGTGCAATGGGCTAACTAAAGTACGAGTTGGGTAGTGGATGTGCGTTTTTTTGCTAATGGTTCTCAAATCATTTTTCTCGATATTCTTACCTGACCCTTTTTCATTAATTCATTGACAATTCTTGAAAATGCACAAACCGTAGATTTTTATGTCTTTTTCTTAAACAGTTTTGGAAAAAAATTGCAAATGCGATAATTGCGATGGCTGTGCAATAAGGTAAAGTTTTGCTTTTTCTTTGATAATTTTCTTTCCAATGATGATAAATGATGTTAATGCAGGCTCCTAAGACATCAAAGTTGCATGTGCAAATAACTGCATGCAAGTCTTGCAACTGTTGCAGTGTTCTGCCGTGAATTTGGACTATTGGGGATAACGGCCCTCTTGGCTTGAAAAAGTGGGGACAAATTACAAAAATGTAGGGACACAGACAAAAAAGTTGTTCACCTCAAGGAAAGTACGTACTAGCTGTTTTCATTCATGTTTGTTTTTATTTTCTGTTCAAAAAACGGATTAATACATAATACTGTGTTCTTAATTAATTAATAACATTCTGTTAAACTGCATTCTTAAATACCTTATAACCTTGCATTATTAATTTTAATTTGAACAAACAATAAAATCCGTTTTAAACACAAGGCGTTTAATAATGAAACCTATTAAAACTACAAAGTGTAACAGTGTGGCATCATAAATTAGCCGGGCATCCAAAACTGCAAGCCGTTAGCAACACTCATAGCAACGGTGTCGGTAATTGACTTCAAAAGTCTTTGATGTTTCTGCCTAAATGCAGTTTGTCGCTGAAAAGCGTGTTTAACGCTTAGCAGGTGGACCGTGTGTACAATTATTAATTGATACTACTGTATCTGAACTGTTCAAGCACTGCTGATTAAGTGTTAATGGATTAGTGTTCTAGTGAAAAAATTGGTTATAATTGACGTCACGATCAATGATATAAATTTTACTAAATACGCAGAAAGATTTACTTGTAAATTGTGTGCGCCCGCGGACCCGCTTACGAAAATTTGGTTGGGACAAATAATTTATTTTTGCGCCAATGGCGCAAGGCCGCATCCACGACAGAACACTGTGTTGGAAATCAAATTTTATCAATCAATTTTTAAGGTCATGCGCATGTGTAAGTTTGGTCAACACTTAATCTAAAATCTAGTGTACAAGCCAATCCTTGATAACTTGTTGATGTTTTTTTCCAAACACAAGGGGCAATAACTCTGGTGTTTCTGGCCCGATCATGCTTATATTCTACTTTGCCTGTAGTATAACGTTCATAGACAAACTGTACACGTTTGGTGAAGATTGGATGAAAAATGAAGTCTCTATCCTGAATAATGTCCATTTTGGCATTTTTTTTTTTTACAAACAAAGGGCAATAACTCTGGTGTTTCTGGTCCAATCTTGCTTATATTCGACCTCACCTTTAATCTTATGGTCATAGACAAACTGTGCAAGATTGGTGAAGATTAGATAAAAAATGAAGTCTCTATCCTGTATAATGTCCATTTTTGCATATTTTTTTCACAAAGGGCAATAACTCTGGTGTTTCTGGTCCGATCCTGCTTATATTCGACTTCAACTGTAATCTCATGGTAATAGACAAACTGTGCAATATTGGTGAAGATTGGATGAAAAATGTCTCTTTCTATCCTGAATAATGACCATTTTTTTACATTTTTTTAATAAACAAAGGGCAATAACTCTGGTGTTTGAGATACGATCTGGCCCATTTTTGACGTCTACTGAGATCTGATGGTCATACACAAACTGTGAAAGATTGGTTAAGATTGGATGGAAAATAGTCTATACGTTGGAAAAGGGCACTTTTGCACTTTTTTTGCATGAAAAAGGGGCAATAACTCTGGTGTTACTGGTGTGATCTAACCAAATAACAATCCCATCCAAGATTTTATGATCCTACATAAACTGTGCAAGTTAGGTCATGACTAAATAAACAAGAGCTGTCAGAGGTCAGCGCACTCGACTATTCAAAGTATTTCAGTTGGTACATATTTTGGATAGTAGAAGGGGCATAAATTTGTTAAAATACAATATTTTTAAGTGAAGCCTTGTATAGTTTATAAATTTTTGGAAAAACACTTTAACCACAAAGTCTATGTAAAAAGTGGGCTCTGTCAAAAAACAAAACAGAGTTATGGGTAATGTTGCCCCTGATACTAGAGTTTATGACAAAGGTTAGTTACAAGTTTCAAGTGAATAACTTATGTAGTTTTGAAGGTACCAAACTTTTGAATATAAACTTTAAACAGAAAATCTAAGTAAAAAGGGGGCATAACACTGTCAAAATACAAAATAGAATTATGGGGAATGTTCCCCCTGGTACTAGAGTTGATGATAAAGGTTAGTTCCAAGTTTCAAGTGAATAACTTATGTAGTTTTGAAGTTACAAACCTTTTGAATATAAACTTTAACAAGAAAATCTATATGAAAAAGGGACATAACTCTATCAAAATACAAAACAGAGTTATGGGGAATGATGCCCCTGATACTGGAGTTGATGACTAAGGTACATTCCAAGTTTCAAGTTAATAGCTTTTGTAGTATTGAAGTTACAAAACTTTTGAATATTAACTTTAACCAGAAAATCTATGTGAAAAAGGGGCATATCTCTGTCAAATACATAACAGAGTTATGGGGAATGTTGCCCTTAATACTGGAGTTGATGACAAAGGTTAGTTCCAAGTTTCAAGTGAATAACTTATGTAGTTTCAAATTACAAAACAGAGTTATGGAGAATGTTTCCGCTGATACTGGAGTTGATGACAAAGGTTAGTTCCAAGTTTCAAGTGAATAAGTTATGTACTTTTGAAGTTACAAAACTTTTGAATATAAACTTTAACCAGAAAATCAATGTGAAAATGGGGCATAACTCTGTCAAATACAAAACAGAGTTATGGGGAATGTTGCCACTGACACTGGAGTTGATGACGAAGGTTACTTCCAAGTTTCAAGTGAATAACTTATGTAGTTTTGAAGTTACAAAACTTTTGAATATAAACTTTAACCAGAAAATCTATGTGAAAAAGGGGCATAACTCTGTCAAAATACAAAACAGAGTTATACGGAATGTTGCCCTTGATACTGGAGTTGATGACAAAGGTTAGTTACAAGTTTCAAATGAATAACTTATGTAGTTTTGAAGTTACAAATCTTTTGAATATAAATTTTAACCAGAAAATCTAAGTGAAAAAGGGGCATAACTCTGTCAAAATACAAAACAAGAGTTATGGGGAATGTTGCCCCTGACACTGGAGTTGATGACAAAGGTATATTCCAAGTTTCAAGTGAACAACCTATGTAGTTTTGAAGTTACAAGACTTTTTAATATAAACTTTAACCAAATTCAGACGGGGACGCGGACGCCGAGGGTAGTAGGAAAGCTCACCTATTCTTCGAATAGTCGAGCTACAAATGTAGTCTTTATCGCGATAACGGTCCAAATTGTTGACAGCACCTTGACGACGGACGATAGACGACGCCGGTGAGGTCCCCTATACCAATAGCTCACCGAGCACCTCGTGCTCAGGCGAGCTAAAAAGAAGAAAAATAAGCATACAACTACAACTTGTTCATCAGTAATCATGTTTTCTTCTTTTTTTAGATGGTTTTTGTGTTTTCTTTAAAAATCTCCTCTGTAAAGCTTTACTTAGCAGATCTATAGTTTTGATTTCAATGCACCGCGTGCAAATGTTTACCTTTCAAAGGAAGAAAAAACAATAGTTAAGTTAATGAATTAATACTCAATTGATTCTGTTGAAACTTGACATAAGTTGATGAGACAGGTGCGTGCATCAAGGATATCAAAGAGTTATGGGTCTTGATCGTACAAACACATTTGTTTTTAGGTGTCCGGATTTAAGTACTGTCCGAATTTTAGGTACTTCACCAGTAAAATGATTGTGTATCACAAACACTCTGGGCTTCCCATATAATATTATATCCAAAGCCATTTGTATACACATTATCTTTTATAAAGTGAGGCCCAGTTTCTGTCGCCGATATTGTCATAAAAAAATAGTATATCATAACACAACCTGATATAAAGAGTTTTTGGCATACTCAATAGTCTTAACCAGTATTTCATACATCGTTTTGCTGCTATTATGTACATAAGAAACCTTCACCACAGGGATCATCCTAGCCCAAAATTTTAGGGAGAAGTGACTTCTCCTTTTGCCGAATTCAGGGAGAAGTTTATCGATAATTTACACTGGCACTTAAAGCAGATATTTAGCCAGTCAATCAATTGAATTATGTACAATTAATTAATTACAAAGACTACAACCTGTAGTAATGAAAGATAAACACAAAATAGCTTAATAAGTTTTATTGGCATTAGAAACATTAATTAAAAAAAACAAGCACTCATGTTTATGTTTATGACAATTGATACTTACACTTCATAGGGCAGTCACTGGTTTCCTTTAAAATAATGTCATGATATAAAGAGTAAATATATAATGTAAATTATTAACGCCCTTGATATTTTTCCTAATAAAGCTACATGTTATACATCGCTCAGGTAGACAAGTACCGGTACTGTACACCACTTGGCTGTCAGCCAGCTACACGTGGAAATCGTGCAACATAATTTTCCCGCCAGAACAAAGAAACCACAGGAGAATGAAATAACGTTGTAATGGTGTCGCGTGTTGTTCAATGCTTTTGTTTGGATGACGTCATTTACTACAAAATGGGAATTGGATTATCTGTTACTTTTCACACGCGGTGTTTGTTACGATTGTGTTAATTGCGGAAATGGAAAATAATGTGTATCTTTTTGTTTTAATTTTAAATTAATTGTCAGTTCTAAGGTCAAACATTGCAATTAAGCAAACAGCAAATATTCATAGCCTGAATATAAGTTCTTTTACAGTACAAAAACGGTAATAATAACTCTGAATGACTGTAAATTCTAGTGTAAACCGGTTGATCATATCGCCTACTAGCTTTCTTGGTTCCCGACAGCCTTTGCTAATAAACAGATTTACTTTGAAAGCAAGTAAGCGAAGTCGGGAACCGCAATTGGAATAACCTTGGCCGATTGGTTGATTGATTAACACAATGCCAGGTCAGTGATGTGTAACAAACTTTCTCACGCTGTCTACAGATTGATTATGGATAATTGTAGCATCGTTATCTCCACAATCAGATAAACCATGACAGTAGTGGGCATAAGATTAGAGGAATAAGCATTAGTGTTGTATTGAAAATTTTCGGCGATTTTGATTTCGCTTTGATCAGATCACAGGGCGAAGCCAGACACCATAGGGCGACGATTTCGCCCATGTCGCCCTCTAGGATAATCCCTGCACCATACACAGCATCATTACATGCTTGATTATTAACAGAGAGAAAACGTTTGCATGCAAACATAAGTAAAGTTTCTGTACAGTGAAACTCATTCATTCCCCACAACTCAGCTCCATACAACCAGGGTTGTTTTGCTTGTGGGGCCCGACATGCCTTGAAAGTAGTTAGTTGTTTGCCGCCATGCTAAATTACGCCGACATGCCTTAATTTTCAAAGCGACAACCTCTAATCCTTTTATCTATTTATATAATTCTTTAATTGATGGGTCATAAATGAATGCCATATTGAGGTTACAATATACTAATTCCAATCCTTATGTAATTTAATGTAAAAGTGATAACTTTAAAAAAAAAAATGCACCATTTTGCACATAGGGACCGTCATAACCATACATTTTCTTAAAGAGCATTCTAAGCTGAATTGATTTAAGCAATAAAAAGGGTATGTCAGGTATTATGTAAGAAAGAACTCGACACTAAACAAAGTTGACTGTTTTATCACCATCTTTTTAGCGGCTACTTTCTAGTTGAATGTAACCCGCCTCAGCGCAAGTGTCAAACTGTAGTCTCCAATCTTAAAACATATAAGTGATTTATTTGTGCATACCAATGCTTACCCTACCAACATCTCCAAAAAAGAATATCAAAGCAAGTGACCAAACCTAAAAACATGTCTTCTAGTTAAACTTGTTGATTTATTTAGAGAGTACAGCCCTACATGACTTATTTATTTAGGGTATTGTGACCTAGAAGACAACTTGAAGTTTTTATATCGCGAAAAAAAAAAAATTCTACATCATTATTAACATATTTCTAATGTGCATGCAAAATTTAAGACCGATCCACAAAGCAGAAATGCTTGAAAACGCAATATAGAATGATGCCTGATAAGCAATCTGGCTGGCATTTTCAGTGCTTTGATTATATGGGGTGCCTGAGTCAAAGTGTGTACTTAATTCATAGACACCAGTCAAACTTGTTCATTTTTGGTTTTAGCATGATTTAGTGTGCTGCAAGATGCACAAGACGGGTTTCCATACTTTTTTCTTCTTTTTTTACTTGAAAAAGCGGTTTTTGCTGTAAAAATCGTAATGCACATTAAAATCATATTTATCGCATGTTTTCTATGAAACTTATTGTAGCCAATAAAACCACACAGTAACATGGTGATTTATGCACACATTGCCCCTTCAGTGCCGCTCCCTGTTTTGTGTTTAGGTTACAATATACTAATTTCAATCCTTATGTAATTTAATGTAAAAGCGATAACTTTAACCAAAAACAATGCAACATTTTGCACATAGGGACCCTCATAACTATACTTTTCTTAAAGAGCATTCTAAGCTAAAATTGATTTACAAAATAAAAACGGTATGTCATGTATTATGTAAGAAAGAACTTGACACTTAACAAAGTTGCCTGTTTCATCACCATCTTTTTAGCGGCTACTTTCTAGTTGAATGTAACCCGTCTCAGTGCAAGTGTCATATTGTAGTCTCCAATCTTAAAACATATTAGTGATTTATTTGTGCATACCAATGCTTACCCTACCAACATCTCCAAAAAAGAATATCAAAGCAAGTGTCTAAACCTAAAAACATGTCTTCGACTTACACTTGTTGGTTTATTTAGACATTATAGCCCTACATCACTAATTTATTTAGTTTTTTAATGTGACCTGATGGTTTACTCTGTCAGTTTATAAACACTGAAATATATTGTCTAAACTCAAACAGTGTGCCACCAAAAAGGCTCGTGAACGTATATAATGATCATAGTGAGCGTGTTGATAGTTCCCAATGCTGGTGTAATTATTAACGCTGTGTCTACATGACAAAATCGTGTACCATCACAAATAATGCTATCGTGGACTTGTATCGGTGACATGTGTGGAACAGTTTATTCCTTTGAACGTTACTAGCTAAATCGGTGCCAGAATAGAGACTGTTTGCTCATGAATAGTGTTTTATGAATGCAAGTCACACCACAAACCTTAATTTGGCATAAAATCCATGTTATGAGTTGAATTAAAGAGAAGACTAGCTTCATTTGTACCACATGGCATACAGGTTTGTTTGACAATGGTGGTTGTACTTGCAATTCCTTTATTTGTTAAATATTTGAACATCAATAATAAGTGAATCAATATAAAAAAACATATTTTTTATTTATTCATTTCTCATTCATAACTATTTTCTATTGAAAAATATTTCTTTCTTTTTTAATTTATAATGTCTTTTGATCTGTGCATATTGCACAGGATTCCTATAATTTTTGTGTTAACTGATTCACATTTGAACAAAATGATACATACTTCTAATTAATAGAGCAATGTTCTCAGTGTATGTAGTTAACAATCATGTTTTATTTACTTGTATATGTACAATATAGACTTAATAATTTTGTATTTGCAGCTCCCTTGCTCAGGTTCCCTGATGTCACATCAATGGCAACATTTATAAGTTATTCTGGACAAATCATCAATGGACTTTTGAGAAAAACAAAACAGTTCATCAGTTCAAGTTTTCACAGGAACACACAGGTCCAGGAAACTATATTGCACAAGAAGAATTTCCAACAACAATCATCAAGATTACAGTGCTTCTGTTCTTGGATTGAACACTTTTAATTTAATGATCTGCATTATTGTGCCCATATTGACAAAAGTTTTGATGTACACTTTTCAGTATCCTCTTTTAGTTATATTAATACTTGATAATTTGCTTTGACAGCAATGACATGTTACCATGGTTTATTATATGAACAAAATAAACTGTAAAATAGTTATATATTATTTAATAGTGGTTAAATATTATTCATATTATAAACTCAAAGACATTAACTCAATTTATTGTATAGAAATGTACAATATATTGTTTGCCATACTACAACATGCAATTACAACAGTTTGTTTAAAAGTTGCTGATACACTTTGAGTAACTATTGAGCAAAATAGCAAATAACTTAGGTGCTTCAGTGTTTAATCTAAGCCAAAATTACATGCCAAGCTACTTAACATTTATTTCAACTTAATAAAGTAAGAAATTAACGCGCATGTGCCACAATCGTAAATAAGACCCACGAAATTAGGGTGACACGGCATATAAAGGAATAACAAGTGTTAAAGAAATGTATGATATGTGTGTTTCTCAACTTAATTATCATTTTGCCTGATACATTTTACATATTAGTCTCTTAAAGACTTGTTATGTTTCGCAATAGGGGTGCAACGATATACCGGTATATCGGTATATCGCGATACATGCTTTTGAAATATCGTATCGCAATACGGTTTTGCTGTACCGCAATACTTATAGAAACTTTATGTACAAAGCACCATTTAACAAAATAATTAGTAATTACGATACCTTATACACTAAAGTTAATACAACTTAAAAGTAAATATTCATGTTAATATTCAATAACTTTTCCCTCGTAACACAGTTACCATTTTAATTCCAATACATGTTTATTTCATAACACAATTAAATCTCCAATTTATCCACTGCAGCAAAACAACATTCAGATTTTTTTACACCCTCAACATTTCCCCTAGAACACTTAACACATTAATGCTATATCGACAGTGCTTGTATTGTTCAGGTACAGTAGTATTGGATTCTTTTGGACACCTGGTGAGTCAGTGTCTTAGACGCTTACTACAAACTGCTAGACAATAGCAGAGTTCCGCAGTCACATCAAAGACTTTCGAAGTCGACACACGAAGTCAAACCGACACGACACACCGTTGCTGTTAACGGCTTGCAGATTTGGAAGCCCAGCTAATTGTCACACTGTCAATATTCTAAGTTTTAACATTTGTTACCTGTGTTTGTAATGGATTTTATTGTTTGTTCAAAATGGAAAAATACTAAATGCATGGTAATTAAATGCAGATGTTTTATTGATTAAAAAACTTTATGAATTGATTACAATCAAAATAAAATGAATATAATTATTAAACATGCTTATTTTTCTGAAAGAGTATCATTTAAATACAATGTTACAAAGTTAAATGTTTACAGCACCAGATCATGCACTTTAGCTCAATTGCTGCAGTTCCCCTACATATCATGTGATTATAATAAAAACTTAAAAATGTTGGTGATTATAACATACTATTCACTTATTTTGTTGGTGATTATAACATACTATTCAATTATTTTGTTGGTGATTATAACATACTATCCACTTATTTAAGATATGTTTGAAGTTTGGCAACTGGACAAATAATCTTTTTTGACTGCTTGGTGTTGATGTAGTTACCTGTTTTACTGTATGTAAGATACCAAACTGTAAAATTGAGTTAATACATGTACCAGATGTAAATTATAGGTGTTATTGTATTGCCTATTAATTTCATCGTAATGTATTCAATACGTATTGCAATACGGGTTTAATGTATCGCAATATATTGCAATATGGGTTTTGCCGTATTGCTGCACCCCTATTTCGCAACATAATGTGCAGTTCTAATTTGATTTGAATCGCCAGGCGGGCGATCTACTAAGAATTTATTATGTTCCCAACAATATTTTTACTTGCCATGGGCGAGCGGGCTAGTGATAATTTAGAAGACTGATTTACAAATAATCCAGGCAATCTCCTAGTATAGTCCCCAGGTGGATTGGCTTTGTTACCCAATAACATTATAGTGGCTTTCCTTGTGCAACTTGAACTCAATCAACCCAAAAGTTTAAATTGTAACCTAGAAGCTTGTATTTCTACAGAATACCGCGGATTTTATTCACTTCATCACATGCATTGACATACCTAGTGGTTTGTGTCAGACCAGGATTGGCACGAATCACCCATCCCCGGGTTTTCCCGGCGGGTTTTACCGGTTTGTCCCACCCCCGTCAATACTTTGAAAGGGGGCAATACTGGTCAATACTGGGCAATACTATTTTTTCTTCAGTTAATACGTATATTTTAATTGTTTTTATAAATCTAAATGCTCAAGTTACCTTATGTCATTAAAATATGACTTGTTTAGTTTTGCAGATCTAATATATGCATAGTTACAATATTTTAAAGTGGTCGCACATATCCACTGGTTTATTCATACATTTGTCGTTGGTAACGCTTATCATGAAATATTTTCTATGTTATTTGTGAAATTATTCCACTTGATATTGATATATGTCTACACTTATTCATCCTTCTTTATTTCTTGCATTGAACTGTACTTTTTTTGTGAACAATAAAACTTACGGAGGCCTTCTATGGATAATAATGCAAGCACGGTCATTATTATTTAATAATCTGGTATTATGCCGGGAATTACTGGACAAATCACTCATATCTTCTATTTTCATGACTTACTTTCATTGTTTTCACTTTAAAAGCAGGATTGATAATGGTGAAGCAATAAAAAATAATTATTTTTATTATGATGCACAATTAACAGCAGGAATAAGTCACTTATGGTGCCAATCAATGCATGTTTTTACGGTTTGGAAAAGGCCCCTAATTGACATGGGCCCTGAATCATTGAAATAGGTCTAATGTTTATTCAAGGGGTCCAGTCGAACTGTTTGTTGAGCACATGCATCTGTCAATTCAGTCAATGTTTGTGTTTGTTTAAGAGGATGTACATATTGTGGATGGATCATAAATGATATCACACTATTGTGTCATTAATTTAATTTACAGCATAGGGATGCAAGAGAGTCTTGTTGCAACATGACATCAACTAAAATATTTCATAACTTAACAATATGTCAAATTTTATTTTTTGTATTTTTCTTTCATAAACATAATTCTGTAACAGAATACAACTATATACTGAGAAATTTTTTAATGAAAGTGAGTTAAAACAGAGATGCCAAGTAATAATCAGTATTGTCCAGAGAGACCAAAAATTCCTACTTAAATTTTGTGAAAAAGAGAAGAAATTATCAATATAATTCTACATGAAATAGAAATAAACAATGCTACTTACTGTCTATAATTGTTATTAGATATGTGTTTATATGTAGAAAGTTAGAAACTCATTATTAGTATGTAATGCAAACATTATTGTGCAGCATCTTTATTCGCCAGTATTGCCCAGTAAAATCCTGTAAAACCTGGTTTTTCCCAGTATTACCTGCCCGGACCGGTCAATACTATAAAACCTGGGTTTTATGCCAACCCTGTGTCAGACCTTATCACAAATGACAGCTGTATAAAATAATGTGTTAGGTAAGAGTCTGTGATATATATACTCCTAGCATAGCCCCCAGGGACTGTTCTAGGAGTATATATGGTGTGACAAAATTACTTCCAAGTATCTTTGAAGTACCAGCAACTTACTTGGGGACAATCTTGGTATTATATGTAAGATGTTTCAAAATAGTAATACTGAAATACATGTTTATTTACGGGTAAGTGAAAGACAACGGTTTATTAATCTTAAAAACAATATCATCGCTCGATATATACTCCTAGAACAGCGCCCGGGGACCATTCTAGTTAGTGCTGTGGATCGTTGGGTAAGTGACGATCCAATCCACAAGTCGGGGCTTACAATTCACAGATCGAACCAAGAATCAGCTGTTACTAATTTTGATACAGGAATACACTCTCATGAAGACAATTAACTTAAATTTATCATATTAAACAAATACATTTTGACATAACAAAGCAAGTTGTACAGAGTCTGTGCAAAAACTGAAAGATCTAAAATGAACCATGACATAAGGACGTGTATACACATTAAAATGCAATATAATGTCTCAAAAGGGATTATTTTGTGTATTAATTAACTCTTTTATGGAAAATCTATTTAAGGTAAATATAAAATTTTAAGACTGCGATTAAACGATCTCGGCAATGACGAGTATTCATACTCGATTCCCAGCCCGAAATTGTGAGTATCCGAGTGAGTTTCCGAGTACTCTGATACTCGCAGCTGCCCTAATTTTAGTAGTATATAAATTCAAGTAAATTTTCAATAAGGGAATGTACTTCATTCCGTAATGCCACATTATTTCAAAATTTCAAAGAAAACCCTTTTCCCCAAAAACCAAAACAAGCCCCATTTGTATAGGCCCCCGAAGAAAACCCTTTTCCCAGGAAAACTTCCCTTCAGAGGCAAAGTAAGAATGAATAACATGGGAAGAAATTTTGTCACCTTATTTATACTTCTAGAACAGCCCCCAGTGTTAGGTAAGAGTCTGCGATATATATATACTCCTAGTATAGCCCCCGGAGACTGTTCTAGGAGTACATATAGGGTGAAAATTTTTAGAATTAAATGTAAGGTATTCAAAATACAAATAATGAAATACATGTTTATTTGAATGAAAGACAACGGTCAATAAACCTTTAAAACAATATTGTCTCTCTATATATACTCCTAGAACAGCCCGCGGGGACTGTTCTAGTAGTATTTTAATTCATGTGAAACTAAATGAGCAAACCCTTTTCCCCAAAAACTTCCCTTCAGAGGTAAATTAGGCGTAAAAAAAAAATATGTTTGTTTCAGGTAACCCGTCCTACTCTAAAAAAATGCCCCAACCTGAAACTAACTTTTTTTTTTTACGCCATAAGAATGAATCACATGGGAAGAAATTTCGTCACCTTATATATACTCCTAGAACAGCCCCCAGGGGCTAATTACTAGGAGTATATATACTCAAGTGCAACTGCATATTTTCTTGACCACTGTTTGGAGCTTAATTCAAAATGTTTGTGAGTTCCATCTTTTTTAAAAACGGAATGAATAGGAACAATTATTATGTATACGCCTATTATAGCCCCCGGGGGCTGTTCTAGGAGTATATGTTACAAGGCGCCACTATGTATGTCGTACACGGAATGAATAGCACTATAGAAAGCGATGCAGTTATTTGTTACAAATTCTGTAGAGCTTTTCTGCACAAATGAAAACGATTGCAACACTGTTTATTTTCTTACCTACTTATTTTGGTAGAGCTCTTCCATGTGTTTATAAACATTAAACAAAAAACAGAAGAAAAACGGCTTTCAAATGCTAAAATAGAATAGCCCCCCCCCCAGGGGACTATACTAGGAGATTGCCATAATCGCTTGTATTTTCAAGTCTGTTTTGTTGTTCTTTTAAAAAAGTGAGTTAATTATTTGGTAAAAATCCCTAGTGTGTACATCGATTGCCTATAACGCATGCAAATGTCATCTGGGGAAGAAAAATGACGTGCGCATGAGCGATAAAATCTCAATTTGGGGCCCAGTCAGTGTTTGTGATAGTTTTGGATATTTGCTAATTATAACAGACAAAGTCTGGTAGAACCTTATTTAACATGCTACGATGTTGAAGAACATGCGTAGTAGCTACATAGATACACAACGTAACAGGACTACTTGTGGAACGAATTTATTTTATTAAGTTGTATGGCAAAAACATCTTTGAAATATTGGTATAAGTTTACATAAATGTTGCATTATATGTATGAAAGGTACTGACAACACTAATCAGGTCCTTCCCATGCAGCAGTAATAATTGGATCTTGAATGTTGGAAAGAAGACAACACATAGTCCAAATTTGGTTTACAACACCTGTTCTAGGTAAAGATGCTATCTTGAAGCTGAAATCTGTGTTTACAATAGCAATACACTGACCAGCTTTCAAGGGAAGGCTTTGCTGTTAATTAGCACTGATAGGCCCAGATAAAGATCCTAATAAATAAACAATTAGCACATCAAAATGAATTTGTAACAAATATTTACTATTCAATTCTCTGTGCAATAATGCAATTCGGTTTTAAACTAAAGTCGAAATGGCAACTTAAAGTTCTACAGTGTGGACTAAAAAACTAAAGGAATTCCCAAGTTAGTCTCTATAAATCAAATTAAATTGTTGACTACATAAAACAAAATGGAAAAAATAGATTGTTCAATAAAGTGTATAATTGCTTTGTGTAAAGCATTTGTTTGTAACACAGTTGACCAGTTTCACATTAAAGCAGTGTTGGAGATGTCAAAGGAAAAATGAGAAATCACACGAATTGTAAACAGAAATTTATTTGTCATACGGGCAGTCATCAGTGGACAATGCAGCAGTATTGCGTGGTATGTAATAACATAAATAGTTATTTAACATTACTGGAGTTTCGCTTTGTTTATATTTATACCAATGACGTTAATAAGCGGGGCAGGGACTTCCCCATGCCGTTTTAGCGCCCCAGTCCCAGGGCGCTTGAATTTTAACTTGAACATTCCCGGGGCGCCTTAAATTAGTGTTGCGTTTATAAACATCGCCCGGGGTCCCTGTATTTTATCAATTAATCAGCTATGTTGACTGAAGTAGACCGACAGTACCTGCTGTGAAAGCTAATCTCTTGCCTCATAAAGGCAGTTTTTCACTCTAGAAACATGTACACCCACTCAACCAAGTCTGCGAATAATCAAAGCGAGTGTCACTACGCCGAAAATTTTAACAATTTGCAGTTATTCCTAAGCCACAATCAATCACCGTGAAGCCCCGCCCCTGTAGGCGGAATTTCATTACGCAGTAAAATCGATGTAAGCCAATAGAAACACTCAGGTTATCTTCGCTTTGGAACGAAGTTATCATTGAAGAATCGGTGCAATCGGCATGTATCCACACACAGTTAACCTCATATTCGCGTCAAAACAAACCTCGCCCTTTCGTATTTTATAATATCCACACTTATTTATTTGCTCATTTTAATAACTACAATAAAAAAACTAAACTGCAAAAATCAGTCTAAAATACGCTAATATGAAATTGTTATCGGAAAAGCCTATCCAGTGTTACTATTATAGTTTCATAAAATAAGCTGCCTTGTTTTACTTGCATGCAAAGTAAAACCCGTGTTTACTACAAAAGAGCGCGAAATGTCTGCTGACAACCACGACATCACGTTCCAAGCATGGAATGCATGCGTGTACGGACCATGTGCTTTACTAACATTTGATGAGCGTAGGCGCGACGTGCACGAGGAAATTTTCCCACCATTTTTGCACGAACAAAGCATGCATTATATAAATGTATAATTTTAATCAAGATCTTTACAATTCACCAATTAACCAATCAGTACTATGCTCAACAGTTGTAACGATTAAAACAGTGTTAAAACACTAAACGCATGCCCATATGAACATAATAAATCGAACAAACGTTAGTAGATTGAGTGTAACCTAAATATTCAATAACGACGAGAATAGTTGGTTTGAACATAACGTAACTGTGCGAAAGGGATGCCCTCTGGACATAAACATCCAGAAAAAAATTATTAGCTACTTTGAGTTTTGCAACAAAATTGACACCCGATGCTTGTAAAAGGCTTGAGGTATACCATTTTAACTGTGATGTTTCGTTTATTTCATTTTGTTTAAACATTAACAAAAAAGAAAAGCTGTTTGCCTAAATTTTAAGAGCTAAAACGCACCAGATAACGTAATTTGACACATGCCGCGAAAAAAAAATCCACGTAGGGCGGGGATACCCTTCCCTAACGCACCCCTCTCGGGACCAGGGCGCCTGAAAAAAATCCTGGGGAAGGCCCTGGGTCAGGGGTGATCAAACAGTTCACTGAAAGGTTCTCGCGTTTCTTTATTTTTCATGCAATGTTTATGAAATTTCTACTAAATGCAGATTGATTTAAAGCAATTATATTTACAAATTTTCTTTAAAATCACATATCAAATAAAATAACCACAGTTACTATAGTAACGTCACTATGCACTATCCAAAGTTTGTTAATGTTGAAGTCAACAAAATATCTTATGGCGACTCAGCCAATGGTGGCTCTTAATCCTTTTCAAAGTACTCTCCATTAAACACAATACACTTTCTACAACGCTCAATCCACGAGTATTTGAAACAATCTCTGAATGTGTCCGTGTGAATGTTAGAAATGGTGGCCTGCACTGCGCTGGAAAGCACGTCCGTGTCGTCAAAATGTATGCCTCGAAGGTAGCTCTTGATCACAGGGAAGAGAAAAAAATCACATGGCGACAGGTCTGGGCTGCATGGGGGATGATCCAGAAGCTCAAATCCCAATGTTGTAAGGCTGTCTGTGTAGCTGCTGCTCAGTGGGAAGGGGCGTTGTCATCGTGAAAAATCATAGATGGCAGGTGCTAGGCCCTCTTCTTCCTTATAGCCCTCAGAAAGTCACGTTTCAAAACCTAAAATGATAAACAGAATGTGATGCATAATTTGAATAATTTATAATATTGTAAGTCTGGTTAACACTATACAATATAAAAATATTGTTATGATTAATGTCTTCAACCCACCTTTGTGTTGTACGCTGCGTTAACCGTCTGCCCTTGGGGTACAGCATGCACCAGTACCACACCTCTGACGTCGAAGAAGATTATGAACATCTGCTTTTTGGTGGACTGAATCTACTTTAACTTCTTCGAGGATGGAGAACCGGGTGTTTTCCACATAGTAGATTGCTGCTTGGTCTCAGGTGTATAGAAACCTATACACGTTTCGTTAACAGATACGACTCTTTCCATGAAATTGGGTCCCTAGCGTTCAAATGGCCGCAATATCCGATGACATGATTCCGATCGCATTCGCTTCTGATCGTCTGTTAACATCTTGGGGATCCAACGTGCACACACTCTTCCAATGGTGAGATGCTCGTGAATGATGTTAAAAATCGTCCCATAACTAAAGTCAATTCTTGCTATAATTTCTCTAATTGTGACCCGTTTATCTTTGTCAAGCAGCTCTTTGATGATAGTGACGTCAGATGACGTTATCGTTACTGGGCGGCTGCTGCGATCGTCATCACCAAGGTTTTGGGCGGCTGCTGCGATCATCATCACCAAGGTTTTCCCGCCCTTCTTCAAAGCGCTTGAACCACTTATAAAACAGCAGTCTTCTTCAGAGCATAATCCCCATATGCATTCACCATATATTCTAGGTTTTATTCTTGAAAATCCATTTTTGATAGAAAATTTGATAGCCGATCTTTTATCAGCGTTCATTATCGCACATTGTTGGCCGGAACACGGCTTGATTGCGGAAATGAAGTCAAAATTTGTAAATAATGTCATCAGCGTCATGCTAAATATTGGCGGAAAATTATAGCGTTAATGTTGTTGAGGTATTGTGTAAACGGGTGAACCAGACGCCATAAATTTTTAATGACTTTACGGAATAAATTTATATTTTGGGCCGAATCTACCAAGATAAGGTTGCTATGAAGACTAGAATTAATTAACCAATATAGATATTGATATGGACTTTTTTATTTAAATATAAAATATAATGCAGCATATCATATTCACGTTTCATCATAATTCTATGTTTAATAAAGAAATGAGAGAACATTTCCGGAAACTTTTTGATCACCCCTCATATTATACATAGTGTATATATTACAACAGCTAAGACATAAATCTGAAAAATATATTCATGATATAATTGGATTTAAATACATTATTATCTTTAAAACACATTTTCACTCATATTTACAGGTCTGGTGGTGTGTGTAACCATCTGAGTTCCCTCCTCTGCACCCCGGGGTGTGCCCAGTTTTGACCCAGGGGCATCATTTGAACAATCTTTGTAGAGGACCACCATACAATGTTGAATACCAAATATGAAACCTCTGGGCCTTACGGTTTCAGAGGAGAAGATTTTAAAAGTCATTTTGCTATTCAAGTCTATATAAACCATGTGACCCCCGGGGTAGCCCAGTTTTGACCCCAGTGGCATCATTTGAACAATCTTTGTAGAGGACCACTATACAACATTACATATCAAATATAGGAAAGCTGTGGGCCTTGCGGTTTCAGGTAAAGATTTTTTAAGTCATTTTGCTATTTAAGTCTATATAAACCATGTGACCCCTCGGGGGTGGCCAGATTTTACCCCAGGGGCATAATTTGAACAATCTTTGGAGAGGACCACTATGCAATGTTACGTTACAAATATAGGAAAGCTGTGGGCCTTGCCGTTTCAGAGGAGAAGATTTTTAAAGTCATTTTGCTATTTAAGTCTATATAAACCATTTGACCCCACGGGCGTGACCAGTTTTGACCCCAGGGGCATAATTTGAACACTCTTTGTAGATGACCACTATACAATGTTACATACCAAATATGAACCTCTAGGCCTTGCGGTTTCAGAGGAGAAGAATTTTAAAGTCATTTTCTATTTAAGTCTATATTAACCATGTGACCAATGGGGTGTGGTCTGTTTTGAGCCATGGGGCATAATTTTAACAATCTTTGTAGAGTACCACTAAAGGATGTTAAATACCAAATATGAAACCTCTGGGCCTTGCGGTTTCAGAGAAGAAGATTTTAAGACATTTTGCTATATAAGTTTATATAAACCATGTGACCCCCGGGGTGTGGCCAATTTTGAACCCAGGGGCATCACTTGAACAATCTTTGTAAAGGACCACTATACAATGTAACCAACCAAATATCAAACCTCTAGGCCTTGCAGTTTCAGAGGAGAAAATTTTTAAAGTCATTTAAATATTTAAGTCTATATAAAATATTTGACACCCAGGGTTTGGCCAGTTTTTAATCCAGGGGTATCATTTGAACAATCTTTGTAGAGGACCATTATATAATGTTACATACCAAGTATGAAACCTCTGGGCCTAGAAGTTTCAGAGGAGAAGATTTTCAAAGTCATTTTGCTATTTAAGTCTATATAAACCGTGTGACCCCGGGATGTGGCAAATTTTGACCCCAGGGGCATCATTTGAACATTCTTTGTAGAGGACCACTATACAATGTTACAGACCAAATATGAAACCTCTGGGCCTTGCGGTTTCAGAGAAGAATTTTAAAGTCATTTTGCTATTTAAGTCTATATACTCTGTGACCCCTGGGGTGTGGAAAGTGTTGACCCCAGGTGCATCATTTGAGCAATCTTTGTAGAGGACCACTATACAATGTTACATACCACATATGAAACCTCCTGGCCATGCGGTTTCAGAGGAGAAGATTTTTAAAGTCATTTTGATATACAAGTCTATATAAACAATGTGACCCCCAGGACGTGGTCAATTTTGAACCCAGGGGCATTCTTTGAACAATCTTGGTAGAGGACCACTATACAATGTTACATACCAAATATGAAACCTCTTGACCTTGCTGTTTCAGAGGAGATTTTTAAAGTCATTTTGCAATATAAGTCTATATAAACCATGTGACCACCGGGGCGTGGCCAGTTTTGACCCCAGGGGCATCATTTCAAAAATCTTTGTAGAGGACCACTAGAAGATGTCACATATCAAATATGAAGGCTCTGAGCCTTGCGGTTTCACAGAAGAACTTTTTTATAAGTTTTCACTTTTTAAATCTATTTTTAGCTCTGATGACCTACATATGCAGTGGACTGGAAAGATTTGAACAACTTTAAAAGAGGTCCACCCAAGGATCATTCCTGTGAAGTTTGGTGAAAATCTGCCAAGCGGTTTAGGAGGAGATGTTGTTTAAATGAAAAGTTGACGGCGCACGCACGCACACACGACGCACAACGGGCGATCACAAAAGCTCACCATGAGCACTTTGTGCTCAGGTGAGCTAATAAACAATGTTACCACAGGGGCGTAGCCCATTTTGACCCCAGGGCAATAATTAGAACCAAATTTGTAAAGCACCACTAAAGGATGTTACATACCAAATATGAAATCTCTGTGCCTTGCGGTTTCAGAGGAGAAGATTTTTAAAGTCATTTTGCTATATACTCTATATAAACCATGTGACCCTCGGGGCGTAGCCAGTTTTAACCCCAGGGGCATTATTTGAACAATCTTTGTAGAGGATTACTACAGGATGTTACATCCCAAATATGAAATCTCTGTGTCTTGTGGTTTCAGAGGAGTAGATTTTTAAAGTCATTGTGCTATATATCCTATATAAACCATGTGACCCCCGGGGCGTGGTCCGTTTTGACCCCAGGGGCATGATTTGAACAAACTTTGTAAAGGGCCACTAAAGGATGTTACATACCAGGTATGAACCTCTGAGCCTTGCAGTTTCAGGAGGAGATTTTTAAAGTCATTTTGCTACAAATTCTAGATAAACCATATGACCCCCGGGGCGTAGCCAGTTTTGACCCCAGGGACATAATTTGAACAATCTTTCTAGAGGACCACTATAGGATGTTACATACCAAATATGAAATCTCTGGGCCTTGTGGTTTCATAGAAGATTTTAAAAGTCATTTTGCTATATGTTCTATATAAACCATGTGACCCCCGGGGTGTGGCCCATTTTGACCCCAGGGACATAATTTGAAAAAACTTGGTAAAGGACCACTAAAGGATGTTACATACCAAATATGAAACCTCTGGGCCCTGCGGTTTCAGAGATTTTTAAAGTTTACACTTTTTAAATCTATTTTTAGCTCTGGTGACCTACATATGCAGCGAACCGTAACGAATTGAACAACTTTGAAAGAGGTTCACCTTATTATCATTCCTGTGAAGTTTGGTGAAAATCTGCATTGTGGTTTAGGAGATGTTGTTTAATTGAAAAGTTGACGACGCACGCAAACACGCACGACGGACAACGGGCGATCACAAAAGCTCACCATGGGCACTTTGTGCTCAGGTGAAAGTGCTCAGGTGAGCTAAAGTGACTTCTAGAATGTTCACAAGCATTTTCTTCAACCCTCGTCACCTAGTTTTTGACCCCAAGTGACCAAGATTTAAACTTATCGGAGATACCATTCGGACAAATGTTCTGGTCAAGCTTCATGATGATTGGGCTATAAATGTGGCCTCTAGAGTGTTCACAAGCTTTTTCCTCTCTTGACATAGTTTTCAACCACACGTGACCCAGTTTTGAACACATCCGAGATATCATTGGGACAAATGTTCTGACTAAGTATCATGAATATTGGGCTATCTACAAGGCTTTTCTGTTTTTATATTTTGTTAAGTGTCAACCTCATTTTGTAAAACCTAGCTACCTATTCACAAAAACACACAATTTGCAATACTAATTATACACAGGAACCCCTTATATATCATATTTCTACTGATATAATTAAAAATCTTCATAGTCTAATGAATTTTTATGTTGGGTTATCAAATATAAAGTCTTAACATTTCAAAAATCGCTGAATGTTCCCTTACTATTGCTTTTTATTGGGATACACAGTATCAATGCTTATTTGACTTCAAATCATTATTATATTAGATAATTTACATGAATGGTATATTACCGGTACTATAAATAACTATATAGACTCGTCTGATACATAATAATTTTAACTCATTCCCGAAATTATTTTCTGACATTGTTAATTTGTTAAATTGGCTTGACAAATTCAGATAAAAATTATGTTAACCTATTTTATTTTGGTTATTCATATATCACTGGTGGAAACATGGAGCTGTATGATTGGTTTATTCACAGCATAGATATTAATTATAATTTTATTTGATTTTAAATTAATAAAAATTTATCTCAAATTTACTTTTGGGTCCGAGAAGTTTTCTTATCGTGTCCAAAAAATCTGGGGTCCAATAAGTCTAATATTGGTGGGGACCAAACAATCTGGGGTCTGAGAAGTCACGTAACCGATTGTCTTTGCCGTCTGTTTAGGTAATTTTTAAATGACATCTCAATATTAATTTCAACGCCGATTGTCTTTTTTAAAGACATTTCTTGTTTATTGCTGTTTTCTTTCATTAGGTAAAAAACAAAAATAAACCTTTTCATAAAATTATGTCTCAATTTGCTTCATCCTCCACACTGCAGTATAAGAACGCAAGTACGTCAACTTATATTGGAATTAAATAGGGGAACTGAACTTCAAGTCTTGGTAGATGAATACACCCCTGTACGTCGGTAAACCAATTTGCAGATGATAAATCAAATTTCAGAGAAAACATGTCGGACAGATTACTTATTACCAAAATTTATTTACCAAAACTCGTATCTTTAAGGTAAGTTTCAACATTTAAAATATCGCACAAGATACAATGATATTTGGTATATATAATGCGCTGTTACAAACGATTCCTAATGGCAATTATTTGGCCAAATTAGTATGAATTTTGTTAAGATTGTAGAAAAAGTAAAGTTGGCAATATTTTATGTTAAAAAGTACTGATCAATTAATGTTTTTGCAGTTATTAATGTACGACCTTACGTATCAGCCATTCTTCTTTGGATATCTGCTTCATGCGTTGTTTAAATGCACAAAACACGCATTATATTGTTATTTTCGTGGGACAATATAATGTAAAATTGATAAAGCCTCAACTTTTTAGGTGATAAGGTCCAAACTATTTTTTAAAACTGAATGGATAATAACCAAACTTGTAAAAGAGTGCTTTATGTAAATGCAATAAATGTATACATTTAAACCAATTTTTTAGCGAGATTTTATCATTGATGACCACAAAAGTTCACTAAAGCATTCTGCAGCAATTTTATTAAAGTAAACATTGTTACGGTTCTTACCATAGTAATACTTTACTGCTGAAGAAATTTTCAAAGGGACTGCCAACATAAAAACTGGAAAAAGTGCGGGACCAGAACTGATCTTAAATGAATTTATAATAAATGGCAGAGTTGAACTTCCTGAATATTTGTTTAAATTCTTTAACAAAATATTATGTTTTGGATATTTTCCAGATACAGTACAGCTCACGCGAAACCAACAAATTCCGCGATCCGCGGCGTTCAAAGGCAGCGAGTCGACGCGGAGTCTACCATCGTAGCCGCGTTTGTTCGCCGAGGAAATCCGCGTCTATTCGCCGAGACAATCCGCGTCTGTTTGCCGCGGCAATCCGCGTCTGTTCGCCGAGGAAATCCGCGGCATGATGCCGAGGCATCCCGCGTATCATCTTGTTAAATAATTCAATTACATGTACATGTATATTCCGAAACAATTACTTTTACTGTGTTGTTGTTTTCAAAGTACAGTGTACGTAAAACTTGCCGTAATTCGATTTAAAACCCGTTTTTGCGACATTCTCAAGTGATACATAAAATTTACATTTTTATATTGTTGCAGTTGTTGTGATATCAATATTTTCTGTGGTAAAATTTTGTGTTATGAAAAAATATATAGCATTTGGCACCGGTTCACAATAATCTAATTGTTATAAGTGTATTACTTGGTAAATTTATGTCACGTACAAATTATTATAGATTTTCGACACCGACTGCTAAAAATAACTTTGTTACTAGGCGTTCGCTACAGCGTACACGTGTTCTTTGCTCCGAATTAGTATTTAGGTCAAGTTCAAACGTGTTATTTGAAGTAAAACATTTAACAATGTTTATAGCAGTACCTACAATAGGTGTGACTAATTTTCATAGCCCCCATTTTTGTGTATTTCACACCTGATGCATTTTTTTTACTGACATATGTTTGCTTCTCTTTTTAGACGTCCAGGGCGCAAAGAAGCCTTTTTCGCACCTACATGTAACTGTTGTTTTTGCCATCATGTTTGAGATGAGCTAATTAGCAGTTTGAAGCCACATCAAGGACCAAGACTCCATTGTACCAATAACTTTGAATGTCGTTTTGTTAAATTCCGAAAGTTGGAAATGTTTCTTTAAAATTATAATTACAAAGGAGCTTTGAACTAAAATATATGAAACTAGCGCTAAGCACACGGAATGACCTAGAAAGACACTTCAAAATTCGTGGGAAAATTTCATCATTTCTAAAAATAATTCAAGAACGCGCATTAATATTCATGTGAACTTTACAATCCGCAAATGACAAAGCAGATATACAGATAACGCGAGGTCAGCGTGTCATCTGAAATTCAGTGGGTGGAGCGTCATTGTCGACAAAGTCAGCGTTTTATAAATTGATCGTTTTGCAACTGATATTGATCAAGATACGAAACTTATATCAGAGGGCAATTTAATTTGCTTTAAGTTGGTGTTAATACTTATTTTGACATGATGAACTTTTAAAATGTAAATATAAGACGTGCAGGACGCAAAGTAGCCGTTTTCGCACATACATGTTGTTTTCGCCAACATGTTTGAGCTGAGATTATTAAATTAGCAGTTTGAAGCCACGTCAAGAACCAAGATTTAATTGTACCAATAACTTTAAATGTTGTTTTGTTAGCGATGACAATTATCTCCTAATTATAACATATTGTTTGAACATGCCTATATGCAGACAGTACAGTTACACACTATACATGTACATTGTACATGTATAAAGTGTAAAATTTCTCCTCGGTGTCCCGCCGCGTGAATGGACACGGCGGCAATCCGCGGATCGATGCCGAGTGCCTCGGCGATTCGCCGTGGCGTGCGGCATTTCGCCGCGGCGATTCGCCGCGGTAGAAAAATTATGTCCGCGGCGTAGCCGAGTGTTTTGTTGGTTTCACGTGAGCTGTACTGTAAATGGACCGAATGTCTTATTATACCTAGTCATAAGAAAGGAGATTTAAATGACCCAAATAATTTTAGAGTGATAACTATGTTAAGTGTCATAGGTAAATTGTTTACAAATTTGATTAAAAAAGGCAATCAAACTGGGCTGAAAATTACCATGTTTTGCTGGAAGCACAATCTGAATGTCCAGCGAAAATGGGAACAACAGATGACGTATTTGCCCTTCACCATCCGCATACATGAGTAGGAAGCATTTTAACATGCCTATATCAATACCACTTGCACCTTTTGAGTACAATATATCCTCCATGTCATTGATATACAAAGAAAAAATAATCGGAAACAAAACACTCGCGTTGTCTTAGACCTATATGACTCTCAAATGCAGTTCTGTTTGTTTTGTTTGTTTGGATTTTTCGCCGTATTCAACAGTATTTCAGTCATATAACGGCGGTCAGTTAACCTACTCACAATTTTCCTGGGTAAGCTGGTTTACCCGTACTAAATACACATACGTATGCCAGTAACTGACAACTGCCTTACTTGAATCAGAGGTAGAGGGAGAATGGCCGTAGAAATAATTTCATGACCAATCCCCACACAAGTTATGTGGCCGGGCTGGAAATCAAACCCGCGATCCTCGGATTTGTATTCCAGCGCTCTACCAACTGAGCTAGCCGGCCCCGCTCAAAATGCAGTTCCGATATCATTATGATGTCTTACATTTGTGTACACATGAGTATACATTGCTTTTATAACTGTAAAACGTCGTCCTCGAATAGCGAGCCTGTATATTCTGTACTAAAGATATCCCTTACAATGTAATCAAATGCCTTTGTAATGTCAATAAAACAACAATAAAATTGCTTATGTTAATTTAAAATATGTAATTAAATCGTGAAGGACAAATAGGTGTCAAAATCAGCACACATAATGACTTTATATTATCAGAGACATGGATACTTGACGTTTTAACTACGAGTAAAATGAATATGATAATAAAAGTACTGGTTCAAGGTGATCTGTGATGCAGAACATAAAATTCATTAAAATGATAATAGAAAATTATGCCAGACGATAATGAAACTAATCCCCGAAAAACTAACTGGGCAAGTCAAGTGAAATGTATTCCAAGTTCATTGGGATTCTATCATGACTGCTTGGCACAAGGTGTTGGTAATCTCAATGGTTTCTTTTCTGTGTTTAAGCAAAGAATTACTAATACTTTTGTCCAAGGTGTAGAAGGACGCATAAATGGCTATTCAAGGGCATTATTTTATAGAAATATCTTCTGTTTTGAACTTCAATTTTACCTTAAACTGGTTAACATCAAGAAGGGAAGGTGGAATAATACCGATATTAGTAATATAGTGTTTGCCCGGTTTGCCCTTTTCTTGAAAATGAATATCATTTTATTTTTGAATATAACATCTTCTCACAAACAATACAAAAATACAATACATATATCAGTGTATTATAGACGTCACCCTTAGGGTGGAGCTTATTTTTGAACTTTTGAAATATGATCTTCTTACCCTCTCATTTTGTTCATAAATATCAGGCCTTTTTCTGACCTTTTTGGGAAAGAGTACCTGGTTTGAAATTGGGAATTTCTCAACGTAAAATGTGGCAAATTGGGAAAGGAATGTACAAATAAATCTTTTTGTCAGTATCAATTTCCATCGATCGTTTGATTAAATTTCAATTTATATATAAATTTCATTGGGATTTTTAATGTTTTTATTCTTAAAATATTTCTTGATGTAATTTTCTTCAAGACTGTTATAAATGTCAAACTAAATTTTGTAGTGGAGGGGAAATTATTTTTTCAATTGGGAAAAAACAACCCTGTTTTGCATTGGGAATGGGTCAGATATTCTGACCCGGGAGGCTTATAGAAAAAGGCCTGTATATAAAATAATAAATTTGGCAAAATATGAGCACAATTGAACAATATTTAGGGGTAGCTCAATGATTATGAAGTTTCTGATATTGGGCCCCAAAGCTGCAGCGGTACAGCCGCCTTATTATTTCGCATACTACCTGTAGATTAATTCTCATAATAAATTAAGAACCCCAATTTAACTACTAAGTAAAGTGACATTTTCTCCAATCATCATATTTACAACACAGTATTCAATAATTGTTGTTAAAGACCAAAAACCAATCATCCAGATTTTATTGTTTTGCTGACAATGCAAAATGTCAACAAAATTTAATTCATGTTCAGACAAGTCATGTTCACACTTGTTTGGACTAACTATGCTGACTAGGCAACGGTGTAAAAGCAGTACTGCTTTGGTATTTTGGCCTGGCATCACACCTACATTTACCGCTCTCTGTTCCAGTTGTAATCACTGCAACCACAGTGCTCCCACAAACCCCAGTGCTCCACCTATCTCACTGAATTCCCCGGAGTATCCATTTCAGTGTCAGTGTGCTGAAATTACTTTTAGTTTACCTACAAAGGGCACACTTATCTAGTGGTTGTTGTTCATTACTTTATCTGGCCTATTGTGTGAAGATCATATCAAGGTGCTACCGGGCTCATTTCCTGCCTAGACAGATCTTTGTTACATACGGAATACCTAATGAGCTTGTTTCCAATGGCTGTCCTCAGTTCAATGCTACTGTCCTGAAAGATTGGGGTGTTCATCCGATGTTTATCACACAATTAGTGCTTAACTGCGCAAGATTCCGGACAGCATCGTATAGTTCTTGTTATTAGTGACTTATGATGAAACCACACGAATAAGCAAATCCAACCTCGCGAAAAATTGGCTCAAGAAAATTGTCAGCCAGGGCCAGCCCTGTGTACTAATATTTGGACGGGGAATGAATTCGGACAATGTTTTCTTGTAAGATAAGAATATGTACATTATAATAACAACTCTAAATCTCAGTAAATTGAGTAATGCGGTGATAAGAGTTTTTGTTTAAACAGAAATTTTATACGAAAATCTAGGGCTGAATTTTGACAGGAATATAAAAGCATCGTTCAATAATCAGATATTAAGGACCATTCTAGTATATAACACCTATGACAGGACATAAATTAACAATACTGGTGGTAATTTAATTATAAAATTTTGCAATGTCACATATTTTCACGACCCCGCGAAAATCTTCGTCGCCGACTTCATAGATCACAAACATTTGTAAAACACATGCAAACACATAATTTGGTGTTTAATATCACCAATAATTGCCCCTTTCTTATTTTTTTTTTGTGTTGTAAAAGTTTTTTGTGTTGTAAATCCTGTTTCACAATTACACTACTTGACAGTAACTTACGCTTTGGTACCTGTCTGCTGTACTGTAATCGACGCATCATGACTTTACTAGGCCTACAAATCAGTTAACAAGTTTAGACCATCTGGCATCAATTGCTAATCGCTCAGAATTTACCTGTTTAAAAATTAATTATTGGTACCAAAATAATTATTGTTTTATAAGAAATGATTAAATATTATGTATTATCCTTATAATTACATAACCCAATAATAATAATTATAATTATTATTATTATCATCATGATTCGCATCCCCAGCAAAATCCAATAATCCATTCACTGATATTGATTTTCTGACGGTCGTATATTTCATCGGATGAATTAGGTGCTTTGCACTGAACATATTTTAATGAATCATATATCAGATTAATCACAATATAATTATGTTTAATATGGTTTTTATTTCATGAAAATCCATAAAGGATAAGTGTTGTTTATGATTTTATGATATAAATTTTAAGCATGATAATATTATTTGTTCCTATTTGTATAATTGTTATTCATGACGATCATGGGCCATGTTGGCCTTATTAGTTTTTTATATGCTACATTGTACAATTTTTTAATAAACTATATTTTTCTTCTATTACATATTATAATAAAAATATGTATATGTAATGAAAATATGTCATGAAAAATAGCACAAAACAACACCTTTTGTTTGCAAAAAATAATCATTTTATTGTGCAGTTTGAGCTTTATCCAGTTTAAGTTTGGACTTGATTTACACATTTTCTTCAAACAGTTCAGCTTTATCCATAAATGAGCATACCATTCCAAGATATAATTGATTTTAACCCAGAAACCACTACTGTATCAACTAATAAACGTTTGAATGCCCTTCTAGATAGATTATATCATTACTCTGTAACGGTTTCTAATTTGTCGATTTAGATGCCAAAAATTAAATAAATACGTACATTTTTTAAATATTTTGTATTTCCCCCAGAAAAAATATATATTTCTTCTTAGAAAAACCTAGATTTCTGGCAATACACTTAATACATAATGGCGTTGGACATTACTTTAACATGTGTACAATAATTGTGTATATATACTGACTAAAATTGCCGAAAAAATCCAAATATGTACCTATCTGTCCATTGGGGATGATATGTTTTCTCTGAAATTTGATTTATCATCTGCAAATTGGTTTACCGACGTACAGGGGGTGAATATGAAACCTCTTAGCAACACATTCTACTGGTAGACTCATTTTTAACCAACATGTAGAGATCTGTCATGTCTTGGGGGAAATATGTCAACCTATGTTGTTTTTTTTATCAGGTTCATGATCATACATGCCATACGTCCGGTCTCACCAGGATTGTCCCGGTTTCGCGAGGTCTGTCCCCGTGTCCCGGTGAGATGCATTTTGTCCCAGTCAATTACAAAAATCGATGTTAGTGTACCATAAAACTTACATTGGGCCAACAATTAACTTCAGATCGTTAATCCCTTTATCGGTCCCTATGACAACAATACCCGCTAGCCGCCTGTCAAAGAGGAGTTGTAATGATACCCCATTAGCGATTTATTGATCGTTTGTCACACTTTCGCGGGATGGGGGTCATATATCCGCGGTGGCTAACTGCTGCTGATTGTTGCATTGTTTAGGAATAAAAAAGGAACTGTTTTTGTTGTTATTTGGATTTAAAATAGAATAGGTGTTATCACATAATTAGTTTGGAAACGCTTGAAGGTAAGTATGAAAATAAATTGAGAACTTTTCGAGAATTAAATATGCAAAAACAATGATTACTTTCTTTAAACTTGTATTGTTCACATCGCAAAAGTTGATGCAGTTAATGACGCAGTGTATAGTGTAACGTAGCCCAGGTATAAGTCTGCTGGAGTAGCCTCTCTTGTTTATTTCACAATCAATGTTTATATTTGTGTGTTTCGTGTAATTTCTTTGATGTCATAATTACAAATACATGTTATCGTTTATATTATTGAATAAATATGATTAAAATATATGCGTGTGTATGTTTGTTTTATTCATTTTGGGTGTTTATTGTTTGAACCATAACTATATAGACCACGAAACGGACTAGGACCTAGGTTAGATACGATAAACTATTATTATTACTATTTTTTTTCGGACAAAATGACAATATTAATGTGTCCCGGTCAAATGTCAAATGTCCCCCCAATTTGTTGGCAATGTCCTGTTTTAGCCTGAAAAAATTATGACATGTATGTTCATGATGCTGAAATAAAATTAGTCTCGATCGTGAACGTAACAACAATTCATAACAAATATGTAGGTGATACTGGTTTTCGAGTAGTATCCGTGAACTAGCAGTATCCGTGATTTGAATATTAAAAGGTGTACAAGCTCTCCAGCATTGAATGTTGAGTTTACACACATCACCTAGCAACTGTTTCAAACGCAGAATAAGTTGAAGTCTCCAAAACTTCATATTTTTCAAGATATTTACATATTTGTAAAAAAAATAATCTCAAAACAACTTAACTCCTCGCGGGGCATTCACGCGTACGTCTTTGCGCATAAACATTAATCTATAATTGAACCCCTATATTTATCTTGTACTTTCCTATTTTCGGTTTACCAAGGGTGATCGCTAGGTTATTCACATAAAGCATCAATTTTAGTATTTAAACACCACCATCCATTTATTCAACACGCATTCTTCGTGAAATAGATTTTCTTTAAAAAATCAAGAATTGCAATCGCAAAATGTTTACTCAAAGAAAATATTAACAAAGAATTGCAATTTTACTAAATTATACAGCTAGTTTCGGGCCGATTTTGACAAAATTTCAATGGGGAAGCGTTTACTTTGATAATTACATGGTTATCTCCCGTTGACAATCTGCAAATTTTTAAGGGGCGCCAAAGGGGTAATCAAAAGCCCATTTTCCGGCATCCACTTGTGTTTGTAGTCGCATTATCACCATTAATCTGATATAGAATTTAGTAATATTATATCATTATGATGTATGTAATATAATGTAGAATAGTATAAAATCTTGAGGTTTATAGCACAAAAATCGCATTTTCAACTGAAAGGAAAAATCATGGATACTACTAGTTTTATTACTTAAAGTAATGCTTATTGATTACCCCTTTGGAGTCCCTTATATGGAAAAAACCATATGACGTCATGACAAGATATCTACATCCTTGTAAACAGAAGGAGCCAAACTTTGTACTGCAACAAGCTTTTCTTTAAACGTATTACTTATGCGATTGAAAATAAAGAAAAACTACTAAACAATCACGGATACTACTCGCCAACCAGTAGTATTTTTTAAGTACCTTCGAATTTTAATACATTTTTAACTTTCTAATCTCAATATATATGCGAATAAATTGTTGCAGACCAGAAAACTCCACCCTGTTGACAAAGTGTGCAAAAATCATGCGTCAAATTCCGTTTAACGAGAGGTTGTTACGATGTAAACAAAAACCTTCTGAAACTCATCTACGCCCGAAACTGATGCCGTGACGATACTGGCCCAAATGGCAAGTACTTTTTTAAGTTAATTTCACAAACTGGTATATGATGATAAAATACGAAAAGCGGTCACGAAATCATATTAAATGTCAACCAGTGAGTGACATGGTCATTTAAATCACCAATTAATGACATTAAATACACAAATTATTCACTACACAACCACTTTGAAATTTAATTCATGAAATTTCGTTCTATAAAAATCGTATATTTAGAGCAGTTTTCCAAGGATAATTGCACATGTATGATTATCTCCCTTGTGTTTATTTCTCAATGGAATGTTGCTATTTTCGTTAAAAAATATATATAAACAACACCCCCTTCCCTAAATTTGACTGACATTTTCAAACTTTTAACTTTAAGTTAGCATTCCTACCCATGAATCGCTGCGTGCCATTTTATCATTTATTTAATATTTAAGACCAATAACTAACACAATAGAATATTTATAGATTCATGAAGCCTCAAGTTAAAACTGCAAAACGAAAATTGAACAAGTGTGTAGATTTCGTCCGGCCAATATTGTCACCTTTTAAAAAATATGACAAGGAGTGTGTATTTATAATGATACAATTTTCAAAAACACTAGTTTTCACCAAGATTTTCGGTTGTTGATCAGCACAGGGTCCAGCACAAACAAAGTGAAACTAAATTGATGCTGTAAACACTCTTCCACAACCAAAGTAGGCCGGCCAACAGAACCCACGAAATTATGAGAAGCTTCCAAACGATACAGATCAGGGTCAGGTACAATAACATAATATAGCAATGAAATAGCAACAAAAATCGGTCTTTTAATCACTTTGTTTGCAAAGAGGACATTATAAATTGTGTTTTATCCAACTCAGTGTTGAGATAACAGAATGTATTAACACGCATGCGTCACACACGCAAATAAGACCCACAAAATTAGGGTGACACGGCATAATTGTTGTGAAAACACATCTATTAAGGGGTGTTGCACTTCATCCTAAATTGGTACGCTTTGGCAATGGTACGCTTCAACCTGCACACAATACTATACCTCTAGATTTTTTATTGAACAATCCAATTTCACGAAATGAACAATTATATTTGCACTTCCTTTCACATTCCGCTACAATGTCTGAAAATCTGTCGCACACCAATTGGGAATACACTCATTTCCATAGATGAGACGGCAAAAGCCGATTACTATCGCCATAAAAAGCGTCTGACTTTAGGCTGCGTACCACTAAATTATAAACTGATATGGAATAAGAATGATATTTTATATTAAATGTATGAATTAATTCCATTCTACCAATAAGACATGGTACACTTAACATTATTTATTTATTTATTAACAGCCAATGACCTATGGCCACAGTAAAAGGCGATTTTAATGTAAATATGGGCACATCCAGTGACAATGGCCATTTGTTATTTCTATAACAATAGACGCATTTCAAGTGACATGACCACAGCTAATCAGGATTTCTATGAAAATATACGCATATCAAGTCACCAACGGCCACAGTAAAGGACGATTTCTATGAGAATATACGTAAATAAAGTGGCCTATGGCCACGGCAAATTGCAATCTGTATGCGAATATACGCATATCAAGTGACACATGGCCAAAGCAAATGGCGATTTCAGTCTTCGAAATTCGCATTTTTAAATTACTAGCCAGTCGGGCTTGTTACCTTACAATTTTAACTAGCCCGAAACAATTTTTACCAGCCCGAACTTATATTAATGTCTTTGGGGGTTACAGCAATTTCCCGACACCAATCACAATACATACTTGTGCCATCAACAAAAGACAACCAAGGCCTGCCAGTCCGCCAGTGGTCTTTGAAAGTCCTTTCCCTGGACTTTTCATACTTCTTTTTCGCCTCTTGCTTTTCATTATCTGCTTTTCGTTTCATTAAATTAATGGGTTTTCCAGGTCTGGCACCCTCAACATATTTCAGAGATTCCATAACTTGTTGTTGACATTGGAAAACGAAAGCGGACGTGGGGTACCTGATTGAAATAGCGATTGGAGCTCAGCATATTTTAATCGATTACTTCATAAAGGTCAAAAATCATAACAAAATACGACATTCGTATTTACTCGGCAATTTTCGCCAGGCATCTGTATACGAAAGATAATTCGTACCTACTCGGACATTTCCGTTTTGCTTATATCGGACAAACTGCTAAGACAATCGTTACTCTCCGGTAAGTCGGAATTCAACGATAGGATTCGATTGGATGTGTCACGACTAGGTGCGCGAAGATGTTTTCTAATGTAATCCAATCGAAAATACGGTTGCAAACGAACGCTTTACGGTGTTGTTGACATTTTCTACGTAGATTGAGTATTTATGAGATTATTTGATTTTAATCTCTAATTTCTGGCCATAATATTTTATTCGCCAGGCGGGCGATAATTATGGATTTTTTCGTTCGCCCGATTTTATTTTTACTCGCATTTGCGAACGGGCGAGTGCGAATTTCGAAGACTGCGATTTCTATGAGAATATACGCATATAATTGACCTACAGGCACAGTTAAGAACATTTTCTGTGATAAATACGTAAAAAAGTGGCCTATGACCACAGCAAATGGCGATTTCTATTAGAATGTACGCATATCAAGTGACCTATGGCCACATCAAATGGCGATGTCTATTTAAGAAATAATTGACGGGTAACTGTTGGTTATTGCGGTAATAACCAACTGTTTGGAGTTCCGATGCGTAGGAATTAAACCACGAGGGCGGTAGCAAGAGTGGTTTGATAACAAGCATCGGAATGTTATTACAGTAATAACCAACTGTTACCCGTTAATTATTTTGATTCTAACACGATCTTATATAAAATTCGTATTTTTAATGGCTATGAATGAGAACTATATTTATCAATACTGAATCTGCAGAATCTGATTGGCTGCAGCCAAATCTGCAGCATCCGAAAGGTATATAAGGAGGTTCTCCTCTCAGTTTTGGCAACAGTTGCTAACAAAAAACATCACTGTTCACTATATAGAAAACCTTAAAAGTAAGAACTCACACATTATAAAAATCCTGAACAACATTAAAGGTACGATTTCAAAACGCACTTAACTATTTTCTAACGCTCTAGCAATATATTTATTCTATTAACAGCTGATTATTATTAAAGTTATAATAATATACTAAAGAACGTTTCTAGGAACTATTTTATGATACTTGTAAAGATATTTCAAAAACTGAGCAACTGTTCGCCAAACGTTCGTCATTACTGTACCGCCATTCTGAATAAACCGAAATGAACATAATTATTATGTTATCGATATTATGAAAGTAGATCTACGAATAAATGATGATTTTTGAAACTTTAATTCATCTCCGTCTTTACTAGAGTTTGCTGCCAGACTCAAACTTTAATCGACACTGATATTATCAAGAATCTTCATTGTAAGGTAGCTTACATTACAATGACACCATAGTTCTCCACCTCTGGTCATCTATGACCACAGTGCCTGGCTATTTAAATGACACCATAGATTTCAATGTACGGTCATCTATGGCCACAGTGCCTGGCTATTTAAATGACACCATAGTTCTCAATGTCTGGTCATCTATGGTCACAGTGTCTGGCTATTTAAATGACACCATACTTTACCAACTATGGTCATCTATGGCCACAGTGCCTGGCTATTTACATGTCACTATAGTTCTCAATGTCTGGTCATCTATGGCCACAGCGCCTGGCTATTTAAATGACACCATAGTCTTCAATGTCTGGTCATTTATGGTCACAGTGCCTATTTAAATGACACAATAGTTCTCCAACTCTGGTCATCTATGGCCACAGTGTCTGGCTATTTAAATGACACCGTAGTTCTTAATTTCTGGTCATCTATAGCCTCTGCGCCTGGCTATTCAAATGACACCATAGTTCTCCACCTCTGGTCATCTATGGCCACAGTACCTGGCTATATAAATGACACCATAGTTCTCAATGTCTGGTCATCTATGGCCACAGTGCCTGGCTATTTGAATGACGTCATAGTAACTGGTGGATAGAATTCCATTAAACTTCAGTAACGGGCTATTTCAATGAGAATATATGCACATCCAGTAACCTATGGTCACAGTAAAGGCCTATTTCAATGAGAATATATGCACACCCAATAAGCTATGGCCACAGTAAAAGGCTAATTCTATGTGAATATATGCAATTCCAGTAACCAATAGCAACAGTAAAGAACTATTTCTATGTTAATAAACGCTCATTCCGTAACCTATGGCCACATTAAATAGCTATTTCAATGAGAATATATGCACATCCAGTAACCTATGGCTACAGTGAATGACTATTTCTATGTTAAAATACGCACATCCAGTAACCTATGGCCACAGTAAACAAGTATTTCTATGTTAATAAACGCACATCCAGTAACCTTTGGCCACAGTAAATAGTTATTTCAATGAGAATATATGCACATCGAGTAACCTCTGGCCAAAGTAAAGAGCTATTTCTTTGTTAATATACGCACATCTAGTAACCTATGGCCACATTAAAGGGCTATTTCAATGAGAATAGACGCACATCCAGTAACCTATGGCCACAGTAAAGAGCTTTTTCTATCTTAATAAATGCACATCCAGTAACATTTGGCCACAGAAAAGAGATCAGTAACCTATGGGCATTTCTATCTTAAACATGTATTTCTATATTAATATACACACATCCAGTAACCTATGTCCACAGTAAAGAGCTATTTCAATGAGAATATATGCACATCCAGTAACCTATGGCCACAGTAAAGGGCTATTTCATGTCAAAATACGCACATCCAGTAACCTATGGCCACAGTGACGGGCTATTTCTATGTTAATATACGCACATACAGTAACATATGGCCACAGTGAAGGGCTATTTCTATGTTAATATACGCACATCCAGTAACCTATGGCCACAGTAAACAGCTATTTTTATGTTAATAAACGAACATCCAGTAACCTATGGTCACAGTAAAGAGCTATTTCTAAGTCAAAATACGCACATCCAGTAACCTATGGCCACAGTGAAGGACTATTGCTATGTTAATATACGCACATCCAGTAACATATGACCACAGTGAAGGGCTATTTCTATGTTAATATTCGCACAAACAGTAACATATCGCCACAGTGAAGGGCTATTTCTGTGTAAATATACGCACATCCACTAACCTTTGGCCACAGTAAATATATATTTCTATGTTAATAAACGCACATCCATTAACCTATGGCCACAGTAAATAGCTATTTTAATGAGAATATATGCTCATCCAGTAACCTATGGCACAGTTAAGGGCCATTTCTATTTTAAAGAGGTATTTCTATATTAATATTCGCACATCCAGTAACCTATGTCCAGAGTAAAGAGCTATTTCAATGAAAATATACGCAAATTCTGTAACCTATGTCCACAGTGAAGAACTATTTCTATGTGAATATATGCACATCCAGTAACCTATGGCAACACAAAAGAGCTTTTTCTATGTTAATATACGCACATTCAGTAACATATGGCCACAGTGAAGGGCTATTTCTATGTTAATATACGTACATCCAGTAACCTATGGCCACAGTAAAGAGCTATTTCTACGTTAATATACGCACAGACAGTAACCTATGACCATAGTAAAGAGCTATTTCTATGTTAATATACGCACATCCAGTAACCTATGACCACAGTAAAGGGCTATTTCAATGAGAATAGACGCACATCCAGTTACCTATGACCACACTAAAGAGCTATTTCTATGTGAATATACGCACATTCAGTAACCTATGGCCACAGTAAAGATTTAGCTATATGTGAATATACGCACATCCAGTAGCCTGTGGACACAGTAAACGGCTATTTCTATGTGAATATGCGCATATCAAGTGTGACCTAAGGCCTCTGTAAAGGCTATTTCTATGTAAATATACGCATATCAAGTGACCTATAGCCACAGTAAAGGGCTATTTCTATGTGAATATACGCATATCAAGTGACCTATGGCCACAGTAAAGGGCTATGTCTATTTAAATATACGCATATCAAGTGACCTATCGCCACAATAAATCCACTTCTACGTGAATATACGCATATTTAGTGACCTATGGCCACAGAAAATGGCAATTTAAATGTTTATATATAATTATTTAATGACCTAGACCCATAGTAAAGAGCTATTTAAATGTGTATGTATATGTACAGCCAGTGACATATGGCCACCACAAATGTCAATTTCTTTTAGTATATACTGAAAGTGACTTGTTCACAGATTTTTGTATTTTTGAAAAATGTAATTTAATGTCTTAACTGAAAAAACTAAAGCAGTTGGACTAACAAAAATAACTAATTCATTTAATATACTAAGAAAAAAATAAATACTAGTAATTTAAGAATTGCCTTCGCCAAGACTCGACCCTACGACCGCCGGGATCAAAAATCTGTCGCACTAACCACTCGGTCATTCTGACTGACAAGCATAGTGGTGATATTTTAACGCTATGTAAGTGATACACGCGTGTTGTCCAAAATACCGATGAAAAGCGTTACAAACGCTTTATAATTGTATCCATTATTTTTATTATTTTTCATAAAAGACACTGTATTTCTAGGCCAATTGATATGCGTATATTCACATAATGGCCATTTGCTGTGGCCATAGGTCACTGGATGTACTTATATTCACGTAGAAATAGTCATTTGCCGTGGCCATAAGTCACTTCTTTGACTGTATATTGGCATAGAATTCGCTGTTTATTGTGGTCATAGGTCACTTCATATGCGTATATTAAGATAGAAATGGCCTTTGCTGTAACCACAAGTCACTTGATATGCGTATATTGACATAGTAATGGACATTTGCTGTGGTCATAGGCAACTGGGTGTGCCTATATTCTCATAGAAATAGTAATTTGCTGTGGTCATAGGTCACTTGTTTTACGTATATTCCCATAGAATTCGCCCTTTACTGTGGCCATAGGTCACTGGATATGCGTCTTTCTTATAAATATCGCCATTTGCGGTGGTCATGGGTCACTTGATTTGCGTATATTGACAGAGTAATGGCCATTTGCTGTTGCCATAGGTTACTGGTTGTGCTTTTATTATCGTAGAAATAGACATTTGCTGTGGCCATTGATCACTTGTTATACGTATATTCGCATATAATTCGCTCTTTACTGTTGCCATAATTCACTGGACATGCGTCTTTTCTAATAAAAATCTCCATTTGCTGTGGCCATTGGTCACCGGATAAGCAAATATTCCCATAAAACTCGCGATTTACTGTTGTTATAGCATATGTAAATAAATATACATATTTCGGTATTTATATATCCAATGTTTCAAGCATTGAATTATTTAGGTGATTATATTAAAAATCAGTTAAATAACTAATGTTAATGAGTCTTTTATCGTTGATGGATTGATATTAATTTGTACATTTAATATAAATTATTGTCCTTTTTCTAGATCAAAGTTATTATTTTTAGTGGTATAAGGATAAAAATCAGACGTAAGCTATGGCTACAGAGTCACCTATGACCACAGTAACTATCCATTGTGTCCACCACTTGTCGCTTCTCACAACTAACCTATGTGATTTCGCGCTGTGCATGATGGGTAAGTACTTTATTAATTTGGCACCAACTGGAGCATGGGACGCTTCCCATAAACATTAGCAAAATCGTCATACAGTCTTGTAGGACGTAACTTAGTGCAAGTAACTCAATCTGTGCATCGTTTAATTCAGTTTGAAAATATAATCCGCCGTTGTTTTAATTAGAAAGTTTTTATTTCTATTTGCTCACTTGTACATAGTGTACGAACGTGAAAGTATAAACTGCATCACAACGCAAGTAAAACGCACTTTAGCGCACGAACAGGTATAAACACAATACTTTGAGTGTTTGAAGTTAATAATGATGATATAGTTATCATGCTTAAACCTGGTTTTAATAAGAATATGCAAAATTGTCCTTGTTTGGAAATTATTTCATTCATCCGCGGACTATATCTTAGTGTATGTACCATTTAGCCAAATATGGATAGTAATCAGTTCCAAGTATAGAGATCAGACGAACGCAGTGACGTCACACAGTATGTATAGAATGGTAACTATCTCGTCCATGGAAAAGAGTCGTTCCCAGTCTTGCAGATTCACATGCAGATTCACAGGGAACAAATCTTATCCATAGACGAGATAGTTGCTGTGGCCATAAGTGACTTTGTGGCCATAGCTCATGTCTGATTTTAGGCCTAACAGCACTAAATAACAATAACTGATCTAGAATGAGTACAATATTCGTAACATAGCCATTTCGTATCCATTCATTTTCGGTTATTTTGTACACATCGATCGGTCATTTCGTAACCATGTCGGTCAATTCGTAACCAGTTTGTTTGTTTGTGTCTTACTGATAATATATTCACAAAAATAGGTATAAAATAATGCGTTGATACTAGTAAATTGAATTGACAATTGTTTAGCCATTCAGAAAACTATAACTTAATTTTTTGACGAACATGGCTTGTAAAAAACATTCGTTCACTCTCAACGGTGTTTGACGGACTTTATCCTAGGTAGGCGTGTTTATGATTGAAGATTGCAGGCGGCTGACCTCACCCACAGGTTCAGGTGTGACAGAAGACTGTTAATTAATATCTGGCATTGACATTTTGGGGTCAAAATCTTTTTTTATTGTGTGACAGGAGGTCAAATATGTTGAGTGTTATGTAAACAAACCCTTTTCTGGGGTAAAATGGCATCTGAAATGCTACATTTAGATGGATTTTACCCCCAAACATGCAGAAACTTAAAATAAATTTTAGTTCGAAACGGATTAAAAACCTATTCTGTAACATTTAGAATGCCAATGAAGGTTGTTTTCACTTCTGATTTTATATACTGTATCTGCTATGCCTATTACAACTCAAATTCTGAGTTAAAATAATGTTTTCCAGATGTACGCAAGTACATTTTTTTTCCGTCTAAATTCTTGCCTTAAAACACTTTTATATGTGACATTTTCAGTTTTATTTTTTTTCCAATAAATCTTCAAACCAGTGTAATAGGTGTTCATGTTCTTTCTCCAAATAGATCAGATTGATGAAAATTGTGGTTTTTATATAAATTAAAAAGGGTTGGGTTCTCTTAAAGGTCTAATTACCCCAAAACGTTAGAGTCACATTCTCAGGGTTACATGCTGTCAGTTAGATAATAAGCATATGGTTGAGTGTAGGATGCATATAATTGGTAAAATACAGTTTAAATGATATATTTTGGTATCATTTTAAAGGTTTATATGTAAGCAATAAGAAAAAAAGGCTGTTTTAGTGCACTACTTTGTCTAGTGGTTCCCAGCTTCATAACTTTTGGCCCATGTATTCATGCGCAAAATGGCAGCCTCCATGTCCGTCAAAACCGGTGTATTTTTAATAAGGTTAATATTTGGAATTACAACGCAAAATAGTTTTTGACATGCTGTTTTTTCAAAAGGTTATGGCCTTATCTTTCCAACAATATATGGTGATATATTGGAAAGTAAATTCGTCATGGTGAAAATTGAGATCAAACCTTGAATAGTTTATATGTAACAAAGAATGAATTTATTTGCGCATGCGTAACCTTAAAGAACTTCCCGTAAGATTGGTCGTCTGCAAAGATTTTGAAAATGGACTCTTACAAACACACTGTAGTGGAAAGAATAACTGCCAGATGCCACCTTGACCCCATTAAGGGCTGTATTTTATGGGATTGTTGCTCTAGGGGGCACGAGGGGGTAATTATGGGAAAATTAAAGCAAAATGTCCACCAGAGTGGCAATCAAAGACCCATTGTGTTCATCGTGCTGTTTTTCAGTTTCATTTTGATATTAATTTGCATTAGTTTGAACAATTCACTCATTTATGTCAATAATACCTTGTGATGTAATCCTGATTATTTAGTTTTAAAACCTGTAACTGATAAGAATGCCTTTAATTTCATGTCCGCACTGGCAGATCAATTGGCCCTGATGACCGTCCGACCTGCCTACTTTAAATAATACCAATTTTCCTAATGTGCAAAGTTAACAGATCCTATTTAGTTCATATTTTATTTTGTAATCGTACTTTAATCAGGCTTTCAGCCGAAAAATACATGAAATGCATGCATAAAACACTTAAGCTGCTCGCGCCAACCTAGACCCCACCTTATAGAGTTAGCGGCATCAAAATTTAAATCACCATCACAGTTTGATTTAATTTGAGTATGTTTTTTAAATGCAGTGTTGAAAAGAACCAGAACCTCATCCGGAACCATCAACTCATTGGTATACAAGTCTGGGTGAAGTGACGAGTCATCAAAACTACTGTACTTGTCAACTACACTGGAGCATTGGGGCGGAGCCGTAAAGCTGACACAGTCGTGTCCGTACCATCGGTATGTTTGAAGGTTAGGACATAAATATTGTCATGTATTCTACTATCTAATGACTTCTTTTCCAGCCTGGCATACTTCTCATCAACACCAGTAGGAAAAGCAAGAGTTTAACCCTTGTTGGGACTCTCAAACCGGTTTTTGAACTGAACTGTTCGCACGTGAGCTCGACAATGTTAAGCCGGCATTGCGACTAGCCTTATCGCAATAAATTAAACTTTGTAAACTATTGTATATGTACACTTATTGTATCTAACTTACACTGGTAATCACAATATTGAGTAAAAATGCATAGAAAACCTTTTTTATTTTCACAGATTACACAGCAGAGATTACCTGAAACAGATTGAAAATTGCAGGCGGTTGACCTCACCCACAGGTTCAGGTGTGACAGAAGACTGTTAATTAATACCTAGCACTGACATTTTGGGGTCAAAATATTTTTTTATTGTGTGACAGGAGGTCAAGTCTGTTTATTGTTATGTAAACAACCCCTTTTCTGGGGTAAAATGGCATCTGAAATGCTACATTTATATTGATTTTACCACCAAACATGCAGAAACTTAAAAGAAAATTGTGTTCGAAACGGATTAAAAACCTATTCTGTAACATTTACAATGCCAATGAAGATTGTTTTCACTTCTGATTGTATATATTGTATCTGCTATGCATATTACAACTCAAACTTATGCTGAATTCTGAGTTATAATAATGTTTTCCCGTCTAAATTCTTGCCTCAAAACACCATTATATGTGACATTTTCAGTTTTATAAGTGTAATAGGTGTTCATGTTCTTTCTCGAAATAGATCAGATTGATGAAAATTGTGGTTTTTATACACATTATAAAGGGTTGGGTTCTCTTAAAGGTCTAATTACCCCAGTTAGTTAGATAATAAGCACATATGGTTGAGTGCAGGAGGCATAGAATTTGTAAAATACAGTTTAAATGATATGTTTTGGTATCATTTTAATGGTATATGTTTAAGCAATAAGAAAAAGGGCTGTTTTAGTGCCCTACTTTGTCTAGTGGTTGCCAACTTCATAACTTTTGGCCCATGTAAACGTATTCATGCGCAAAATGGCAGCCTCCATGCCCGTTATAACCGGTGTGTTTTTTCTAAGGAAAATATTTTGAGTTACAACGCATAGAATTGCTTGATGTGCTGTTTTTTTCAAAAGGTTATGGCCTTATCTTTCCAACAATGTATGGTGATTTATTGGAAAGTAGCATCGTCATTGTGAAAATTGAGATCAAACTTTGAATATTTTATATATAACATATAAGGAATTTATTTGCGCATGCGTAACCTTATTAGGCCGTTTTCACGACGAGGTATAATTTTATCGTAACACCGGTTGGCGGCCATATTGGAGGTATTCCCCAGACTATCTAAATATATGACTCAACGAGAACATTTTTCATGATTTCTGAAGCGTAAAATGACTTAAAATAACCGATAGATATCGTACAATTGTGTTTATATTCTGACTGTGTGTACACACGGCGATCAAAAAAACTGTACAAGTTTTGATGCTGTGAATAAGGTTGAATGTGAATGGACATCAGCTGGCGTTTAGTTGTGATTGACAAGAAACGTGTGATTAGCCTCATTTGATAGGGAAACAGTAAGTGTGTGCCTATGAAATATCTGTTTTGTTATTTATTGGTAGATGGTATTTCAATTTCAAACCAGCGTTTTTTGACAATGATATGTTACTTTATGTAGCATTTGTAAAACGTACGTGAATTACATGCACCTGCTGGCAGTCAGACAGTGAGTCACTCCTTTCATGTTTTATTGAATACATTAAGGGACATGGTCAATGAGGCATATAAATTATAATACAAAATCTTAAAACTATATATTCCGTATGTACATGTAATATTGTTGTTATTTTATTTAAGGTGATCCACTACAAGCCTGACAAAGCCCTAAACCCCGTGTTCATCGCAGAGAAGACGGGTACACTCTAAGCGACTGCAATGTTTTGGCGAAACGTGTACACCTGTAGCAGCTTTATGTTTTTGGTGTTGGCCACTATTGAATTTAATGATTACGTCTTGCTGTAATTAAAGTTATTAATGCATTTTGGAATATTTCTTCTTTTTTTTTAACGTTCAGATCTCAAATGTTTTTATATACAGTATCTTTAAATGTAAGCTTTCTATAAATATTTGTATTAATTATTTTAATGTGTATTATATTTATAAAAAAATTCCTAAACAATGAAATATTGGTATTATTTAATTTAATGTGTATTATATTATTAATGAAATTTCAGATTAAATAACCCCACAACCTCAAGGCTCAAGAAAAAGAAACATGCCATGTTTTTAATTCTTTATTTTGTTTTTATTGTTATCAATATGTATTTTTCCATCTTATATGTAAGGTTTCTAAATAAAATAGTTAATTACTTTAGACTGCCTGTCATTGTGTTTATATTTTATTTTCTTGAATAGCAATAAAAAGTAGACACTTTTATTATGTGTAATTAATTTTATTTACCCTATTCCTCATTAAGCAGTGAGAAAAAAGTTAATTTGTGTTTGTTTAGTAATAATATCATTACAATTGCCAAATTATAAGATCATGCTCAAATCAATACCATTTTTTTTAAATCAAAAACGTCAAATCAAACAATTTATTATGATTACACAATCTTTATCAATAACATCACACAAACACCTTAAGTTTGTTATTCAAACTTGAACAAAGTGGAGGTAAGTGCTGTTCATCAGAAAGAGGGGTTAAATCTGCATCATTTGCCGCCTGCTTTCTGCAAACTTCACCGATGGATTGGCTGCATAACATTTCTCTGCATGCTCATCATACAATAAAACCTGCTGGCTAGATTCTCGATTTGTCTATCCGTCGGTCTATTCTCGTATTTATCAAAAGCGTTCGTCTGAATGGTCCCTGGCGAGTAATTTCGACTTCTTTTCTGAAAAAATAAAATGACACAATAGATTATAAATTAAGCAAACTGCATAAATTACACGCTTTAATGATCACCACTTACACTGCTATTTGTTATGCTAGTGAAACACATCCAAATATTATCTGATTGTGGAGAATGAAGTTAAATATTTATTAAGGCTGATTTTTAAATAGGGACACATTGTCCAGAAATTATCATCCACAATCACAGATTGACAATGACATTTCGATAAATAACTACATATTATTTATCATAACTGTAGCTAATGTGGTCAGAACACATACCAATGTTCTTTAAACGTTTGCCACTCAGGAGATGGATTGACACTGACAGCCATGCAAGCCTTTTTCTTCCAACAATTCACGAGTTTTTCCACACCGGTAGTTATTATATCTGGTATTCTATATGGCTGACCCGTATTTCTCTCTATCTGAACGATTGTGGCCGCCAATTGTAGGACGATAATTAGCTATTTTGTTGAATGTATCCGAAATCTGTCACTGTTGTTATTGTACACAGAGGAAGGAATACCTCCAATATGGCCGCCGCGCATGCTCGCTAAGCGTGAAACAGTCCGTTTGTTCACAAGATCCTCTAGAAATAACAGCGCGTTCCGTACCCCGACTGTCAAAAAATATATGCATTTTAAAGGGGATATATACGATTACAGTATTGACCTTTTCGACATTCCAATAAAGGGAGATCACTCTGCGTTGGAGATTGAGGTCAGGGGGGTTCCTACTGGTTAGGCTACATCTGCATATTGTGATATTTGTTCTTGATAATAGCATTTTTGCTCATATAACTATATGACTGGAAAATAAAACTAATAATTGTTGTGGAGAAATATATGTAAGTCGGCTTTAATACATATTTATGCTTTATATGCACTTTGTTATGTTTTAAACAGGGTAAAATTTTATATTCTAAACGTGGGTGGGGTATGGGCATTAATCATTTGATGATTGAAAAACTAAGTTATAAAGACAAAAGATCTTATTTTGGCATTGGATGTAATACCTTTCTTTCAAATAGGTTCCGAAATAATAAAGAGAACGCCAGTATATTTATTTTTATGCACATCATGTTTATCCATAACAGTCCTTAAATGTGTCATCAGTGTTTGTCAATAGAAAACGTATATATATAGGCAATATTTAGAAGTTTTATACAAATTGCATAGAGTAGCCAATTCAGTATGTTTATACATAATATAATTGTGTGTTTGTATTACAGTATATCTTTGCAATTCGAAAGTCGAAACATTCTCGGGTAAAACATCCATTGGTGCGAAACATTCCGGAACCCGCAGACAGGAGAAAAGTGCTCTTTGTGACCTGAATAATTTTCTTCGTCAATTCAGTCTGCCGGGCTATGACCCTTGACCGCTTTGTGATTTTGTGTAAAACCGCTGCGGGAAGTAGCTATATGTTTTCTACAGAAAATGTGTTTATTGTGACATTGGAACCAGCATTAACTGTGACTGTCCAAGTTCCTGTTCAAAATGGGTACACTGGAAATGTATGGGGTATCAGCCCAACTCAATAGCTGTGACTAAGTACCGGTTCTACACAGGAATATACTAATTAAATCATGTTCATGCTTTGAGCATTACTAATGTATTTTTTGTGATGCTTGTTTCAGTATAATTGAATACTTTATGTACTTTTGTTTATTTGTGTGCTGTGGATGTGATTTTGAAATTCTTTATATTTATAGCTTATGATTAAACAGGTGACATGGACTTTTTTCTTGTTGTGTTGTTGGTTAAGTAAAGATAATTAAGCTGCATATATTCCTTATGATGGTACTAGTAGGACACAGGTCTATTATGTGGAACTGCAGGATTCACAGTCCAGCTCTCTACCAACTAAGCAAGCTGGGCCCGGTTTGTATTCAGGTTGCAATTTTCAAAAGAAAAAATCATATGAAAATGATAGATACATTACATTAATATACATGTATCTGTGAGAAACCCCACTTATCAAATCAAATAAAACTAATTTTCTGGGTCCATCAAAATGTACTCAATGGGCTATTTTTTTACTTGACTTGTTAAATATTTTATGTGGGTGGAGTTTTTCAAAGTAGCATGTCAAAAGAGTTTGTTTGGTTTACTTCTAACCGTAGGTTTGGTGTGGTGTTTCTTGTTCATTTTTGCCTATTTTGACACACTACTCGTGAGACCATTAATACTGTTATCCAGCCAGGTCTAAATTAGTGTGTGAACGTTAAAATCATAAATTAAAGCAATACCGTCTTCACACAACGTTAATTAATAGTTTATTTTGATCTGTATTTCCAGTTTATGTGAAACTGTATTAGCATCTGATCGATGATTACTTTACAGCGAGAACACGGACCACCCTGACCTCAAAATCTCGCGTGTCTCGCCAGTCTCGTTACGCGTGATTTGACAATGTCAAAATCATGAATGCTCGGTAGCAGTCAAATATCTGCGCAGTGGCAAATTACAAAACAAATATGAAACAACAAAGAAAATACGTAACTAAAGGCGAATAATATTGATTTAAACACATCATTGTCATTTGAATGAAAATTCAACTGTGTGGTTTCAACCATTATGAACTGTGTTTACTTTTTCCTTTCTCACACAATAAAATACTAAAAGCTTTTTTGATATGGTACATAAAATACCACATTTATTTTGCTTCTGCGAACCACTTGGTCATAATGGTAATACAAATCACTACATTTTAATGTGATGAGATTTACTATGAGATATGGTGAGATATTCGTTGGTTTAAAAAAATGTGCAAACCACGTAATTAATTCAAAAAGGTAGAAACCGTACTCAACGGTTTAAGAATGGTAGAAACTACGGTGCGATTTCCATTGGACCAAATTAATTTTCAATTCTACACATTGGTAATTGACAAAAATGTCGCACACTAATGGTTTTGTCCTGTCTTAAATAGATTTTAGTATTTTTGAAGAACGACACAAGTTCTTATGTAGATGCTTTTCAACAAGTCCAAAACATTTATATTGAACAGCCCTGTCATTTACCAAAAAAATCAACAACATGTGAAAAAGACTTGCCAAGCGATTATATAAATGATTTAAGCGATAGCCTGTAAAATTTGTAAAACTTATACGGCAATCAGTCAAAAATCAAAATTTCGCCATCAGATATGTAATCTGAGCATGCACTTTCCTATAAATGAATATGTGTACTTATCAATATTCCATAAGGAAATTACCTTTGAGACAGAGGTGTCGTCACGTTTTAAGAAACATAGAAGGTCAACAATGTCAAAAGGTTAACATTACTTGTTAATTACTCAACGAGTACTTCTGTCATTTGAATAACCAGATTTGAGTGAGCACACCGCTTATATAGTTGGTTTATCCGAAACTTACTGACTTTGAGTTCTGGTGAATTTTAAGGTAACGGAGGTTGTCGTATGTTGTGTGCATGCCTCCAAAGCAATGGAAACACAAAAACTATTAGTCATAATTAATTCTTAGATTAATGTTCAAACGATATGCAATACACTGTAGTTTAATATTGGTCAGCATTTTCGTCGCAGCATTTCGCGAATTTTGATTTTCGACTGAGCGTTCTAAAACAGATTGTTACAGATGTGTACAGGCGGACACTCATTGGGTTTATCGATATGCAAGTTTTATCAGACTGTCTTGAAATTGTATGAACATTTTTTAAGTGTCGGGTTAGGAGTGGTCTTTAGAGTGTATATAGATAAAGTTTTCATAGTTATACTTTTATTACTCGATTTAATTATTAAAATGAAACAAAGTTTTAACTGAAATAAGAACGTATAAGATGTTGGTCATTACGTTACAAAAGAATCTTGATTAACTAAACCATGCATTTCAACCTCGTTTGCACAAAGAATTTCATAAATCGCATATGTACACAGACAACGCCAAACCTGTCAGACAGTCAGACATGTCTGACAAAAAGTGTGGGTATCTAATAAAATTTATAACTCACCTTCTACATATTATGTGCTAGTACCAGCTTTTACCAGATCGAAACGATTTGAATTTTATTTTTAAAGAGGGTTACCCAAGGATCATTCCTGTGTAGTTTGGTAAAAATCTCCCAAGCGGTTAAGAAGGAGAAATTGTTTGAATGAAAACGTTGACTCACGACTGACGACGCACGACATACGATAGACAAAACTCAATCATATGACCTCACAATGGTCACGGTGTGCTCAGGTGAGCTACCAAGAGCTGTTCGAGTACAGCTCGCTAGATCTTTGTTGTATTGGTCAGAGTTACTGGCATTTTTCTAAAACAAGCTGTCTGGATAGTAGGTACCAATTAAACAAAGTTGCTGAGTGGAAAAATAAAATCATTTATCTAATTTTCAAATCAGTGATCTTGTCCTTGACCCCACCCACCCAATATGCAATATCATGCAATGTATCGCTTTACGGAATCTACTAATTCAGTTCCATTAAAATATTTCAATTTGTTTTCGAGTTATTGCGCAGAAACTGTTGTTTTTTTTTTTAGTAACTATGACCTTGACCTTGACACCACCCAACCCATCCCAAATGCAATCCCAAGTAAAGTATTGCTTTAGGGTATCTATGTATGATGATTCATTCTCAAGTTAGAGAGTAAAAATCAAAACTTTATGCCTCCACCCCACACGCAGGAACGTAAAAGTCTGAGGGTATAAAGGCCCATAATTGTGACATATTTCAAAGTAGTGTTATCAAAATTGGCCTATGGGTTCATTTTCATATAAGGAATAAGTGTTTTAAGTTTAAATAAAATATTTAAAGTCATTTCCGAGAATGCTTACTAAACAAGAGGTCCAAGCACTTTTGCCCTGGTTACTTACCCGATAATAATTAATGTTCGCTAACTTCACGGTGTGGGATCTAAACAGACTTTTCAGGATAAAATTGTCGTTTTAGACACACTCTGAGGGATATCCACCGAACTTTTCATAGGATTAAGGATAAACCTATTTAAGCTGGCTCTTACACGACCATTTCATATGTGTTGTCTTTAAATATATATTATTTCTTTTCTTAATCAGTATGATTTACGGAACACGTTGAATATGTCGAAATGAATCGATAGGCTCTGTATTTTAAATTAATGACACAATTAAGCAAAACACTGTATTTTTTTAGTTTTTTTTTCCGTCAGCAAAAGCTCACAGTGTTTTTGCATTTCAAGTTTTACGAGTTCCCTTGACATTTAAAATATGAGTAAAATACGTGTAAAATGTGTAAAGGTATTTTGTAGCCATGAAAAATAGTTCTGCAACGTTTTAGGCTATAAATTAAAGTACCCAAGAGTTTGAACATATTTACTCTTCATTTACGATTATTACGATCACCATTCACATGTTTCCTGTTTATCAATAAAAAGTAGGTTATGTTCATTTTAGACCTGTGTTGTTATTAATTTAAAAAGAATGCGCATACTTGCATATATGTTTTAAAATAAATAAGTATGTTTAGCAAATGTGTAATAAGTAGCTTATTCTTAAAATTATAATGTCAATACAGTCGACCAACGAAACTTCGAGCCCGCGGAGTTCGAGAAATTGCACTTACACATGTACGGGCGGTAATCATCTGTTTTATTTTCCGATATTCAATTGAAAAGCATTTAGATATATTTCATGGTTATTAGTAGACGTCACCCATTTATTATATATTATATATTTTATGCGTATTCTTTATTTTTAGTTTGTGAAGGCTGTTAACTAAACTATTGAGTTAACTCAACACTTGACACTTATCGATCGCAGCTAAATTATTAACGACTCAATGCGACCCGAGCGTGTTCGAGCCAAACAAACGATTAAATGTGCGAAAGCTGTCAAGAGGACCGTGACAAACACTTTGAGACATCCGAATATTTGACCCTCGCGAATTCGAGCCAAACGACAGAATTTTATATGAATATTTAGCAATAAAATGTTGGTCCCTCGAAGAAACTTCGAAACAAAGAGAAATTCGAGATAAGCGAGTTCAAGGCATCGGGAGTCGACTGTAATTGAATAGCACAACAAGACGGCCAGCATGCCCGTGTGTCGCTCATCTGAGTTTAATAAATCATATTGATTTGTAAAACTGTTAAAGCATATTCAGAGCAGAAGTAAAATTTAACAATTTATGTCAACGATGAACCACTGACAGCCTTGTTTTAGCGTATCCAAATAGTTTGAAGCAATTTGGTAGATGAAAATTTTTGGTGAAATTATTTCAAAAATCCAGCTGGCAGTCTTAGACCTACTTTTGACTCAATAGGCTGCAAATCACTAACAATGGATGCTCCCAACAACCAAGCTTTACTATGCATGGCTCGTTGCAGATTGACTTTTTAACTGGCATGTATATAATTCCGTTTGCATAAATACATCACTCTATGACGACGTCATTAAATCAAAACGCTGACAACGTAGAAAGACTGTTAGCTACAAAAGAATTAAAAGCATGTGAATTATGAGTGCATTTATTTTTGCTAAAAGGAAAAATTTGTTTCAATGAAGTTCATTTTTTCACCTTTAAACTTTATAATTTTTTATTAAATAGTATGCACCATCATAATGAAAACTAATTTGTAAGTAACGAAAACATATTTTGTTCGAGCAACTTGTCTTATGCCAACGAAATTATATATATGCCAGTTAACAAGTCAATCTGCAAGGGCCAGAATAACCGATGAAGCGTAGCCTAGTAGTTAGGCGCACCGATTATAAGTGATTCTTAGCCAAAGATCCATGTTTACTTATAGATCTTTGTTTGTAGCCTACTGAGTCAAAATAGATCATACAATGCAAGCTCTCGATTGTCCAAATTACAGTTTAAAATCAATAAATTGCAGTAATTTGTTGTCAAAATATTCAGAATGAGAATTGGTAACAAGAAAAAACACTTTCGCAACGAGTCAAAAATAACCGATGTAGCGCATTAATTTGGTGGCCTTATTCCAGGACACTCCGGTAAATATTTATTTAACATAGCCTGCAAAGAAAAGAAGTAGTTTTCCGCGATGCCTGTTTTGGAAATTACCCATCAAAAGACCGTTGGCTTCCGCCAACAGTCTATCAAAACGCTGACAGCGTAGAAAGACGGTTGGCGACAAAACAAACCAAAAGCATGTGAATTTGAGTGCATTTTTGCTAAAAGGAAACATTTGTTTGAATGAAGTTCAATTTCCCACCTTTAAACTTTATAATTTGGCTTGTTATTAATAGTATACGACATCATAATAACAACTAATTTGTAAGTAACGAAAAATTATTTGGTTCGAGATAATTATCTTATGTAAACGGAATTATATACATGCCAGTTAACAAGCCAATCTGCAAGGGCCAGAATAACCGATGAAGCGTGGTAGTTAGGCGCACCAATTGTTAGTGCTTCTTACCCAAAGATCGATAAATAAACATGTTTATTTATAGATATTTGTTCGTAGGCTACTGAGTCAAATTAGATCATACGATGCAAGCTCTCGATTGTCCATAGTAAAGTTTAAAATTAATAAATTGCAGTAATTTGTTGTCAAAATATTCAGAATGAGAATTGGTAAGAAAAAAACAATACTTTCACAACGAGTCAAAAATAACCGATGAAGCGCATTCATTTGGTGGCCTTATTTCAGGATACTCCGGTAAATATTTCGGTTACATACAAGTAAATAGCAAAAATATGGGTGTCATTAGTTTAAAGTTATTTTTCATAAATTGACCGTTTTACAAACTGTAATTTGTAATAAATCACATGGTATACACATTAGAATACATATTATATACATTATCTTAAATAATTAAAATGTAAGAAAACGGGAGTGAATTTTGCTGTTTTGAAGAAGGACTCTTTCTGGTTTCGATTTACTGACTAATAGCCTGAACAGAAAAGAAGTGGTTTTCCGCAATACCTCTTTTGGAAATTGCCCTCTGAAAATACCGTTGGCTTCAGCCAACAATCTAAAAAAGTAGTCCCGCTAGTATGGTAATAAGTGATCGGAAAATATGACGAGTAGCATAATACGGGATTTTGTTTCTGTCGACATGTATTTCACCGATTGATAAACCATGTATTTTGTTAAGATTTTAAACAGGTTCATAAAAAATGTATCAGGTCAGTAGCTTTTATATCAGTGAATGTTTGGAGGTACGTCATCGAAATCAAGACCTAAGTCAACATTTTCAGTACAACTGAGTCAATTTCAACAAAACAAACAATTGGATACAAGGACGTTTATAGTTTTTTTTCATCATAAACAACAAAAACGTTATGTTTTTAATATTCAAATAAACCCGCACTTTGGTAGTGATATGATGTCATCGATGGAACAATAAATAATCCATACAAAATTATTTCAATGCACTCAAAATAAATGCACTAAAAGTCACTACACAGCATCAGTTTATGTTGAGCCAAAAACATTTTTTACCAAAAATTTAACACACAATAGTCAATATTTACACGATCTTAAAGATGTCAATTTTAATATACAACTCCAAAATGGCGTGTCCAAACAGTTCGGCGATGTGTGTTATCCGATGAAACTTATCGTTGCAATCCATTTCATAATTGCATTAAAAATATTATATGAATGAGCATGCGTGTAATATATAGATTCGTAGTGAAAACAGCTCATTTATCATTACGAAATATTAATAATATAATGTATTATCCAGTCAACTTTTAGAAATCCAGAACTGATTGAGCTGCATATCTGCAAATCAAAGTCTTCGCGTTGCAAACGTTAATGCCTGATTGCCAGTTGTTATTTTGTACTTAAAGCCGTCACCAGAAATATTTTTGAGCTTAAAGTACGTTTTTGCAACCTTAAAGTATGAATATTTGCTATTTTGCATTAGAATGCATATCGATAGTCATAAAATGGTATGAAATTGTCTTCAAACTATTAAAAATGCGAAAAACTGTTATGAGATTTACAAGTCAGCATCACACCTGTACACACTGTACCTTCAATAACTTTTTAAATGAAAAGTTATGGTCTTGAAATAAAACACATGATTACATGGTATATTGTGCCACAATATGAGCATATTCTTCGAATCAACAGCGAAAAAAAGCCGTACGAACCATAGACAAACATCCGGCATTTGTAAAAGTATCTAGATCATAACTTCAGCCATTATAAAACCGGACGTCTTGTTATGCCAATCAATTAAAATTAACAGCAAATACAGTAATCCGTACAAACTTAAGTTATTGCAGTATTTAAAAAGTCCAACAATTTACACTTCAGGGGTGGTATTCCTGAAACATCTTAAGTTTATCTTAACATATTGTCACTTAAGTTAAAATTTCCTGAATGTGATATGCTTAAAGCTACCTATAAATGTGTAAATACCTTTACAGTAAAACAGTAAAACACACGATTGTTAATGATACAGCTGATTATTAATAAATACTTAGGCATAATGCACTGTCGACATGAAATAAAAGGCTAAATAAAATGATGAATTTAAGTTTAATGATAAGATATTACTTAAGATGTTTCTGGAATACCATCACTAGATGATTTTCAACACTGTGTCTTTTATTTGAACAAAATAAGTGAAATTAAAATGATTCATACTTTTATTTAGCTTATTCAATAGCTGTTTTGAAATATAAAGTTATTATTTAAAAATTGCACACCTCTAAGTGGAAACGTTTACTTATGCGTCTACTCAAATTCGGTCCAGCTACGTCCCTGTAAGGTACGATAAATTGGAATATTACGTATATTCCACATATAATATTTCCCATAAAATATTAAACGTTATACCCTCTAGTTTAGTATTGTTCCCTTTACACCTCTTTAGCCGGACCCGGCTAGCTCAGTCGGTAGAGCGTTGGACTGTCAATCCGGGCATATCGAAGCCCAACTCGGCCACATAACTTGTGTGGGGATTGGTCATGACATTATTTTTACGGCCATTCTCACTCTACCTCTGATTCAAGTCGGGCAGTTGTCAGAACTTTACTGGCATACACTTTTGAATGTGCACTTCTTACTGATAAAACGATTAGATCGGCTAAGCTTGTCCAGGAAAGGTGTGACTAGGTTAACTGACCGCCGCCGTGATATGACGATACAGTTAAAAACAGTACTGTTTTAATACTGTTTAAACGGCGAAAATTCCAAAAACAAACAAACAAACTTTACACCTCTTTAAGTGCAAGATCGAAACCCGCACTATTACAGATATATAGTATGATTAATCAAGCTTTGTCAACTTTTGGTCATTTTACTCACTTCGCTACCCTTGTTACAAAGCGTGAACTTGTTGTAAAGACACACACAGACAGGGGCTGGAACGCTTCGTCCTTTCTATCCAGTTTACCAGTTTATTTGCATAAAGCACAATTTTCACATATATGCGAACATAATTGGCAAATTGTCAATTAAATTATACACATATTTTGTCACATGCAACAATGGCAATATTAATTCAAAGACGATAGATATTAGTATAATGTATATTTAAACATATCATCAAAAACTTTATACACATACAATGATTTCAATAACACAATAAACAAGAACTTCCTAAATTGGTACGCTTAACCATTGCACTTTGCCAGAGCGTCTTTGGTTCGAGATAACCAGGCTGTGGTTGGTTCACTCGCTTCTCACCTAGGCGTCCTGGGTTCGCTTCCCACTCAGACCGCATGTGAGTTTGGTTGGTGGTCACTATACCGGACAGGTAAGGTTTCCTCCGAGTACTCCGGTTTCCCCCAACAGCACAAGGCCACACCAAAAATTAACAAAAAATCAGTAAAAAATAAATAGGTCTAGCTAAAAATTGCAGCTATGATTCAAAAGATTTGCTGTCGTTTCGTGCCCAACTGTTTCCACCCCTTGTCGTTTCGCTCGAAAGTCGTTTCCACCCAAGTCGTTTCGCCCCTATTTGCATGGATAGAGTTGTTTTGAATATAATGAGACTAATTGATTAGAATGTAAAATCATATATATTACTGACATCGAGTTTAGTTTGGGCGACAGAAATATATATTTTAGTACCATATAATAACAATTAAGACTCATATAATTTATTTATTTTATTGACGACATAGACATAAACTGCATATAATTGTAACAACAAACTGGATACATAGCACAATTAAACAAACATTATATTAAAGTAGTCAAAATAAATGAAAACTCCTAATTTAATCTTATTATACCACGACGTCATAGCAGGTGACATTTCTATGTGATATTTCCAGTTATTGACTGTTCCGGTTTTATATTAACAAAGAAGGAAATCAGAAGGGTGAGGTATGATAATAATAATTATGAAGAGAAGTAAACTGTAGTGCACGAGGTATGATAATAATAATTATGAAGAGAAGTAAACTGTAGTGCACGAAGTAAATCACATCATATGTCCCATGATAAATGATATATGCAGTTGGTAATACAAACGTAAACAGTTTAACACCACTCATGTCTTAATAGAGCTTTACTTACATTAAACAAAAAATACCCAAGTTAAACAATCTGCATCAATGGTTAACAAAAAAGGACGTAAAATGACAAAATAACAAGCTATACACTAAGACAATATGAGACTTCAAGGAAAAAGAAAGTCTTGCATTATTTACAGTAAGTTAATATATACATATGTTTTATGCATGGCGACGTCATGCAAAATTTACAATATAAAAATCATACTACATACACTTAAAAGGGCAATACAATAACAAAACAATGTTTATTTTTACTACTATACATGTACATTTGCGGGAGCTAATGAGGACATTTTATTTTATTGATGAAAGTAAATTGCACAATTTATACTTTCAAATGGTTACACGCCATTCAATATAAAATGACATAGCTGCCACATAGATTAGAAAGTTTGCAGGAAATCTTGTCAGGAACAGTGTTATATGTACATGTTTTTTTTTTTAGTTTACCAGTTTGCTAATGAATCATGTTGCCAGTATTGTGTGTTATGCAACACTAAATCTTATTCAAATCAGTGATTATGCAGCATGCTTATAAATCTACCGGGTATATCCAACACATTAACTCCATAGTCATGTTCGTATAGTAAGAGTCCCGCAAATAATGGATTCAACTTTCAGCAAGAGAGATAGAAACAAGGTTTTGACAACTATAGTATAGGGCATAAAATTTATCAATAAGTTATTTCTACTACAGTTTTGACAACTATAGTTCAGGACACAGTATTTTATCCATTAGTTATTTCTACTACAGTTTTGACAACTATAGTTCAGGACACAGTATTTTATCCATTAGTTATTTCTACTACAGTTTTGACAACTATAGTTCAGGACACAGTATTTTATCCATTAGTTATTTCTACTACAGTTTTGACAACTATAGTTCAGGACACAGTATTTTATCCATTAGTTATTTCTACTACAAAATGTTTTCAGAACCGATCTCCCTTGGATAATATTTACATCTAAAGTTAACAGGCCGTTAGCTTAACTGGCCGTTAAAGTTTTGAGCAACTGGGCCCAGGGCGCGAAACTACCGAGGACCATTCAGATTTCGTCCCAACTTTCGTGAGTCTCTAGTTAGTTATTTAGGTAGGAGTGCTGGGGCACACTCCGGGTCCTCACATAATGCAGCCTCAGGCGCGGAAGGACCTCATAAACTTTGAAATACACACACCGAGATAACGTCCCAAAAAGTATACTGGTTAGCGAGTATTTGTCGGACAGTAGTATTATCCGGACTTTTTTCGGCGTAGCTGTCTAAGATCACTTTTGACTAGATTTCTTGCGATAATTATGCAGCGGGAAAATTGAATGCCAATAGAATTGGGCAAATTTTCTTATTTTAGGGAATGCAAACTTCAAACAATGGTTTAACGTATACCAATACCTGTTGCATACTTTGGGGGATTAAAAATTTACATAATTGTTTACATTAGCGGTTAAATTAAAGTTATAAACATATCTTCGACATACACTCTAGAAATGAACATAATTATAAACAATTTTACTCATAGTATATCTTGATCCGAATGTTATATTCATTTACATAATGAAATAACTATATTGTTTAGCCTACATAATCGGCCCGCTCTATAAATAGCAATGACAATGCTACAATTCACGGGTACGACAGTCGGTCACAACGTACAATGTTGCCTGTTGAGCTCGCAAGCACAAAATATAAAGTGGTAAATTTCTGGTATTTTTCTTACAAATAAGCAAAACAAATATTAGCAAATGTGATTGAGCTTATATTTCCTATTATTTTATCATTGTGTAAAAATATCATTGTACGTTGTAACCGACTGTCGTCCCCGTGAATTAATTCTAGCGAGTACAACTCCAGCAGGAGAATCATTCTAAACATAGCGCGCTGTAAAGCTGTGTTAATACACACGCATCAGTTAGCGTCTGGAGAATCCTTAACCCGAGAATTGCAATAAGTGGGGAATTCATAAACTTACTGTTCATTCATTCCCGCTATTATTTTCTGACAATGTTAATTTGTTAAATTCACCTGACAAATTCATGCATCAATTATGTTTACGTGAATTATTAGTATTTAGCTTATTCATGTATCACTGGTGAAACATGCGGTGGCATATGATCGGTTTATTCGCGCTACAGATATTAATAATTATTGAGTTTATCTCAAAGTAATTTTGGGGGCCGATACGTTTTCTTATAGTGTCCGAAAGATCTAGTGTCGGAGAAGTCTCCTAAGTAGGGACCGAAAAATCTGGGGTCCGAGAAGTCTCCTTAGTAGGAACGAAAAATATGGGGTCCGTGAAGTCACAGCTTGGTCCTCTTGAATTATATTAAGGGCAAAAAAATGACATCTTAATATTAATTTCTACGCCGATTGTCTTTTTTAAAGACATTCTTGTTTTAAATATTCGCGTTTCGTAACCCATTTTCGTATTTTATGATCATAATACAAATACACGCTTATAGTTTCATGTACGTTTCGTTTTTCTTCGAAAATAGTGAGTTTATTTTTTGGTAAAATCCCAAATGTTTACGTTGATAGTCTGAAACGCATGTAACTGTCGTCTGGGGAAGTAAAATGACGTGCGCATGCGCGATAAAATCCCTATTTGGGGCCCAGACAGGGTTTGTGAAAGTTTTGGCTATCTGCTCATTATAGCAGACGAACTCTGGCAGAACATTATTTAACCCGCTGCGACGTTAAGGCGTGCGTAGTAGCTACATAGATACGTAACGTCGAGTAAACTCTTTAAAACGTCAAGCTTCCGTATTTGTTTCAACGCCTTACTTAAATTCTCTAGTAATTATTAAATCATTTGATTAACTGGTATTATTTTTATATAAATTACGCATCTGATTATTTAGTTGTTGTCTAATATAGATTACATAAAGTTATTAAGCATTTCTCCGTATATTTCACTGTTTTAAAAAACGTCCGGAAAATACTACTGCCAACGTGAAACAGACTGTGTTTTATGTACCCCTTTCAGGGCCTCTATGTTGCGCATGCGCACATGTGAAACTTATTTTGTTTACATACGCAAACGGGTGATCAACCCAGGATGTTACAAGCGAATTTTCATCGTTGAGTTTGTTCATGAATTAAAACGGTCACAAAATAAATGCATATTTCGTCCGACAAATACTCGCTCACCAGTAGGGCCGATTTTCAAAACGTCCCGAAAAGTACAGGGGCCGAACCCTCGGGATTAAGAATCTTTACAAGCATTTTACATATGGTTTGTTATACTTGTTCTTTCGGAGCACGACCAAATATCAACACATGTGTATCTTGTGCAAAACAATAACAAGCTGTCAGATATATCCCTCCACGTGATGACTAACAGCAATTAGCGACAGCGGATTATATGACCACCATCCCGCGAAGGCGTGACAATAACCCGTCACATCGGGTATTTTCGACGTAGGGGTATTTTCGACGATTGCGCAATTTCCGGTGTAAACACAAGTATTGCGCATGCTCGGCGGAAGTCACGTGTTATTTACATCGGTGTCACACAGTCATTCCAGGATGACCTAATTTAAGTTTTCATGGCGATTAGAGCGGTAAATAAACTTACTTATGTTTGAACATTGTATTTTTGATCCATTTTAACTAATCCTGAAATATCCCCAGTCATAAATTAAGTTTTCAATAATTTCCGATTGATGCAAAAAGTTGACAGTTCGTCTGCATTACACACGGTACATACCATAGTAGTCACGTGATGTTTATGCACATTCGTACTATACTGTTCAACATAAAAATTGTGTCGTTATTTTAAGCAATCATTACACACACACAACTTTTATTGACTTTTGAATTAACCTTTTTTAGAGTTTTTAAGACATCTATAAATAAATTTCTTGTAGCCAAAAGGTTCCACGAGAGGCTGTTATCGACAGTATAGTGCAGATGACCTCACAGATGCCTATAATGCTGTTCTGGAGAAGGGCATACCTGTTGAGAGGGCTGCCAAGATGTATGCTGTGCCCATTTGCACATTAAAAGACCGTGTCAAGGGCAGGGTATCAATAGACACAGTAAAATCTGGGCCCTCAACTGTTTTCTCCCATGAACAAGAGGCATTCTTAGCCAACCATCTAAAGACCATGGCTGAAGTGGGATACGGGAATCCAGACAAGAAACCATGAACCTGGTTTCTGACTATGCTAGTCATCTAGGTTTAAGACCAGCCACACAGTCATTAGGTTTTGATTGGTTTTATGCATTCTTGTCAAGATGGCCAGATTTGAAGTTGGTCAAGCCCAGGAGTCTGGAGATAGCCGGAGCAAAATCAGCCACTAAAAGTACAATTGACACTTATTTCAAAGAACTTCAAAACATCTTGGAAAAATATGATTTAGTAAATAAACCAGAATGCATCTTTAACATTGATGAAAAAGGATTAAACTGTGAACATAAACCTCCAAAGATTGTAGCTGGTAAATTGTACAAAGCTCAGGCAATCACAACTGGGAAATCAAAAAATTTCACCTTGATCGGATGTGTAAACGGTGTGGGCCAACAAGTACCCCCGTCAAGGAGCTTCACCAGGCGCCACTGGCACTATCTCAGAATCTGGATGGTCGAATTCACTTGTATTTGAGAAATACATGAAAGAACATTTGATCAAATATTTTCCCTCTAGAAATAATGGACATGTACTTATTCTTTATGATGGACATAAAAGTCATGTTACATTGTCTTTAATTGAATGGGCCATTCAGGAAAACATTGTACTTTTTGTTTTGCCACCTCATTGTAGCCACATACTGCAACCCTTAGATGTCAGTTGCTATGGTCCGCTTGAGCAGGCGTGGAACTCGGCTTGTCATAAGCACATGCGAGAAAGGGGTGGTAATGTCATCACAAGATTTGATGTTTGTGGATTGCTTGCAAGGTGTACACCAGCACACTGACAACTTTGAATGTCCAGGCAGCATTTAAAAAATCAGGGGTGTACCCATTTAATCCAAATGTTGTAAGCCCTTCAACTGTAGCACCATCCACTGTTTTTCAGAACAACGAAGCAAGTCAGTCTGCTAGTGAAGCAACACAACAAACACCTGTTGATTTATTCTTTGAAGCTAAAGGTGGGCAAATTTTAAAACAGGTAAACATTGCAAAACCAAGGAAAACACTTAGCAAAGTTGTTGGTGGCAAGGCAATTACAGAATCTTCAGTTGTTAACGCAGTTAAATTTCATTTTGCTTCACAAAACGGAAAAACAAATCAAACTGCTCAGAAGTCATTACAGGATTTTGACAATGCAATGACTGTTCCCAGCACCTCTGGCATTCAGCGAAAAAGAAAACAGCCACCTATTGAGCAATTGGAAAGCTCTGACTCAGATGACAGTGACATTCCTGACTCTGACAAGTGCATAATGCAAAAAGTTCTACCCTCCTAACAATAACACAAAACTATCTCACATTAACATTGTAAAGTGGGGTTGCTGTGATTTGTGCCATGGATGGGTACATTTGGGTTTCTGTTCACCCATTAAAGTATTGAGGTTAGGTGATACCTTCCATTGTCCTGGGTGTAAATCAGAAGACTAATGAAATAGTGTTCAACACATGTAAATACAACTGTAAATATGTTAAAGTTTATATATAAAAAAATCAACACAGTTTAAATATACTTTAAATAGTTTGAGGTTTTATTTGGACAGTGCTAGTAAACTTTTTTGAACAGTATAGTGCAGTGGATTATGAGTGGAGTGCGACCGTCGAAAATACCCCACGTGACTTGCAGAACACATAACCGGTGAGTGTCGGCCATTTTAGTATAATGTAAACAAACATAAAAACTTCAGTAGTTTCTTTTTCGTAAAATATTAATCAAAAGAGATTTTTTTCTAGAAACATACATTGGTTTGGTGTGTTTAACCTACATTAATATTGCTATTTGTTTGAAAAACATTGCATCGTCGAAAATACCCGACACGAGGATATCACTTTTATCAGTATGATACTTGATAGTTACATCTTTTTGTGAAAGGACCTACATGCTATAATGAGCTGTATTTTGAAATCGTGTGTGTTCTTGATATTTATTATAAAAGGTTTGTGTTTTTACTTACTCTCAGTTGACAATTTAGTTAGCTGAATGAAGACTCAAATTAATAAGAAATAATCTGCAAAGCCGTGCTGGAAGTGGTTATTGGCACAATAAACTAGCACGAGGGCTATAGGCCGCGTGCTAATACAGGTTTGGAGTGGCAATAACCACTTCCGGCATGGCTTTGCCAGAGTGTTTATTATATACCACCGCTATTATCTTTCAAAACATAAATAAAACTCGTTTGACTCAAATTTTCAACACGGTAAAGACCGCAGAAAAGCACGCGCGCTCACGTCATTAATATCTAACTTGATAAGTTACTTCCAAAATATACATTTTGTGTTTTCTCGATAGATACCCCGTTAAAGGTTTTTCAGAAAGTAATATAATTACGTTTTTGATTGTGACAAATTATTAATATTGTACACACGTAAATTAAATTAACTATTAAACTATTATTAAGAAAAATGTGTGATTACATCATTAGGCGCATGTGAGTTTTTGCGAGTTATTTTGCACTCATGCAAATAACCGGAACTACCTGTATTGGCACGATAGCTAAAGGTTATTGATTTTTTTCTGTACACATTTGTTATCATTTATAGTAAGGTATATAATAATGTTTTGATATATTTGTAAAAGGTTACAATCAAACAATTTTTAGTTTATTTGTGTCTATTTATAAACTAACAGCAAACTTATTTAAACAAAGGTTTTACAGCAAGATTACCGATGATGTAATTTTTTAAGATGGCCACATTGTGCATTGAAAAATACCTTATTTAAGAACGAATACTTCACGTTTAAACATAATTTCCAGTTGTTATTTTCGTGGTTAGATACCAGTAAATAATTGTGTATCCCTCCGTGGTCCATTCGAAAGTAGAGCCTATTACTAAAGAGTTCCTTTTCTTTTCTGGGCCCGTATTCACCACCTATTCTTAGACTTCAGACTAAAAATAAAGAATATTCTTGAAAGTTTTATGTTCTAAGAGCGCTTTAAATTTTAATCTCACTTGGTAGTCACCCACTCTATTTGCAGTGTTCTTTATTTTGAATGCTTTGTTAATGCCATAAGCAACATTGATACCCCAGCATATTTGCGAACACAGAAGTATAGTTTCTCGAGTCTACGTCTGTTCTAAATTCTTAAGTCTAAGAATGTGTTGGTGAATCCGGACCCTGGTATAAAAGCCATTTAGCAATCTCAGACATGCCTTTTGTGGTTATTTCTTATATCCCACATGACTTGTGTCTGAAACGTTTTGGTGTATTTCATTGGAGGCTAAGTTAAAAGGTGAACTTTTGGGGTGTGTTTACAGTGGTATGTTCTTTTGTCTAAATATGACTGCCGAAAACCTGTTTTCTACCGGTGTCTGCATTCAGGCGAGATGCATTTTCTTAGAAGTAACATGACATATCTTTTTTATTGCATTTTTTGGAAGCGGAAAGATTCATCTTTAACTTTATACCATTATTGCACAATCTGAAATAAAGGAAAGGCTAGAAAAATGCTTGTAAAGTTCGCTGTTTTATATGAGACCCTATGGGAATGGAATTACTGGTATCTAACTTCTTGAAAAGTTTCAATTTATAGCATGTAATTTAAAGAAAATGTTTGGTTAGTTGTTTTTATGCCCTGGGCATCTTGATGCGGGAGGCATATAGTGATCGTCCCTCCGTCCTTCCATCCGTTCCAAGGTTAAGTAAATTTTACCATTTCGTCTAGCACCAACACCACTTAGTACAACACTTGGATACTTACACAGTTGTTGCTTATGACCATTCCTTATCCACCCATATCACCCAACCTCACTTTGACCTTGACCTAATTTGGACTTATAATAATTCAAAAGTGCCATTTCTTGGTTAACTAGATTTTACAGTTTTGTCTAGCACCAACACCGCTTACTACAACACTTGGATATTTACACAATTGTTACTTATGACCGTTCCCAATCCACCCATATCACCCACCCTCACTTTGACCTTGACCTAATTACGCCCCCCCTTGGATGAAGTGGGGTTATATTGCTTTGCACCTGTCTGTCAGTCGGTCGGTCGGTCTGTCCGTAGACCATTTTGTTTCCGCACCATATCTAGAGAATGCTTTGACCTACGATTATTTAAGTTGGTATGCTGGTTACTTAGGAGGAAAGGAAGACACCTATTGATTTTGAGATCAACAGGTCAAAGGTCAAGGTCACGGGCTTGTAACATGAGATTCGTTTCCGCACGATATCTAGAGAACGCTTTGACCTACGATCATTGGAGTTGGTATGCTGGTTACTTGGGAGAAAAGAAAGACGCCTATCAATTTTGAGGTCAACAGGCCAAAGGTCAAGGTGACAGAGGCTTGTAACATGAAAACTGTTTCCTCTGTAGACCATTTCGTTTCCGCATGATATGTAGAATACGCTTTGTCCTACGATCATCCAAGTTAGTATGCTGGTTACTGGGGAGGAAAGGAAAATGCCTATCAATTTTGAGGTCAACAGGTCAAAGGTCAAGGTCACAGGGGCTTGTAACATGACAACTGTTTTCTCCGTAGACCGTTTTGTTTCCGCAGGATATCTAGAGATGTTTTGGCCTATTTGATGTTTAAATCAAACAGAAAACAGGTATCCTTATATAATAGACTGTAAAAATAAATCCATAATTATACTCTTTCTTTCTTTTAGCTTTATATTTACTTTCTAAAGCGTCAACTGTAATTTCCTCCCCATGTGTTAATGTGCACATACAATATTAAATAAATCTCTTAACAATTGCACATATTGACGACTTGGCTGCAAGTCGGGGGGCATACATGTTTTACAAACATCTCTTGTTTCCTTCCCATGTGTTAATGTGCACATACATGTACAATATTTAAAAAATCTGTTGCACATATTGACGACTTGGCTGCAAGTCAGGGGGCATACATGTTTTACAAACATCTCTTGTTTGCTCTTAGAATAATTCAAATGGACTGTTTCTTGGTTAACTACATTTTACCATTTGTCTTGCACCACCACCACTTGCTACAGCACTTAGATACTTACACAGTTGTAGCTTATGACCATCCCCAATCCACCCATATCACCCAACCTCACCTTGACCTTGAACTAATTTGGACAGGCTATGTGTAATCGCATCGTCCGTCCGGCTGTCCGTCTATCCCTCACGCTTCTTATGCAGAGCTTATCAATTAGTATTGAAGGGATTTAACTGAAACTTCATATAATGAAAGAGGACAATGAGAGGAAGTGCAGAGTACAAAGACCACAACTCTATTTTCAGTATTGACAGAGTTATTGCCCTTTGTTTAATTTTCTTGAGCGGAGCATATCTCCATTAGTATTGAAGGGATTCAAATGAAACTTCATGTAATGATAGAGGACCATGAGAGGAATAGCAGAGCACCAGGACCACAACTCTTTCTTCAATATTTGTGGAGTTATTGCCCTTTGTTTTATTTGCTTATGTGAAGCATTAATTTTCTTGTGCGGAGCATAACTCCAATAGTATTGAAGGGATTCAAATGAAACTTCATATAAGATAGAGGACAATGAGAGGAAGTGCAGAGCACAAGGACCATAACTCTTTCTTCAATATTTATGGAGTTATTGCCCTTTGTTTGATTTTCTTGTGCGGAGCATAACTCCAATAGTATTGAAGGGATTCAAATGAAACTTCATATATTAATAAGAGGACGATGAAAAAGGAAGTGCAAAGCACAAGGACCACAATTCTTTCTCCAATAACACTTTCTTCAATATTTACAGAGTTATTGCCATCTGTTTAATTCCTTATGTGAAGCATTAATTTTCTTGTGCGGAGCATTACTCCAATAGTATTGAAGGGATTCAAATGAAACTTCATATACTGATAGAGGACAATGAGATGAAGTGCAGAGCACAATGACCATAACTTTTTCTTCAATATTTACGGGTTTATTGCCCTTTATTTATATGTTTTCTTGTGCGGAGCACAACTCCATTAATATAGAAGGGATTCAAATGAAACTTCATATCATTATAGAGGACAATGAGAGAAAGTGCATAGCACAAAGACCACAACTCTTTATCTAATATTTACGGAGTTATTGCCGTTTGTTTTATTTTCTTGTTGGAAGCACAACTTCATTAGTATTGAAGGGATTCAAATGAAACTTCATATTATGATTGAGGTCAATGAGAGGAAGTGCAGAGCACAAGGATCACAACTCTTTTCTCACTATTAATGGAGTTATTGCCCTTTGTTTTATTTTTCTTGTGTAAAGCATTAATTTTCTTGTGGGGAGCATACTACCATTAGTATCGAAGGATTGAAAAGAAACTTCATAGAATGGTAGTGGACAATGAGAGGAACTGCAGAGTACAAGGATTTGTACTGTTTGTTCAATATTACGGAGTTATTGCCGTTTGTTTAATTTTCTTGTGCGGAGCATAACTCCACATTTATTGAAGGAATTCAAATGAAACTTCATTTAATGATAGAGGACAATGAGAGGAAGTGCAGAGTTCAAGGACCACAATCTTTCTTCAATATTTATGGAGTTATTACCCTTTGTTTATTTGTTTGTGCAGAGCATAGCTCCATTAGTATTGACAGGATTTTAAATAAAACCACATAAATTGATAGAGGACGTTGAGGGGAAGTGCAGAGTACAAGGACCATAACTAATTCTTCAATATTTGCAGAGTTATTGCCCTTTGTTTTTTGTGTGCAGATAATTACTACCCTAGTATTGAAGGGATTTAAAATACACCACATATATTGATAGAGGACATTGAGAGGAAGAGCAGAGTATAAGGACCAAAACTCTTTCTTCAATAGGTATGGAGTTATTGCCCTTCAGTTAATTTTCTAGTGCAGTGCTTAACTCCATTAGTATTGAAGTGATTTAAAATAAAACCACATATATTGATAGAAGATGTTGACAGGAAGTGCAGAGTACAAGGACCATTACTCTTTTTGTAGGAAGTAGATTTTTGACAACATGTAACTGACATTGTGTTGCCTTCCTCTGAATAGCATATGCTTCGGGGGCATACGTCACATCCTGTGACAAGTCTTGTTCCATTCTTTATTGCATGCAGTAGTAAACAACTTACTGTATACATTTTTGAGTGAAAATAGAGGATATTTGTTGGTTTCGGTAGAATATTGATTTTATGGTCAATAAAACAGTTATCAAACACCGAAACAGCATGTTGAATACTATTAAAATAGTTTAATCATTTAATAACTCATCTGTACAATTTAACTGCAAAATTCAATCAAATATTTGTAAAAACAGTCACCCCTAGCAGACAAAGGTATAAGACTGAAAATCCTGACCGAGTCCTGCGTGTTCCTAGGTAGTTTTGGAATGTCGTGCATTGTCTTCAGTTTAAAAATCAGTCTTAGCTGGTTTTTGAACATGATCAAAAACCTCCAGACTGGAGGCAAGATTCTTATATAGTCTTGCGTGAACCTGCTTAGGACGTCGAATGTTATGTCCTGCGTCGTCTTAGAGAAATTTGACATCAGCGAAGTCGTACGTCAACGTGACTTAGGTCCTACGTAGACCTGCATGAACGTGCGTGATTGTACGACGGTGCAAGACAGAGCTCCTGTGTCGACGTACGATGCACTTTGTTGTTGTGCGTCGACTCAGGAATGTTTTAGGTCATGTATGACTGACTTACGGCTACGCAGGTTACCAACGTTATATACTTCATTGCTGAAAAATATTCTTACAACGTCAGAAGACATGTTGCTTGGAATGTAATATTCAACCTTTCGCTGTCGCGCTATGGACTGATAATCAGACAGTTCAATAAACCATCAGAAATTTGATCGTATATAACTGTCTACAGTTTAAAATAATCTTATATGGATACTAGTTACATATTTAGCGGAGCCTTATACCCTCCCAACTTAGAAGTCAATAGTGCTGATTTGTTTGGCATTTCATCAAGGGCACTGGTTCAAAACATTCGTGGCTTATTGTAGCGCTGCCACAATTTTTCCAAAACGTAGGACAATCCTAGTGCCATCGTATCTCAATCTGGCTTATTCTTACAGCCATCGTAGAGGCATTTGTGGCCTTTCATGTTTAATCGTGATAAATTGTGACTGATTTTATGACATATATGTTGCAAGTCTGTAGTGTGTTATGATACGTTTTGCTTCGTATATGGTACGGATTTCTGCGCTTGCCATACGGTTCAGTTACGATTCCAGTACTGAGTAGGATCTTCAGAGACAGCTATCATGACTACTCATGAATATACACAATGGACCGAGACAACGCGAAGATTTTGTTGCGTTGCTTGTACGGTTTATCGTGGTGTTACTACGCACTCACTACGTTTGCCTACGTTGGTGTAACTATTATGCATAAGGCATCGTGATGTCCAAATCGCCTTGAAGCGTAGAGAAGCGTGAGAATTATTGGCTGCTCGTAGGTCTTCTTTAAAGATGTTCGCAACAATTTTTTCCATATTTTTTCCAAGGACTGATTTTCTTAACAATTTGCACAAACATATGTCAATTAATCCTAAAACTAAAACAGTCTTAAAAAATAGGGGTCACCGGCCTTGTTCCGGAAATATTGTGGTTTAAATACGGTACCTGTCCAAGCCTTTTTAGCTCACCTGAGCACAACGTGCTCATGGTGAGCTTTTAGGATCGCCTTTTGTCCGTCGTCCGTCGTGTGTCAACATTTTCATTCAAAGAACATCTCCTCCTAAACCGCTGGACAGATTTTCACCAAACTTCACAGGAATGATCCTTGGGTGACCCTCTTTCAAATTTGTTCAAATTGTTCCGGTCTGCTGCATATGTAGGTCACAAAAGCTAAAAATAGATTTAAAAACTGAAAACTTTAAAAATCTTCTCTGAAACCACAAGGCTTAGAGCTTTCATATTTGATATGTGACATCCTCTAGTGACACTCTACAAAGATTGTTCAAATGATGCCCCTGGGGTCAAAACTGGCCACGCCCCGGGGGTCACATGGTTTATATAGACTTGTATAGCAAAATGACTTTTCAAATCTTCTTCTCTGAAACTGCAAGGCCTAGAGGTTTCATATTTGGTATGTAACATTTTTAAGTGGTCCTCTACAAAGATTGTTCAAATGATGCCCCTGGGGTCAAAACTGGCCACACCTCGGGGGTCACATGGTTTATATAGACCTGAAGAGCGAAATGACTTTAAAATCTTCTCCTCTGGAACCGCAAGGCCCAGAGGTTTCATATTTGGTATGTAACATTGTATAGTGGCCCTCTACAAAGATTGTTAGCTCACCTGAGCACAACGTGCTCATGGTGAGCTTTTAGGATCGCCTTTTGTCTGTCATCCGTCGTCCGTTGTGGGTCGTGCGTCGTGTGTCAACATTTTCATTCAAAGAACATCTCCTTGCGAACCACTTTGCAGATTTTCCGCTGCATATGTAGGTCACCAGAGCTAAAAATAGATTTAAAAACTGAAAACTTTAAAAATCTTCTTCTTTGAAACCACAAGGCTTGGAGCTTTCATATTTGATATCTGACATCCTCTAGTGGTCCTCTACAAAGATTGTGTAAATTATGTCCATGGGGTCAAAACTGGCCACGCCCCGGGGGTCACATGGTTTATATAGACTTGTATAGCAAAATGACTTTAAAAATCTCCTCTGAAACTGCAAGGCCCAGAGGTTTCATATTTGGTATGTAACATTGTATAGTGGTGTGCTCTACAAAGATTGTTCAAATGATGCCCCTGGGGTCAAAACTGGCCACACCCCGTTGCTCAAATGGTTTATAAAATTATATAGACTTAAATAGCAAAATGACTTTAAAAATCTTCTTCTCTGAAATCGCCAGGCCTAGAGGTTTCATATTTGGTATGTAATATTGTTTAGTGGTCCTCTACAAATATTGTTCAAATGATGCCCCTTGGGTCAAAACTGGCCACATACCGGGGGTCACATGGTTTATATAGTCTTGAATAGCAAAATGACTTCAAATATCTTCTCCTCTGAAACCGCAAGGCCCAGAGGTCTCATATTTGGTATGTAACATTGTATAGTGGTCCTCTACAAAGATTGTTCAAATGATGTCCCTGGGGTCAAAACTTGCCACACCCCGTGGCTCACATGGTTTATATAGACTTAAATAGCAAAATGACTTTAAAAATCTTCTTCACTGAAATTGCAAGGCCTAGAAGTTTCATATTTGGTATGTAACATTGTATAGTTGTCCTCTACAAAGATTGTTCAAATGATGCCATTGGGGTAAAAACTGACCACATCCCAGGGGTCACATGGTTGTTATAGACTTGAATAGCAAAATGACTTTTAAAATCTTCTCCTCTGAAGCCGCAAGGCCCACAGGTTTCATATTTGGTATGTAACATTGTATAGTGGTCCTCTACAAAGATTGTTCAAGTGGTGTCCCCGGGGTCAAAACTGGCCATACCCCGGGGTTCACATGGTTTATATAGACTTTAATAGCAAAATGACTTTAAAAATTTTCTCCTCTGAAAGCAATATTGTGTAGTGGTCCTCTATGAAGATTGTTCAAATGATGCCCCTGGGGTCTAAGCTGGGCACACCTCGGGGCTCACACGGTTTATATAGACGTAAATGGCAAAATGATGTAAAAATTCTTCTCTGAAACCACAAGGCCCCAGAGGTTTCATATTTGGTTAAAACATTATATCGAGACCTCAATTGGGATTGCATATGGGATGGGTGGGGTCAAGGTCACTGTTAGTAATAATAGAAAAACGGTTTCCGCATAATAACTTAGATCGCATTGAGATATTTTAAAGAAACTTAATACATAGATGCCTTATATTGGCACCTCGTATGGGATTGCATATGGGGTTGGAGGGGTCAAGGTCAAGATCACTGTTACTAAAAATAGAAAACGGTTTCCGCTCAATATATTGAGAACGCATTGAGATATTTTCATGAAACTTTATACATAAATACATTATTTTGAGACCTCGATTGGGATCGCATATGGGGTGGGTGGGGTCAAGGTGAAGGTCACCGTTATTAAATATAGAAAAATGTTTTCCGCTAAATATTTACTTTTATTTAGAGAACACACTGGGTGTCACATGGTTTATATAGACTTAAATAGCTAAATGACTTTGAAAATGTTTTACTCTGAAACCGCAACCCCCAGAGGTTTGGTATTTGGTTAGTAACATTGTAAAGGGGTCCTCTACAAAGATTGTTCAAATGATGCCCATGGGTTCAAAACTGGCCCTGACCCCACTTAAATAGCAAAATTACTTCAAAAATCTTCTTTAGAACCGTAAGGCCCAGTTGTTTCATATTTGGTTTGTGGCATCCTCTAGTGGTCCTCTACAAAGATTGTTTAAATGATGCCCCTGGTGCCAAAACTGGCTATGCCCCGGGGGTTGCATTGTTTATATAGACTTAAATAGCAAAATGACTTCAAAAATCTTGTCCTATGAAACAGTGAGGCCCAGCAGTTTTATATTTGGTATGGAATATTGTATAGTGGTCCTCTACAAAGATTGTTCAAATGATGCCCCTGGAGTAGAAAGTGGCCACTCCCTGTGGGTCACATGTTTTATAGTCTATAAAAATGTCCTGAAACTGCAAGACCCAGATCTTTTATACTCATTTAGGTGGTTTAGTGCCATTTGGCCCTCTTGTTATAAGCCATTATGATGCCTTAAACTCAGGTGAGCGACCTAGGGCCATCATGGCCCTCTTGTTATGGATCTTTTTAGATCTTTATAGATTAGCGAAAACAGGTTGGTTGGGCGGGCGTTGCAATGTTGTTAACAATTTGCGTTAAACTTTCGTATTTCTGTAAAATTTTCTGAAGTTCTTGGTCAATCGTCATGAAACTTTACAGAAATGTTCCTTGGATGGTCATCTATCAAATCTGTGAAAATGGTTCCGGTTCATTGCACAAGATGGCCACCAGAACTAACAATAGAATTATGTCTAAATGCCATTTCTTCTAAACCTATGTCTAGATTTTCAAATAATTTTACACAAATGTTCGTTTAGTGTTCCTCTACCAAACTTATTCAAATGTTCCGCCTCACTGCACAAAATGGCCACTAGAGCTAAAAATAGAATTTGCGTTAAGGTTTTGTATTCCTGTCATATTTTTAGCTCACCTGAGCACAATGTGCTCAGTGAGCTATTGGTATAGGGGACTTTCCAGCATCGTCCATTGTCCGTCGTCCGTATGCCGTCAACAATTTGGACCGTTATCGCGAGTATGACTACATTTTTAGCTGACCTGAGCACAATGTGCTCATGGTGAGCTTTTATGATCGCCTTTTGTCCGTCGTGCGTCGTGTGTCAACATTTTCATTCAAAGAACATCTCCTCCTAAACCGCTGGGTAGATTTTCACCAAACTTCACAGAAATGATCCTTGGGTGATATTCTTTCAAAATTGTTCAAATCGTTCCGGTCCGATGCATATGTAGGTCTCCAGAGATAAAAATAGATTTAAAAACTGAAAGCTTTAAAAATCTTCTCTGAAACCGCAAGGCTTTGAGCTTTCATATTTGATATGTGACATCTTCTAGTGGTCCTCTACAAAGATTGTTCAAATGATGTCCCTGGGGTCAAAACTGGCCACGCCCCGGGGGTCACATGGTTTATATAGACTTTTATAGCAAAATGACTTTAAAAATCTTCTTCTCTGAAACTGCAAGGCCTAGAGATTTCATATTTGGTATGTAACATTGTATAGTGGTCCTCTACAGATATTGTTCAAATGATGCCCCTGGGGTCACAACTGGCCACACCCCGGGGGCCACATGGTTTATATAGACTTGAATAGCAAAATAACTTTAAAAATCTTCTCCTCTGAAACCGCAAGGCCCAGAGGTTTCATATTTGGTATGTAACATCGTTTAGTGGTCCTCTACAAAGATTGTTCAAGTGATGCCCCTGGGGTTAAAACTGGCCACACCGTGGGGCTCACATGGTTTATATAGACTTAAATAGCGCAATGACTTTAAAAATCTTATTCTCTGAAACCGCAAGGCCTAGAGGTTTCATATTTGGTATGTAACATTGTATAGTGGTCCTCTACAAAGATTGTTCAAATGATTCCCCTGGGGTCAAAACTGGCCACACCCCGGGGGTCACATGGTTTATATAGTCTTGAATAGCAAAATGTATTTTACAAACTTTTCCTCTGAAACCGAAAGGCCCAGAGGTTTCATATTTGGTATGTAACATTGTATAGTAGTCCCCTACACAGATTGTTCAAGTGATGCTCCAGGCGTCAAAAGTGGCCACACCCCAGGGGTCACATGGATTATATAGACTTGAATAGCAAAATGACTGTAAAAATCTTCTCCTCTGAAACCGCAAGGCCCAGATGTTTAATATTTGGTATGTAACATTGTTTAGTGGTCCACTACAAAGATTGTTCAAATGATGCCCCTGGGGTCAAAACTTGCCACGACCCAGGGCTCACATGGTTTATATAGACTTGAATAGCAAAATGACTTTAAAAATCTTCTCCTCTGAAAACCGCAAGGCCCAGAGGTTTCATATTTGATATGTAACATTTTTTAGTTGTCTTCTACAAAGATTGTTCAAATGATGCCCCTGGTGTCAAAACTGGCCACACCCCGGGGGACACATGGTTTATATAGACTTGAATAGCAAAATGACTTTAAAAAGCTTCTCCTCTGAAACCGCAAGGCCTAGAGGTTTCATTTTTTGGTATGTAATATTGTATAGTGCCCATGGGGTCAAAACTGGCCACACTCTGGGGCTCACATGGTTTATATAAACGTAAATGGCAAAATGATATAAAAATTAGTCTCTGTTACCACAAGGCCCAGAGGTTTCATATTTGATTAAAGCATTATATCGAGACCTCAATTGGGATTACATATGGGATGGGTGGGGTCAAGGTCACTGTTACTAAAAATAGAAAAAAGGTTTCCGCTCAATAACTTTAGAACGCATTGAGATATTTTAATGAAACTTAATACATAGATACCTTATATCGACACCTCGCATGGGATTGCATATGTGATGGGAGGGGTCAAGGTCACTGTTACTTAAAATAGAAAACGGTTTCCGCACAATATCTTGAGAACGCATTTAGATATTTTAATGAAACTTAATAGATGAATACATTATATTGAGACCTTGATTAGGATTGCATATGGGATGGGTGGGGTCAAGGTCACCGTTATTAAAAATGAGAAAAATGATTTATTTTAAATATCTTGAGAACCCATTGAGCTATTTTAATGAAACTTAATACATAAGTACCTTATATCATTGCATTGGGATGGCATATGGGGTGGATGGGGTCAAGGTCACCATTACTGAAAATTGAAAAACGGTTTCCGCTCAATAACTTTAGATCGCATTGCGATATCTTAATGAAACTTCATACGTAGATACCTTATATCAAGACCTTGCTTTACGTATGTGGTTGGTGCGGTCAAGTTAAAGGTCACTGTTACTAAAAATAGAAAAACAGTTTTTGCTCAATAACTTGAGAATGTATTGAGATATTTTAATGAAACTTCATACATAGATATCATATGAGCGACCTAGGGCCATCGTGGCCCTCTTGTTTATTGAATCTTGACCAAACTTGCACAGTTTGTGTATGACCATAAAATCTTGGACGGGTTCCATAATCGGACCAAGAACACCAGATTTATTGTCCCTTTTTTTGCCCCAAATACATCTATTCCTGAATAACTCACCTGGTAAAGGGCGGTAAATGCAGTTTCAGGAAGATAAGTGCCATAAATGTGTTATTTCCCTTTAGTCACAGATATAACCCAGATAGTGGAGTCTGCTTACCAGTAAAATCAATACATCACCCTGAGTCAATATGATACTTCTATTTCAGATCAGCATCATTACACATAGTAATCCATGTCTAGCCTGGTTCTGACCTATATTTTGGCTATGTGTGCAGCAGTAAATTTTTCCACTGTCTGTCTTGGCATCCAGTCAGGAAAAAAATGTTAACAATAATAAATAACTAAAATTCATGTTGTAAACAAGCAATCATAATATAGGATTTGTATCATGTGATCTAGTGCCTGAAAGGGTTAATTATTTTCTGTAGTTTTTGGACTGTTTAGCAAGTAACTTATTCAGTATCATTTAATCATGTAACTTTTGGACTGACATACGTTTGAATTGGGATTTTGGAAACTGAAGTAATTATCTTACATGATTTTTGAAGCTGATTTATTATTTCTTCATAATTGAAAAATACTTCTACACTGTTTTGACTCAAAATTGGTGTGATTATTAGTAAGTTTTTACACAAATCAACTAAAATGTTGTACTGTTATTTATAATTTAATCTGACAATGTTGATAGGTGTATGGTTCTTAATGTTAACAACGAGTATTCCTATATAACATAGAAATTTCCCTTTTGCTAAGAGTACATTTGGAAAGTTTGTCTCTGTGGGTGTCATTGACTCAAAATAATTAGTAAGTTTTTACGCAAAACAACTAAAAGGTTTTATAGTTATTTATAATTTAAAGACTTTCGCAACAAAAAGAAAATAATTGGGTTAATTTCTCCTTTTGCTTGTTACTTTATTGTATATAGGTTACAATATACTAATTTCAATCAATAAATTTGAATCTTTGTAAGTCATTAGTTCCAGTTAATTGTTAAATGTTCATAAAGCATTATAATAATCACAAACACACGTACACAATGGATGGCCATATAAATTAGTGAAAGAAAGATCCATTAAATATCTCCATTCTATTTTGGCAATTGATACGTTGTTTACGTAAACACGAAAGATGAAAAAGGTTAAACAGGTACCCTATTTAAAAAAGTCCAATATTTCCAAAACAAGTTCGGTGACCCATTCTTTTTATTAATATTCTGGTTAAGTATACATTGGTGCATGTATGTGCGAAAATTTAAGAAAACCTGTCGTTTGGAACACAATATATTGATGCATAATAAATGACGTTTCAGAAGGTATATTTAGTACCCATTTGACCTACTTTAATGTCCAGTAAAATTCATTATTTTATCAGTAATTAACGGTAAAGCGTTTTTGATTACCAAGATACACTTGTATATTGCCAAACAAGACATGTGAAAAAATGTCAGTTGAAAGAACCATAACCAGCGTTTTTCCTCTATATAAAGTTGGTATCGGAAAACGGTACCATTCCCAATTGGGTTTTCTGACTATTTTTCCCAATCTGAAGTTAAAAAATTCCCAAATGTAAGAAAAAAATCCAAAAAAGCCCTGAAAAGATCGACAATGTTCCTGTTTTTTACTTTTGTTTTTCCCAAGCATAAACCTCCACGCACAGCTGCAGTGCCTTCCCCAGCCCGTTTTAGCGCCCCGGTGCCTGGGCGCTTAAATTTTAACTTGAACATATCCGGGGCGCCTAAAATTAGTGTTGCGCTTATAAACATCGCCCGCGGTACGTGTATTTTATCAATTAATTAGCTGTTTTGACGGCAGCAGACCGACAATTCCTGCTGTGAAAGCTAATCTATTACGTCTCAATGGCCGTTTTTCACTAGAGAAACATGTACACCCATTCTATAAAGTCAGTAAATGATCAAAGCGAGTGTCACTTCGTAGAAAATTTTAACTATTAATAGTTATTCCTAAGCTGCAATCAATCACCGTGAAGAACTGTCCTGTAGGCGGAGTTTATAACATGCAGTAAAATCGATATGAGCCAATAGAAATGCTCAGTTTATCTTCGCTTTGGAATGACGTTATGACTGACCAATCAGCGCAGTTGGCATGTATCCACACACAAGTAACCTTATACGCGCATCAAATGTATTATCGACCTAAAAAGTAAATGAGCTTTCGTATTTTATAATATGCATACTTATTTATTGAATAAATTTCATAACTTTAACAAATAAGCTGCGAAAAATCTATCTAAAATATGCTAATATGAAATCGTAATCGGATAGCCTATCCAGTGTTACTGTTCAGTGTTGTTGTTTCGTAAACACAAGCGGTCTTGTTTATGTACATGTATGCCATGAAAAACCCGTGTTTTATGTAAAAGGGCGAGAAATGTCTGCTGACAACCACGACGTCACGTTCCACGCATGGAAAGCTTGCGTGTACCGACCACGTGCTTTCTAAATACAGGTCTTAACATTTGACGTGCGTAGGCACAACGTGCACGGGGAAATTCTCCCTCCGTTTATGCAAGAATAAAGCATGTATATTATACATTTATTTTAATCATCATTCTTACAATGACGCTTTGCTTTTAAAAGGCTAGGGGTATACCGTTTAAACGGTGATGTTTGGTTTATTTCATTTTGTTTAAATATTACGAAAAATTGAAAACGTGTTAGCCTTTATTTTAAGAGCTAAAACGCACTAGGTAACGTCATATGATACGTCGCAAAAACAATTTCGACGTCGGGACTGGGGCGCCTGAGAAAAATCCTGGGCTACTGTTAAAAGCTAGGGGAAGTAACTTACTGTTTTTTTATGAAAGTGATAAAATTCCCAATTTGGCTGAAAACGACACTATTTTTCCCAATTTGATCGGTACCGGTACCATTCCCAAAGATGTGAGGAAAAACGCTGCATAACCTTGTTTGAGAAAAGCTCTCGTATATACTTAAAATATTGATAAAAAAATCCAAACTGAAAAAATGGGATTTTGACAGGTACTGTATTCAAAACCCAATATTTTTGGAAAAAGGCCGGTGACCCCTATTTTAGCTCACCTGAGCACAAAGTGCTCATGGTGAGTTTTTGTGATCGCCCGTTGTCCGTCGTGCGTGCGTGTGTGTGTGCGTGCGTGTGTGCGTGCGTCGTCAACTTTTCATTCAAACAACATCTCCTACATCTCCTCCTAAACGGCTTGGCAGATTTTCACCAAACTTCACAGGAATGATCCTTGGGTGGACCTCTTTCAAAGTCGGCACTTGTGACCTAAAGCTATGATCCGAATTTTCGGCACAATTTAAAGATCAAATGGTAAAAGGTGTATATCTGCTACTGAAAGGGTCACTTAGGATGTTACCCAAGTGTACATTTGTTTTGGTATGTAACATTGTATAGTGGTCCTCTACAAAGAGTGTTCAAATTATGCCCTTGGGGTCAAAACTGGTCACGCTGGGGGGGGGGGGGGGGGGGGGGCAAATGGTTTATATAGACTTAAATAGCAAAATGACTTTAAAAATCTCCTCCTCTGAAACGGCAAGGCCCACAGCTTTCCTATATTTGTAATGTAACATTGCATAGTGGTCCTCTCCAAAGATTGTTCAAATTATGCCCCTGGGGTCAAGTCTGGCCACCCCCAGAGGGGTCACATGGTTTATATAGACATAAATAGCAAAATGACTTTAAAAATCTTTACCTGAAACCGCTAGGCCCACAGCTTTCCTATATTTAGTATGTAACATTGCATAGTGGTCCTCTCCAAAGATTGTTCAAATTATGCCCCTGGGGTCAAATCTGGCCACCCCCCGAGGGGTCAGATGGTTTATATAGACTTACATAGCAAAAATCGTTACCTGAAACCGCAAGGCCCAGAGGTTTGTTCAACGTTGTTCAACTTATGCCCCTGGGATAAAAATAAGCCACGCCTCGGGGATGCAAATTCCAATTGGGTTACAAGGTCTCAGGTGAGCGTCCTAGGGCCCTGAGGGCTCTCTTGTTTAAGACTGTTTCAGTTTTAGGATACATTGACAGATGTTTTGTGCAAATTTTTAAGAAAAACTGTCGTTAGAAAAACAAGGAAAAAATCGTTGCGAACGTCCTTAATCTGACAATGTTGATAGTTGTATGGTTGTTAATGTTAACAATAAGTAGTCCTATGTAACCTAGAACTTTCCTTCTCCTAAGAGTACATTTGGAAAGTTTGTTTTGTTTGGATTTTTCACCTTATTTACCAGTAATTCAGTGATATAATGGCGGTCAGTTAACCAACTCGTACTTTTTCTGGGCAAACTAAATCGATGTAAGTGGTTTACCAGTACCAAGTGCACATACTTATGCAGTAAATGACAACTGCCCTACTTGAATCAGAGGTATGGGGAGAATGGCCGTAGAAATTATTTCACGACCAATCCCCACACAAGTTACACTACGTCTAGCGTGATTTCTGCCTTCTGCGACGCACCACCATGATTCAGCCCAGCGTGACACACTACTATAGTCACCGCGATACACCGTGGAACACTGTGGAACGCGGTGATGTCGCCGTGGCGAATCGCGGTGACCGCGGTGACAGTCTCAATAAAAAATGTTGATAAGAAATCGCCGTGGATCGCGGTGATTTTAGCGAGTCATAATTTCACATTGAGCTTTTTAAAAAATATTTTACATTTTATTTCAGGTACGACCAAGAACATGGTTTTCGGAAAATACGGAACATTATGACAAAACGGGAAAATGAAAATATGCGTCAGTCAAATCACAAAGACCTCATCAAATTCGTTGTCCGATTCTATGACAAATCTTTGCATTTTTAATATGACTATCAAAACAATTGATTAACATGTCGGTAAAAAACGTGATTTTATAACAATGATTGACATAACCAACACCTTTGTTCTCTGTAAAAGTTCGAAAGGCGCAGCTATGCACGTGCTCTTTCATAATAGGACGATTGCCACTGAGTAACAAACACGCGATTGGTTAAGCATGTCGCTTCTCTAAACAAAAGAAGCCAATTTTATCGCCGAGAAAGGTGTTATTTTATGGTTTCTTGTCGGCTTTACTTTGAAGACGTCAAACTGTCAATTCACGCAGATTGCGAATTTTCGCGAGACTTGTATTAATGCCCTTGACTCTTTGTTTACGATTTCACAACACAACTGCGAACATGGAACTTCGGAATAAATTATCAAAATAAAAAAGAGATCAAAATAAAAAAGATTAAAGTTGCAAACTGTGATTATATTAATTGGTAAGTATCGGTTAATAGAAGAGGATTTGTACTTTGCGAATAGTATACGGTCTGAAATATCGAACTGTACTTGTTCATTCACATGTACCTGTATTTCACCGCGACCCACCGCGACCGCAGTGGTCCACCGTGAGATTGATTTCGCGATAACGCCCGCGGTGCTCACCCACTATCACCGCGATTCTATCACGATGGAACCACCTTTTAATCGCGGTGATTTTCCACGCTGACGAAAAATTGTCCACGGTGGGTCTGTGTTTTAGGCAGAAATCACGCTAGACGTAGTGTATGTGGCCGGGCTGGGGCTCAAGAACCCTTGATTGAGAGTATAGCGCTCTACCAACTGAGCTAGACGGGCCCTCAAAGCCAGAATAATCTACTTGGTTTGATACATTTATATGGTGCCAATATGATGATATTTAGGAAGTTTTCGTAGAGTGTAGTAACTATAGAGTGTCACTGTATGTACCAGTTTCGAACCCGTAAGGGTTTATCATTGCTTATGGACTTTGTTGCAAAAACATTTAGAACATTTTTGAAACGGCAACACAGAACAATATGTAAATCACTGATAACGCAAAGTTGAACTGACATCAAATCGGTCTGTGAACTGGTGTTAATAAATAATTTATTATTTTAATTGAAACATATACCATTATGTGAAAAAAAGATGGTAGTATCCAATCATGAGCTCTTTATGTATTTTTATAGAATTATTTCCATGTTTTTAGCTCACCTGAGCACAAAGTGCTTAAGGTGAGCTTTTGTGATTGCCCTTTGTCCGTCGTGCGTGCGTCCGTCGTCAACTTTTCCTTCAAAAAACATCTCCTGCTAAACCACTTGGCAGATTGTCACCAAACTTCACAGGAATGATCATACGGTGACTCTCTTTCAAAGTTGTTCAAATCGTTACGGTCCGCTGCATATGTAGGTCACCAGAGCTAAAAAAAAAGACATAAAAAGTGTAAACTTAAAAAAATCTCTAAAACCGCAGGGCCCAGAGGTTTCATATTTGGTATGTAACATCCTATGGTGGTCCTCTACAAAGATTGTTCAAATTATGCCACTGGGGTCGAAACGGGCCAGGCCCGGGGGGGGGGTCTCATAGTTTATATAGAATATATAGCAGAATGACTTTAAAAATCTCCTCTGAAAGGTCCAGAGGTTTCACATCTGGTATGTAACATCCTTTTTGTTGTGGTATGTAACATCCTTTAGTGGTCCTTTACAAATTTTGTGCTAATTATTTCCCTGGGGTAAAAAAGGGCTATGCCCCAGGGGTCACATGGTTTATATAGAATATATAGCAAAATGACTTTGAAAATCTTCACCTCTGAAACTACAAGGCCCAGAGGTTTCATATTTGGTATGTAACATCCTGTAGTGGTCCTCTACAAAGACTGTTCAAATTATGCCCTGGGGGTTACATGGTTTATATTAACTTAAATTGCAAAATGTCTTTACAAATCGTCTTCTCTGAAACCTCAAGGTCCAGAGGTTTCATATTTGGTATGTAACATCCTATAGTGGTCCTCTACAAATAGTGATCAAATGATGCCCCTGTGGTCAAAACTGGCCACGCCCCAAGGGTCACATGATTTATATACACTTTCATAGCAAAATGACTTTAAAAATCCTCTCCTTAGAAACCGCAAGGCGCAGAGGTTTCTTATTTGGTATGTAACATCATATAGTAGTCCTCTACAAAGATTGGTCATTTTATGCCCTTGGGGTCAAAACTGGTCACGCCAGGGGGGTCACATGGTTTACATTAACTTAAATAGCAAAAGGTCTTTAAAAATCTTCTCCTCTGAAACTGTAAGGCCCATAGGTTTGGTATTTGGTATGCAACATCCTCAAGTGGTCCTCTACAAAGATTGTTCAAATTATGCCCCATGGGTCAAAACTGACGACACCCCAGGGTTCATATGGTTTATATAGACTTAAATAGCAAAATGACTTAAAAATTCTTCTGCTCTGAAACCACAATGCCTAGAGCTTTCATATTTGGTATGTAACATCCGTATTGTTGTCCTCTACAAATATTGTTCAAATTATGCCCCTGGGGTCAAATCTGGTCATGTCGCAGAGGTCACATGGTTTCTATAGACTTAAATCACAAAGTGACTTTAAAAATCTTCTCCTCTGAAACGGCAAGGCCCACAGCTTTCCTATATTGGGTACGTAACATTGCATAGTGGTCCTCTCCAAAGATTGCTCAAATTATGTCCCTAGGGTCAAATGTGGCCACACCCTGAGGGGTCACATGCGTTATATAGACTTAAATAGCAAAGTTGCTTTAAAAATCTTCACCTGAAACCGCAAGGCCCAGAGGTTTGTTCCAGTTTGTTCATATTATGCCCCTGAGATAAAAATAAGCCACGCCTCGGGGATGCAAATTTCAATTGGGTTACAAGGTCTCAGATGAGCGTCCGAGGGCCCTGAGAGCTCTCTTGTTTAGCTAACCTCAGCATAAAGTGCTCAAAGGTATCCCACCTCAGTAATTTGCTTTATACAACTTCTCTAAAACTGCTTTGTGGATTTTAACCAAACTTGGCAGGAATGTTCCTGGGGAGGTCCTTTACCAAATTCCTTCAATTCAAAGGAATATCTGTAAAAATTTTGATTCATTTAAAAAACTTGGCTGCCAGCGGATGAGGAAGTTGACCGTGTATGGCTGTATTGGAAACTTTGACAATCTTCTATTTGGAAACCACTGACTGGATTTCGAAAACATTTCATAGAAATGTTGCTTGGGTGACCTTCTTTTAAATTCCTTCAAATAAGTTTGATTCGTTAAAACACATGGTCCTCAGGATGTGGGGAAGTGTGACCGTATGTGGCTGTATAAGCAACTTAGACTAGCTTTTCGTCAGAATTCATTCTTTGCATTTCAAAATAATTTTATAGAAATGTTCCCTGGCTGACTGTACTAAATTCCTTCAAATAAATTTGATTCGTTTAAAAACATGGCTGCCAGGGGGTGACAACTTTGACAATCGTGTCAGAAACCGTGCACAGATTTCAATACATTTGTATAGAAATGGTCCTTGTTTGAGCCCCTACCAAATTCCTTCAAATAAGTTAGATTCGTGAAAAAACATGACCGCCAGGAGGTAGTGAAGTGTGACCACGTAGGAAACTTGGACAATCTTTGCTTCAGAAACTGCTAAATAGGTTTGAAACAAAATTGATAGAAATATTCTTTGGGTGAGCATCTACCAAAGTCCTTCAAATAATTTTGATTCATGAAAAAACATGGCTGCGAGGGGGTTGGTAAGTTTGACAGTATATGACCATATATGCAATTTTGACAATCTTCGCATCAGAAATCACTTTCTGGATTTCAAAATAGTTTCACAGATATGACATCTTCCATTTAAGAACGTAAAAATTCCGTCAAATTTCCGTCAAATTTTATAAAACGTGATTTTTTTAATTAAATTTGCTCACCTGAGAAAGAAAAAAAAATTATGTTAATATAATACAACAATAGAAGCAAGAAAAATCAAAATAGCCGATGTTATTTTACACTGATGTGAAAAAATAAATAAAAAATTGATAAAAATTCTTCGTCTTTTTGACGGACTGAACTCCCAGCTTCTTCACCAGTTCGGCCCATATAGGCATTTTTCGACTAATTCAAACTTTTATGTCCAACAAAGAGAATTTGTTGTTGGGGTATGTATTGCTTTGCATTCATTTTGCTTTGTAATTTCATTTTTTCAATTATTTTGCAAAATAAAGGATTTAGAATTATGTAGATTATGAACAATGAATTTCTGTCAAAAAAGCGACGTTCGCAAAAACGGTCCATCTACTCGGTTATTGTGTACGTATGTGGTGGGTGGGGAGTCTAACACAGTGTTAATCTAAGTTCTTTCTTGAGATACAGATGGTTTCTCAAGTTTTGAAGCCATAATCAGAAATTTAAAGTAAAAAAATGTGCGATCGTAATTTCTGTCAATTTTTGTAATTGACGTTCGCACAGTCGTTGCCCAGTTTTACTTGTGACCGATTTGACTTGACCCCTGAAAAGAAACTGCGATTAAATCCGTGCGTATCCGAATGCAAAAACATGGCCGACACGATGCATATCATTACGTGAAGCAAATTATTTTGTGTAAGTATGTGTCTGTCAAACGATTTGAACGTTCGCAATTGTTGACGATGGCAACATTAAGTACTTATATATGTTTGTATACATTTTAAAGCAGAGAAAACATATAGTTGAGATGTATGTAGTAAATTGACGAACACATTTTCGTCTGTTGCTACCAATGGCTCTTTATGCTCATTTTTTGACGGACTTACTTGTTGCATACGTCATATTTCGACAGACACAATTGTTGCTATCGTCATTCTGTGACGCCTACTAATGCAACACCATTGAAGTTGAATAAATCAGTATCTGACATGTTCTATGCAGAGATAGTACTTCCTTTACATACAGTTTTCAATCTTTTGTTACTTTTGATAAATGTTGATTATTACAAAAATGGGAACGCTTAAATTTTATACTTTTTAAAATTGGGAACATAAAAATATCCGTCAAATATTCTGTCAAATTATGACATTAGCAACATAAAATTTAAAATGTGATTTAAATTTTAAAAAAGTCAGCTAGAACTTTTATTTTCATGATTTTGTCTTAGTATAATAGCAATCTTATCCTCTATATTAAAAAAACTGCATTTTTTTTATATAAACGAAAACAATTCTTTGGGAGCTATTTTGACGGAAATTTTATGTTCTTAAATGGAAGATGCCATATGTTCCTTAAGTGACGCTCTACCAATTTCATCAAATAATTTTGACTCGTTAAACACGGTCACTTGAGGGCGTGGGTAAGTTTTCTGTAGTTGGCTGTATAGAAAAACTTTAACTATCTTCTCGTCAGTAACCGCTTGATGCGTATCAAAATAATTTCATAGAAACACACCTTGGGTGACACTCTACCAAAGTCCACCAAATTGTATTGATTTGTTAAAAAACATGGGTGCCAGGTGGTGGGGGAAGTTTAACTGTATATGGCCATATTTGCAATTTTGCCAGTCTTCTTGTTAGAAACCACTGACTTGATTTTGAAATTATTTCACAGAAATTTTGTTTGGGTTACCCTTGGGTTCTGCTTTGCTTGATTTAAACAACTCCACTGTAGTTTTGCTTAAAATCAGCTTTTATGTTGAGATATGTACTGGCCATGGACGTAATTCCGGCCTGTCCGTAAATATTCGGCCACCCTTCAAAAAGCGTTTTTGTGATAGAGATTAATATTGTTTTAAAACAATTAGCAAAACAACTTTCTATAGCAACAGACTTCTACAGATTTCTCGATTCCAGTAAGTATATCGTTATTTACTTTTGAATTTAAATCTCAGTATCATAACAGGAAATATTGAGTCACATGGGGAAACTGACTATCATCATACGCACGCACTGAAAATATGGTGTTGCATGATTACAGATTTAAATTTATTATTTCTTCTAAAGCAAATTTGATGAAATAGGAAACACCCGCTTCTGTTTAAAAGATCGCATCACTATTTTGCCCAGACATGTTTTCTCTTTAAATTCGGTTATCTCAGATTTTCTTACAATTCTCGCTGAATTTAATACCAATATCATCGTAAACTCTAGGCAGCCCCGGTAAGTTTATGTTGTAGCCTTCTTTAGCGAAGGGGTTACTCAAGGTATCGAGAATATTCGGCCCCTAGATTTATCCGATCCCAGTTCTAATTAGCAAATCAGTAGACAACTCGGCCCCTTTGACAATTTGGCCCTCAAACTTATCGATTCAGTATTATGAATGATATGTTTGTTATATCTCAGAAATTTATATTCATACTAATAATATCTATATTTAATTGAATAATGTATTCTCTATTTTATTCATATCAGTTATAACTGTTTACTTAATCACATAAAAAACGCATACACCCGCACAGGTGAAAATTCACAGCTACATGTATACACTAAGATTTTCAAATTGAATTATCTCCCTTGAATAGAATTAAAGGCAGTTTAAAGTTATTTATAGCTCACGTCACCCTTGGATTCAAATTAAAAAAACTTGTTTACTTTATTTTTGACATAAAACTGATTTGTTTAAACAAAACAAACACAATATAAACAAGCAAAAGAAAGAAACAAAACCATTTGCAGTTCACCATTGCCAACATTGGTTTCAATTATACAGAATTTAAGGGGAGGGGAGGGGGGGGGGTACCGGTGAAAGAAAGTTGTTTAGGTAGGATATTTTAGTCAAAATTTTAAACCTTGATCGTTAATTTTAGATAAGGATAGTTATTAAAAAAACTATTTTGTTATAAACATTGCGGAGGATACTAAAAAGTGGCCGATTATTTACGAACGTTTGAGCTAGGAAAATGAACATTTTATACGTTGTTTATTTCCGTTTATTTAGTTACCTTACACTCGTCCATTTTGATTTAAACTTACACGTTATATGAGTTTCGAACCCAGGATTATTGATGTGAAGTTTAATTTTGATCAGTTGTGTACAAACGTGAGATTAAAAAAAAAAAACCACCAAAGTGGCCGGAATTACGTTCATGACCAGTATACGAACAGTTTCAAAGCTTAATATGGATTTGATTTTGAAAGAACTGAGGTGCATTTTTGCCTGTTTTAATGTGATTGCCGGCATTATTTTGCACAGGTTTAAATATTGTCAACTATAACATTAATGTACAAGTTTGTTTCGCATGTAAATAACTTGCTATACTGTTATTAATCTTATGATAGAACCAGGCCTATTATTAATCTTTATTCTATTCTGTTCAGCAAAATTCTACATGAATACTTTGGGAACCACCAGAAAATGTTGTTTATTCATTACTATGTACATGTATTTTGTACCTTTCTACTATTTATATTCAATATTGATATTTCTCATGGGTTACATATGGAAGTGTCCTGGTGCCAGGTGTAAAAATAAAAAAAAATAAAAAATACTCAATATTAGGAAACTTATCTCGTAATTCAGTGATTCATTTAGAAATCTGACGTTATGAGTCCTTGGGACTCACATATTTTGAAACAATGAGTCCCAAAACCAATTCAATGAGTCCCAATATTTTTTCATAAAATAATGGCTTTTGAAGTGAATTGCAATACAACACTTTTAATAGGATTGGACATATTTTATTAAACAACTCACAGTAACAATTCAGGCTAACAACTCAATTGTACAACATGACAATTGACTAGTTAAAACAAATTATGACTAGTATTGACTATTGAATTGGATTTCAGTACAATCAGAAAACCAATTGTCAAATGACCCCTGGCATAAAATACCAATATCTGGGTAAATAAAAAAAATTCAAGAATAAAAACAATTAAAAATACTAAAAGTCACAAGAATTGTGGCTTTATATAATTATTAGCTTAATGCTATGAAAATAGATTTCATAATTTATCAAGTTCAAAAGGCAAAATAACAACAATAATTTGTCAAGGCTGAGAGCTACCCTAGAGATTGTAAAGTGTATGTTATTGTAAGATTAATTTTAGGGCGCAATACATATAATCAGTGGGTCCCTTATGGTCATAAAGAAGCCACGAATAGAGATTTAGCCATTTTGGCAGAAACTTAGGTTCCTTGCGCTTACTTGAATCTTCTACGTCACCGCCACCGGCTGTTTGGCTGTGCCGATTCAATTCAGTTTCAGAATCATTGCCTTGTGTCCAAAAACCAGTGAGCGTCCTATGATTGTTGTTGATATCTAAATTTGGTTTCTTTGGTGGCATTACGTAATTCGCTGTTGAAAATGCTTTTATTTTACTATTTTATGTATTTATTTTTGGTTTTATTCGCATTTCTAAAGGTGACCTTCATACAGGGTTTTAATTAACATTCATTTGAGTAATGAGAGCGGTGAAATGGATAACTGGTAATAATGTATCCAATAAAACACCGCGATAAAAAACACGGGACGTTGTCAAGGTAAGCGTAAGAGCCATGCACTGTGATGGGATGAAACATCCAGTGTCGGTATACTTTTTACCATCAGTGATTTCATTCATTGGTTTGTTTTGGTTGAAGAATTATAAGGAATTGATTTTTATATTTATGCGTCCGTCAGACGCACATGTTTGATTTGTATGTGTCCTTACAAAAATTATTGGGTCTCTGACGCACATCAAAATGAATCACTGTAATTACGACTGTTTGTCTCGTAATTACAACATATAATATTGTAATTACGACTTAGTATCTCGTTATTACGACATAGTATCTCATAATTATGACATAGATATAATTCTAATGTGGATACATTCATTATTATTATCATTATTATTATTATTATTGGTAGTAGTAGTAGTAGTAGTAGTAGTAGCAGTAGCAGTAGTAGTAGTGGTAGTAGTAGTAGTAGTAGTGGTAGCAGCAGCCAGCAGCAGAGCAGCAGCAACAGTGGCAGTAAGAATAGTAGTAGTAAGAGTAGTAGCAGTAATAGTAGTAGTAGTAGTAGAAGTAGTAGTAGTAGCAGCAGCAGCAGCAGCAGCAGCAGCAGTAGTAGTAGTAGTAGTAGTAGTAATAGTAGTAGCAGTAGTAGTAGTAGTAGTAGTAATATTAGTAGCAACAGCAGCAGCAGTAGCAGTTGTGGTAGTGGCAGTGGCAGCGGCAGCAGTAGTAGTAGTATTAGTAGTAGTAGTAGTAGTAATTGTAGTAGTAGTACTGTGGAATCACTTGAAATCGCGGGGTACACATTTCGCGAACTTGCGACAATGGATATATTCGCGCGGTCTTAAATTTGCGCAACTACGATCTTAATAAAAAAAACAACAAAAAAACAACAATTAACAAACATTAATTGGTTTTTACACAAAATATGTGTGTCAATTATGCAATAAAACGACAGCCAGACAGAACGCCAATAAAGAGTCCTATTGTGACAGCTGTGTTTGTTGCAATAAACACGTATATTAGTACCGGATTAGGCTCTTAATTGACAACAGTGGTCGCAATTTTAGGCGAGACAATAGATACAATATATCACGTTATATCAAACTGACTCCTTGTTGTTAACTAAGTGCCGATTTAAATACGCTTCACAGCTCCACATTGCGGGAGCTAATTCTTTACTCAAAAGATCAACTTGTGAAAAGTAACATCTTCATGTTCCCTTTACTCATTGTATTACGAGTGTTCAAATTCACGCCTTTGCGTTTCTGTTAAAGAAATACAATTGTGTTGTTATGCGTTACGAAATTTTTATACAAAAGTAAAGATCTCAATTTACTCTGTGCTGCGAAGTGTTTTTATGGCTATCAATGCGGATGACGTGACGTTGTACATGTCGGCATAAATTTAACACGTTTTTTTTAGCAGAACAAAGGATTAACATGACATACACGTGCAGTTTAATTGTAAAATAGAATTCGTGTTTACATCACATGAACAGTAATATTCAGAAAGGCTTTTCGGATTTCGAATTGATTATACGCAATTTGAAATTAATAACAATGAATAATATTCAATCTCTATATTTTTATATACAAATGGAATATTTTACATATGGATATAACACACTAAGGATGTTAACAACAATGAAAATGGCAAGCTTATTACGTTTTAGGTCACGAAAATTTCATGGACCCCGCGAATATGGATATAGCGGATCTGCAGTGTATGACCGCATTTAAATTTACGAAAACGCCCACCATTGAATTTAAAAGAAAAATATGCATTATTTAATCAGATGCCGATGAAGAAAACATTAAAAAATGTCCTTAATGCATTTGCATCGTAAAATATAGGCCTATCTGCATATATTTTTGACCGATTACCGATGTATATTTGTACGAACGTTAAAGCTCCCAAGGTATTGTTACACTACAAAATCGGTAAATATTCGCAGCGGTCTTAAATTCACGCAATGGCGGGAGTGCGAAAAGCGCAAAAATTAGACCACCATGAAAATTAGTGATTCCACAGTAGTAGAAGTAGTAGTAGTAGTAGTAGTAGGAGGAGAAGAAGAACTGCTACTGCTGCATTTGCTGATTCTGCTACTGATGTTGCTATTGCTACTGATCCTGGGATGTCCTTTGATTTAAAAAATAAAACCATGTCCTTTTTTCGCCATATTAAGGTAAACGCGCTAGCACAAGTGACTTGAGAATAAGGGGAGGTAATACTCAAAGTGCTTATACTTACACTAAGTCGTAATTACGAGATAAAAAGTATTAATTTTGAGATAAGAAGTTGTAATTATGAGATACTAAGTTGTAATTACGAGATAAAAAGTCATTATTACGAGATAAAAAGTCGTAAGAAAAAGTCGTAATTACGAGATACTAAGTTGTAATTATGAGATAAATTGTTTAATATTTTGTAATGTTTATTTATTTTTATTTTTACACCTGGCACTAGGACGCTTCCCATGTTTTAGTGAATATATTTCATGCTTGAGAATTGTACAGATTCAAAGAATAATTCAGTCACTTAATATTACTGCTTACACATTTTCTTGTCAGAAACACTTGCTGGATTTCAAAATAGTTTACTGAGAAATGTTACTTGGGTGACCCTCTACCAAATTTCTCAAAATAATTTTGATTCATGGGGTGTGGATTTGTGACCGTATATGGCTGTGTAGGCAACTTTGACAATCATCTCGTCAGAAACCACTAGCAGGATTTTGAAATTATTTAACAGAAATGGTCCTTGTGTGACCTTAAAATACTTTTGATCGGTTTAAAAACATGGCCGTCAGGGCTTGTAGAAGTTCCACCATATATGGCTGTATAGGCAACTTTGACCGTCTTCTCATTAGAAACCACTTACTAGATTTCCAAAATTATTTCATTGAAATGTTGCTTGTTTCTTCAAAGAATTCTGATTTGTTATAAAACACGGTGGCCACGGGTGGGGAAGTTTGCATGTCAGCGTTTTTCCTCTATATAAAGTTGGTACCGGCAAATGGTACCATTCCCAATGCGATTTTCTAACCATTTTTCCCATTTTGAAGAGTAAAAATTCCTAAATGTAAGAACCCCCCCCCCCCCCAAAAGACCTTAAAAAGATCGAAGATGTTCCTGTATTTTTCTCTTTTTTTTACCCAAGCGTAAACCATAGCTCAAATCAGTTACTGTTAACGGCTAGGGGAAGTAGCTGCTGCAAGGTTTGGTGTCGCTGTATTGATTGGTTACCCACCAGCACGGCATTTAAAACCATTATCTGACTTGAATGCAAGTTGAAGAGTAAATATAACGAATTGTTTTGGCGTTTATTTATTGTAACTTACTGTTTTTACATCCTTTTCGACTGCTTTTAATGAAAGTGGTAAAATTCCCAATTTGGATAAAAACACCGTAAATTTTTCCAATATGACCGGTACCGGTACCATTCTCAAAGTGGTGAGAAAAAACGCTGCATGTATTTGACTGCATAGGCAAGTTTGACAATCTTCTAGTCAGAAAACACGTCTCAAATAGCAAATAGCCTGAATTCCATGGAGGCATAGAGGATCCATGATTGTTTCTTGTTTATTTCGTGGCCACAACATAATACTAAATTGATCTCTGTAATGCTAGGTTCCCACTATCACAATTTGTGTCACAATTCAAATCGTGGTCTTAATCATGGACCAATCGTGGTGACTGTATTAGATCTTATCAGATCTTGAGGTCATTCGTGGCAAACGCGTAAATCGTAGAAAAATTTTGAAAGGTTAAAAAATTCTCTATGATTAACATGATCAACTGCGATCAATTGTCCATCGGGATCATCGTATCAGTTCTTATTGCATCGTAACAAAGCACGACAAATCTTATCTAATCGTGCATCCAAATTGTGGTGATCGGGATTGATCGGGATTGATCGTAGACAAGAAAAAACACCACGCTCTGTTAAGATGCGTTGCCATCTCAAGAAACAATGAAGTAAATAGTCAGGCGGGCTGAATTTATATCATTCGGGTGAACGACAAATCGTGACCAGATCGCAACAGAGTGCAAAACATCGTATCAAATCGTATGGACTCGCATCACATCGTATCCAAGCATGAAATCTCAGAGAAATACGATCAGCTACAAGTGGACAATCGCGGTGTTCGTGAAGGATCGCATGATAGTGGGAACCCCTAGCATAACTGACCAGATAGTCCCTGAAAATGGGGGGGGGGGGGGGTATTCAGATAACCATCTTTGAATTTGGCAGCTGAGGATGTTTTGTTTGTTTGTTATTGGTATAAGGGACCTCTCCGGCGGTGTCCGTCCTTCCGTCGTCAAGGTGCCGTCAACAATTTGGACCGTTATTGCGATAAAGACTACATTTTTTATTCAATCTGGACCAAAATTGCACAGTTTGTGTATGACCAATCTTGGAAAAGTTTGATAATGGGCCCAATTGAACCAGTAACACCAGAGTTATTGCCCCTTTTTCATTCAAAAAAAGTGCAAAAGTGCCCTTTTGCAACGTAAAGCCTTTATTTTCCATCCAATCTTAACCAAACTTTCACAGTTTTGTGTATGACCATCAGATCTCAGCAGACGCCAAACATGGGCCAGATCGTGTTTCAAACACTAGAGTAATTGCCCTTTGTTTATTAAAGAATAGCGAGAAAAATTATTTGAGAACCATTTGCAAAAAAACGCACATCCACTACCCAACTCATACTTAAGTTAGCCCATTGCACTAACCAATGTTTCAAATCAAAATTGATCCTACCCCCTCTGTGTATTGTTCTGATACCTTAATTTTCAAACCTTCACAACAGTATGGTCTTCATCTGTTCCAGTTCTCAGGTGAGCGCTTTGGGCCATCATGGCCCTCTTGTTTTGTTGCTTTTTTTTTCCCATTTGTAACAGTATTTCAGTCATATCACGGCGGTCAGTAGTACTAAGTGCACATACCTATGCCAGTAACTGACAACTGCCCTTCTTGAATCAGAGGTAGGGGGAGAATGGCCGTAGAAATAATTTCATGACCAATCCCTAGCACAAGTTATGTGGTAGGGCTGGGGTTCGAACTCACGATCCTCGGATTGACAGTCAACGGCTAACCATTGTTTACAGCAGTATGTTCACTGAATGTTGGCCATTAGTTCACATTTAGATATCATTTCTGTAAGGGTTAAAATATCGCGGTTTACTTGTTTGTTTGGTGCCAACAGTTTCGACCGTAAATGCATCTGTATTGCACCTGTCGATTGCCAGGTGAAAGGCAGAAGTAGGCGGGACAGGCATCTGTATAGCACCTGTCGATTGCCGGCTAGGTCAGCAACAGTACGATATCTGTCTGATGTTTGTAGGCGTTGACATTTAGATGTCGTTGCCCTTACTCAGGTGAACGCTTTGGGTCATCATGGCTCGCTTGCATTGACATTCAGACAGCATGATCAGGGGAATGTGCTATCTTCCTACTATCTTCCTACTATAAGCATTTTGTTTGGCTTAAAAGTCAACACAAAAGTAAGCCAAGCCATTTGATTGCTTCTCAACCTTGGCGCATGCTCTAAATTAAGGGCAGCTGGAAAACTGCCTTTCCACTGCTACAATGTAGGCATGCTCACTACGGTAGACAGCTAACAAAGGGAATAAAAATTGCGAACACAATTGCAGAACCTATTGTTCCAGCTGCAGTTGTAAGCAGAGCATTCATTTCGGAGCATTCGTCAAGTGACACATTTTCTTAAAAATATATGAATAAATAAACTATAGTCTTATTTGTTTCAGTGGCCAACAGTCAGATAGTACTGACTGCCAACTCTACTGTCCAGGCTGAGCACTCTTCACTGCAGATTACATGTAAACTACAATCCACATTGAATGATTTATCCTTCTGGAGAAGGAGAAGCTCTGGTGCACAATCAGAATCAATTCAACTGCTCACATTAGTGAAGAACACTGATCAATGTACCTTCTCACCAGCCACCCCTCCCAGTTACATGGAGTGCAGCTGCAGGTCCAGAGAGTATACATGTGTCATCAAGAACCTGACACGTAACCAGGATGGGGATACTTGGAGATGTGCGAGTGCGGATAACAATTCAGTTGAAGTCCTTAGCAACAACTTGACAGTCCAGATATTCAGTAAGTGCAGCTTTACTATTACACCCGAGAGAAAAAGATGAGTTGATTTATCCTACCACTAAATGATTTTATAGAAGGAAAATCGATCTGCCGTGACAACTTTTGCTAATCCACTAGGCAAGCTTTATTTGACCCCTCATGTATATTCTATTGACTGACTTTATTCCACGAAAATGAGTGGCATATCTCAAGTTATTGAATAGTTTAAGAAAGTGAATGGTATTTCACAGTAAATAATAATTAAAAAAATTATGTTCGTGAAAATATGACACTTAAAATACAGTAATCAACGTTTAATAACAAACAAGAGGGCCAAAGTGGCACATTTCGCGCACCGGAGATTCATCAAAGTTGGAAGAGGGTTTCAATGCAGTATCACATACTGAATATCTTACCTCAAGAACATTTTATTTGCCAGTTGTGTAGCAAAATTCAAGAACAATGTCATGTTCCCTCTATAACTGCAAATTACCATTACAATGAAGCTCAAGCTAGACAAATATATCCCTAGCTGTCTAAAGTAAAAAAATAATTCTTAATCCACTTTATTGTTTGTCGTTACTGCCAAGGTAATACCCGCAATAAGTATTTGAATGTGTTGCCGTGTATGCTAGATGCCGGGTTTTTTAAGTTATATCGTGCAGATATTTCCCGCAGTACATCAGTCTACACTGAGTCAACTCGCTTCTGGCTTGAAATCCAAACTTCACACAGAGATATTTTTGTTTTGCTTGAGTCATAGTGTAAATTGAAAAGTAAACAAGAAACATGGAAATTCAAGTTGTCAACTAAGATGCATAAGTCAGTACTATTATAGAATAAAATTGTCGATGCAAGGTGTAGGTCTTGCATACAGAGTCCAATTATTCACTAAAGTACGACTTTAAATAATACTGACCCTAAACAGAGGTATGTTTTTGTAAATATAAACTTTCCATTACAATTGCTGAACAAGTTTTGTCTATTGTAAGTAACTATGTCCTTACATAGCTTAATCTGCTACTTGGCGGAACATGCTATTTATTTTTAGTAACAATAACCTTTGTCACACCCCATACCCCATATGCAATTCAAATCAAGGTCTCAATATCATTATGTAAATATACAATTATGAAGTTTCATTATAATAACTCAAATTTGTAATCTAGTAATTAAGCAGAAACCAAATTTCTATTTTTAGTTGTTTGCAGAAGAACTAAAGGTATGGCTATTTCAAAGGCGAACAATGAAAGAACTATGATCAGCTTTAAGCCTGTCAGATTCGACTTCGCGAAAGAAAGAAGTGCTGATTTGAATATCGTTTAATTTGTCAAATGGTAATCATTACGATAATGAATTGTTTAGAACATGACATGGTGATAAAACTTAAGTTAACAATTCGCAATGTAGGATCAAATGATGACTGACTCACGGAAGAAAATAAAATAGTGCATTATGCGATGTACTAATTCATTAATAAATGAATTTTTTGGGTCATGAGGTCAGCCGAGTAGAAAAAATCTAATCCACCAATTCATCTCGTTATCACCGACTCATGTAAATGTTATTTGTTGAGTAGGGAATTTGTTGAGTCGGGAATGTTTATTACTCAAATTAATATATTTACGTGACCGTCATCATAATGATAAAGAACAGTTTAGCGGTTATTATGCAGTAGCGGTCGATTTTCGGAGATAGTCAATGTAACACATTTGCGGTCGGTTATATCATATCAAAAACTACAATAGGCAGAATTTTACACACGGAGTGTCAAAGCGCCAATAGCCTAGTGGTAAGCATGTCAGACTCGCATTTCGAAGGTCCCGGGTTCGATTCCCGGCAGAGAATTAATATTTTTCCATCTACTTTTTTGACAGATTTTCTACTCCAGATGCTTAATAAATTAAAAGGATACCCATTTTAAGAAATTTCCGAAAGAAAACAACAATATTCTGATATTATCTCCCTTTAAGTAACTTAAACACATTATCGCATAAGGCCGCTTTTCCATATGTCCGTATTTGCATCCGTATTCGTATCCGCATGAAAATTATACGGGCGCGCTTTTCCATGAAACCCAGACTTCCCAAAAACCATCTGTTCGACGGACATGACCGGCAAATTCTGGGTGGGTCCGACAATTATTTACTAAAAATTGGTCCAACCTTCCGACAACTTTCTCAAGACTTATTCCTATATGTAATTGAAAAAAGATACCTAATATCGGAGCAATTGAATACAGCTCTGCTATATCATGATCCGCATTTTGCCAATCGACCCTGGATCTCATCATGATTTTTTTTCATGCTCTTAAATGATTGTCTTATTACCCCAACTGCCGTAAATAAATCTGTTTGGTCCAAATTTTCACGCCTTCATCGCTACTTTTTCATTTAAACTTGTGATATGCAACACACAATAACACGACCTGCTCAACATCAACGTGTAACAGTTTGACGTCACCAGCTTACATTGCATGATGTCCTTTCGCTTCAGTCGCTTTAATTTGCAGCCTAATTTCAGATAGCTGTGGGTCGTGAAAAACGTGCTCCACTCGATACCACGTAACTGCTTTCGCATTTTAGAGGTAAAATAAATGGTGTTCAAAAGATCTAGACTTGAGTGAAAATATGACACATACAATTTGCACATGCTTCGCGATTTGACAGACACTTTATTGTTTTTCACTGCAAAACTTTTATACAAAAGTAAAGATTTCACAGTTCTTTGCGCTTTAAATTTTTTATATCACTGTCAATACGTCCACGCTTTCCATGTGGATGACGTGACGTTGTGATTTTCAGCATAATTGTCGCTGGCTTTTTCTAAGCTAACCACGGGTTTTACATGAACAAAATTAAAATAGAATATGTGTGTATGTCTCGTGAGCAGTAAAATTCGGACAGGCGTTTTGGATTTCCGTTGTCATATCGTAGTTTGATATTAATTAAATGTATTGTACACCCATAGTCACTTCTAACTAGATCTTTGCTTAATCAGCTATAACTTTTGTATTTTTAGCCCGAATTTCTCCAAACTTCTCGAGAACACAAAATAATATAAAATACTTTGATGTATTTAATTTCCTGTATCTAAAATTTTGTTTGCATACAAAACTTCGTAAAATTAGAACATACTGTCAAAACAAAAATTCGCAAATATGCGAAAACAAAATAAAGTCAATTTCACTGTTAGAAATTAAGAGGAAATATTATTGTTATTTTTCTTTTATTTTGATTAAAAATCGTAAAGAATAATGATTTAATAAATTTCAATCTAAATAAAGAGAAAAATTATCTTATAATAATTATTCAATACCAAGTACGTGGACTGTGGCCTCTTACATACCAATGGCTCGCACGCGTCCTGTATACTGCACAGGAGCCCTTTCGAGGTTTCACCACTAACATTTTAAACCCCACCCCAACTATTGTTAACGGATTGATTTATGTAATTGATTACGGATTAATCAAATATCACAAAGAGATAAGTAGTTTATTAATAGTTCTTTGTGTTAAAATAGGTTCAACGTTAAACAACGTTTTGGTTTGAATTTCGTTGTTAAACACGTTGTTAATCAACTGCACCAAATATCTACATTCAGCACGATTTTCTCATGCAATTATTAGTTTTGACATGCAAGAGCACAAGGAAATATAAATGATCACTGAACCATTAAATTTGTGTCATACCTGTATTGAAAATTGTGTATGATGGGGTTGTGCAAAATTTGAAACCGATGCGATTTGTCATTTTTGAAAAAAACGCAATCAAAAAAGGTGTAGTTAGAAGTGCCTATGGGTGTATATTTTATGTTATGGATGTTTACAACAATGAAAAAGGTGTGCAAATTTTGTTTGATGTTTGAGATCACAAAAACACACTAGTGTATACATGTATGCTATAGACTATACACACATGAATGAATGTTCAGTCCGGTAAATTTTATTTCGGTCTGGCAAATTTTGACAGGTTGTGGGACCACTTTTTAGCTCACTTGAGCACGAAAAGCTCGGTGAGCTATTGGTATAGGGGACCTCTCCGGCGTCGTCCGTCGCCTGTATGCCGTCAACAATTTGGACCGTTGTCGCGATAAAGACTACTTTTTTTTTTCAATCTTGACCTAACTTGCACAGTTTGTGTACGATCATAAAATCTCGCATGGGATTGTCATTGGGTCAGATCACACCAGTAACACCAGAGTAATTGCCCCTTTGTCATGCAAAAAAATTGCAAAAATGTCCTTTTTCCAACGTAAAGACTTTATTTTCCATCCAATCTTAACCAACCTTTCACAGTTTGTGTATGACCATCATATCTCAATAGACGCCAAAAATGGGGCAGATCGTGTTTCAAACACCAGAGTTATTGCCTTTTGTTTATTAAAAATATATACAAAAATGGACATTAGGCCAGAGTTTTTTTTTTTTTAGATTTACGTGAATTTTTTCAAAACTGAGCACCAGGAGGAGGGAATAAAAATAAAAGTAAAATAGAAAAAAAGTGATCATCGGATATGATAATAAAAATAAAATGATTACAAGTAAAAAAAATATTAATTTATTATAACTGCACATAAAATGAAAAAAATATTACAAGAAATGTTAATCTATGTTTAGAAGTTAAGATATTTTTCCATATTGTTAGAGGGTTTTATAACTACTATTTGGATTTTTCAAGTTACATCGTTTTTGAAACAAATATCCCATCAATCTTAAATTTATAAACAATCTGGCCTAAATCAATGCAGAACGCATATTCTGTATTGTATTCTAGAAAAAAATTTTTTGGCATAATGTGCATGTAGTAGATCTACATTGTTGTTGATTCACATCGATTTTAAGCTGAAATTATAAGAAAAAATATACAAGAACACAGTTATTTTTCAAATTTGGTATTAACCACACTAGAAGAAAACATACAATTAGTACCAATTTCGTACCCATGGAAAAATATGAAAATATACATATTTTAAACACGAATACTTTACATTCGTTGCATGAAACAACATATACAACGATATTGTTTATGATTATAACGTATTTGTGTATAAAATGCTTTAAATGTGTTGCGTATATGAATATATTGTTTTTGCATTTCGGGCACCTGCTAAATCTTTCGTCTCATACGGCTTTTTGATATTATTTCATTATAATTTTTGCCAAAAGAATGTAACTGTATGATTTTAAATAATTATTATTTGTTCTTTATGTTTTTGATAGCAACTTTAAAATACACAGCGGTCGCGCAACTTTAAATTACACAGCGGCCGCAACCGCCATTGCTGTTTTTCTTGTCCCTAGCTAGACTGGTTTCCGGTTTTTACAATAAAATACGTATGTGCAGAACGCCATAAAATAACGTCAATTTGTAAAGCAGTCTACTGGCGCGCAAAAATTACTACGAAAGGACGTTGTCGTTACTAGGTTACACAAGACCAATTTATTTTATAATTCGGGAAGCAGAGACGACCAGCGGAAAAAAAAAAAAATTAGTCGATTTTAAATTTTTTTATATTTGGGTTTTGCAATATTTAGGACCGGCGCTCCCGTAAATCGAAAAATATAAAAATTCTGGCCTTATTCAGAGTTGAGAATACATTTTTCATCCAATCCTTACCAATCTTGCACAGTTTGTCTATTACCATGAGATTACAGTTGAAGTCACATATAAACAAGATCAAACCAGAAACACAAGAGTTATTGCTCTTTGTTTAAAAAAAAAATGCAAAAATGGACATTATTCAGGATAGAAACTTCATTTTTAGCTCGACTATTCGAAGAATAGATGAGCTTTCCTACTACCTCCGGCGTCGGCGTACGCGTCCACGTCTGGATTTGGTCAAAGTTTATATTCAAAAGTCTTATAACTTCATAACTACATAAGTTACTCACTTGAAACTTGGAACTAACCTTTGTCATCAACTCCAGTATCATGGGCATCATTTCCCATAACTCTGGTTTGTATTTTACAGAGTTATGCCCCTTTTTCACATAGATTTTCTGGTTAAAGTTAATATTCCAAAGTTTTGTGACTATAATACTACAAAAGCTATTCACTTGAAACTTGAATATACCTTTGTCATCAACTACAGTATCAGGGTGAACATTCCCCATAACTCTTTTTTGTATTTTAATAGAGTTATGTCACTTTTTCACTTAGATTTTCTGTGCAAAGTTTATATTCAAAGTTTTGTAACTTCAAAACTACATAAGTTATTCACTTGAAACATATAACTGACCTTTATCATCAACTCTAGTACCAGGGGAAACATTACCCATAACTCTGTTTTGTATTTTGACAGAGTTATGCCCCCTTTTCACTTAGATTTTGTGTTAAAAATTTATATTCAAAAGTTTGGTAACTTCAGAACTACATAAGGTATTCACTTGAAACTTGGAACTAACCTTTGTCATTAACTCTAGTATCAGGGGCAACATTACCCAAAACTCTGTTTTGTATTTTGACAGAGTTATGCCCCCTTTTCACTTAGATTTTGTGTTAAAAATTTATATTCAAAAGTTTGGTAACTTCAGAACTACATAAGGTATTCACTTGAAACTTGGAACTGACCTTTGTCATTAACTCTAGTATCAGGGGCAACATTACCCATAACTATGTTTTGTATTTTGACAGAGTTATGCCCCTTTTTCACTTAGATTTTATGGTTAAAGTTTATATTTAAAAGTTTTGTTACTTCAAAACTGCATAAGTTATTCACTTAAAACTTCAAACTCACCTTAAAAACTACATAAGTTATTCACTTGAAACTTTGAACTAATCTTTGTCATCAACTCTAGTATCAGGGGCAACATTACCCATAACTCTGTTTTGTATTTTGACAGAGTTAGCCCACTTTTTACACAGACTTTGTGGATAAAGTTTTTGTTCCAAAAATTTTTAAACTATTCAAGGCTTCACTTAAAAATATTTTAACAAATTTATGCCCCTTTCACTATTCAAAATATGTACCAACTGAAATACTTCGAATAGTCGAGCGCACTGTCCTCTGACAGCTCTTGTTCATCCAATCTTCACCAATCTTGTACAGTTTGTATATGACCATAAGATTAAAGTTGAATATAAGCAAGATTGGTCCAGAAACATCAGATTTCTTTCCCTTTGTTTGTGAAAAAAAATTTGCAAATATGGACATTATTCAGGATAGAGACTTCATTTTTCATCCAATCTTCACCAATCATGAAGAGTTTGTCTATGAATGTAAGACTACAGGTGAAGTCGAATAAAAGCATGATCGGGTCAGAATCACCAGAGTTATTGCCCCTTGTGTTCGAAAAAAAACATAAACAATTTATCAATGATTGGCTTGCACAAACGCTTTTTGATTCAATGTTTACCAAACTTACACAGTTTGCGTATGACCATAAAAATTGATTGATTAAATTTGATTTGCAAGGCTTGCATGCAGTTATTTGTATGTGCAACATTGATGTCTTCAGAGCCTGCATTAACATTATTTATCATCATTGGACAGAAAATTATAAGAGAAAAAGCAAAACTTGACCTTATAGCACAGCCATCACAATTATTGCATTGCAACTAGTTCTCCAAAACTGTTTGCGAAAAAGACATCAAAATCTGCATTTTCCAGAAGTGTCTATGACTTAGTGAAAAAGGGTCAGGTAAGAATAACGAGAAAAACTCAGGGTTTCCGGCAGGCCTGTTTCGCTTGTCGGGCCCGATATGCCTTCAAAGCAGTTAGTCATTTGCCGACATGCTTAAATAATGCCGACATGCTTTAATTTTCAAAGCGATAACCCTAAATCCCTTTATCTATTACACTGATCTTTAATCATAGAGCCATATTTAGCATAAACAAACGCTGTATTGATCGATAAGGTCTAACTTCCATCAGTGTTATTGATAAGTGACTGAACTGTGTAGTCCCTCCCACAATGATCTCATTAGCCAATCAAAATCTTCAGGTTTTAGGGCGAGGTTTATACCTTACTAACAACTAAAAACGTGTTAGACAACAAATACAAGCGTTGACGGGAAAAGTGAACAGGCATTTTAAAGCGTTTCATTATTATATTTAACGTCTTATTTTATCCTAGAAATTTCCTTATACATTTCACAAATTGAAAATCAAAATTATAGAAACAAATAATGTAATATTGCGCCTCATTTTAAAACACAAACGTTGTCAAATGTAATTTTGTTCTCATAAACACTGCAATTAAGCATGTGACTAGTGCATGTACGTTTTTCATGAGGCATTCCTGAGCTTGTGCATGGCAATTTTCACGCGCTTTTGTAGCAAAACTCGCTTTTTACATGGAGATACAGGTATTTTATATCGATTAGGAACTACATATTAAAGTATTTAAAAACAATGGTATTTTTTTTTTAGGCTTTTGATGTCAGCATGTGTTGTATAACTGATATTAATTGATTATTTCTTTTGCATTCGAAAACAATTATTGTAATAAAAAACAAGTTTTTGAGAAAAACGAGTGGTCATGAAAGAATTTCAAGGCGGTAAAAATGGCTAGGGTTTTCAACGAATATGAATACCACGTATGATTGAAAATTAAATCCATAAAAAATGTAGTATTTTAATGTACACTGCCTCCAAAGGAGTTAGGTCCAATGTTGTAGCCGATTGTGGGTTCGCTCGATGCGGCCAATTTTGTGGAGTTGGATTTGAGCGGTGCAGCCTATTTTGGGGAGGTAGGGTCGATCGTTGTACCCTATTTCGGGGAACTGGGGTCGGCCGATTTCAAGGGGGAGTTAAGGGGTCTGATTGCAATGATCTCGGAGGGGGGAGGGTCGAGACGATTTTTGTCGCGGGTGGTGATGTCCGGAATGCCGACATGCCTTTAAGAAGTCCTGTGGGAAACCCTGAAACTATTTGAGAACCATTAGCAAAAAAAACGCACATCCACTACCCAACTCATACTTTAGTTAGCCCATTGCACTAACCAATGTTTTAAATCTGCGTATTGTTCAGATACCTTAATTTTCAAACCTGTCACAACAGTATGATCTTCATCTGTACCAGTTCTCAGGTGAGCGCTTTGGGCCATCATGGCTCTCTTGTTTTCAGACTGACGGGAAGTCTGGAATCCGCAAATAAACATTGAATATTTAAGTTTTATTTTTATTTCAAATAGTTACAATGTCTGAGTAAGAAGCTTTTAAACATTTTTAGCTCACCTGAGCACAACGTCCGTCGTCAACATTTACCATGGGAACACTCTAGAGGCCACATTTATTGCTTAATCTTTATGAAACTTGCCCAGAACATTTGTCCTGTTGACATCTTGGACATTGTTCAAAATGTGGGGCTAAAAACTTGGTCAATACCGTAAAAGCTGTGTTTTCGGACACTATACATTTTCTGACACCCTCTTTTTTAGCCAAAAAAATTATTTCACTATTGTCACTATATATTTTTTGACATCGTCATTTTTACCGATAATAAATGAATCTAAATTTTCGGACATTTTATATGACAGTGGTATTTTAGCAGAATTCTAACCTGTTTGCATTAATCCGGCGACACATCGCACATTTGTTTTTACAACCTGATGAAGGTCATAAAACATGGCGGATGGAGTGGAGGCGGTTGACTGTTACATTAGTGTTATTGGGTAAAGAGCCATTTGCCATAAATAATGGGTTTACCCGATAGTGTATACCGGTAGTAATATCGTATTGAAAGAATGAAATTTATTAAACCTTAATAACTATATTGGAACTGAATAAGGGTATGATGTCAATTAGTGCAAATTATTATAATCTGATACAGGTTGCATTTGAAATCTTTTGTTATGCCAATAAGTACCAATTAACAATTCAGGTACATGTACCTACGATATTATGCCTACTCAACACGATAAGTGTGACATACAGGCTCCGCTCAATAACTTGAGAATGCATCGAGATATCTTAATGAATGTTCGTACAAGGATAATTTATATTCAGACCTCGCTTGGGATTGCATATGGGTGCGTGGGCTCAAGATCAAGGTCACCATTACTAAAAATAGAAAAATCGGTTTCAGCACAATAACTGAGAATGCATTGAGATATTTTAATCAAATCTCATACATATACCTTACATTGAGACCTCGCTTGGGATTGCATATGGGGTGGGTTGGGTCAAGGTCACCGTTGTTAAAAATAGAAAAAACGGTTTCCGCTCAATAACTTGAGAACTCATTGAGATATTTTAATGAAACTTCATTCATAGATACCATATATCGTGACCTCGCTTGGGCTTGCATATTAAAAAAAAATTCTTAATAATTGCACATATTCACAATTTGGCTGCAAGTCGGGGGGCATACATGTTTTACAAACATCTCTTGTTTTTATTAATCCTGCATTCCATTTCTTTTATAGCATCTGTGTCAACATTAAAAATATAACTTGAACTTAGAGACATTTCTTGGCTATTTAAAATAGTCAAATGAGGCCTTAAACTATATATTGTCGCGAAAAGTCAGATTTTGAAATGTGTATTGCCATTGTGTAGTTATGTTAGTTTTTGTCACCCAGTCATGCTGTTTTAAATTGTATCTGTTATTAAATGAGCAGCTGAATTGAGATCCATTGTAAAACGTACGTCCCTAATTAAAACGTAAACCGGTGTGAAAACAAGACAAAGTCACTTATAGCGACTTTAAACCGTGTGCAAGTTCAATATATCAGGAGTGTCAAAACAATTTTGATTTGAAAAGGAAAAAATATTTTGTATGGCAAGAAACCAAATTATTTTTACGATTTTCAATATATTTTGTATTTCTTTTGGATGCAAACACATCTTAATGACATTCTGACATTCTAACTATAAATTTTCTTAACCAGTTTGCGCACATATGTCTTCCTACACATATAGCTCTAAAAGCGCCTTCATTACATTGGTGATCACCCATAATACACCTTTTCACATATATAATCTGTATATATTCTAACCTAATAGATAGCAATAGTTAACAAAATCCCACATGATACATATTACTCAGATAACATTGTTGAAAATATTAAATTTAATCATTAACGTACATTATAAATACTAGTACCTTATCCCATTCCCCCAAAATAAATCTAGTGTTTGACGTCAGAATTTGAAATTTGCAAATGGTACACAGCAATATTATAGTTAAAACTTAACGTAGACATTTAAAACAATATTATAGGTTAATGCTATGGTCAGGTACCTTACTTTTGCATTCAACTGGATTTTTAGCTCACCTGAGCACAAAGTGCTCATGGTGAGCTTTTGTGATCGCCCGTTGTCCGTCCTGCGTGTGTGCGTGCCTGCGTGCGTGCGTGTGTTCGTGCGTCGTCAATTTTTCATTCAAACAACATCTTCTCCTAAGCCGCTTGGCAGATTTTTCAAAGTTGTTCAAATCTTTCCGTCCGCTGCATAATTATGTAGGTCACCAGAGCTAAAAAGAGTGAAAACTTTAAAAATCTTCTCCTATGAAACCGCAAGGCTCAGGGCTGTAATATTTGATGTGTGACATCCTCTAGTGGTCCTCTACTAAGATTGTTCAATTGATGCCCCAGGGGTCAAAACTGGCCACGCCCCAGGGGTCACATGGTTTATTTAGACTTACATAGCAAAATGCCTTTAAAAACCTTCTCCTCTGAAACCGCAAGGCTTAAAGGTTTCATATTTGGTATGTAACATTGTATAGTGGTCCTCTACAAAGATTGTTCAAATGATGCCCCTGGGGTCAGAACTGGCCAAACCCCAGGGGTCACATGGTTTATATAGTCTTAAATAGCAAAATGACTTTAAAAATCTCCTCCTCTGAAAGCGCAAGGCCCAGAGGTTTCATATTTGGTATGTAGCATTGCATAGTGGTTCTCTACAAAGAATGTTGAAATGATGCCCCTGGGGTCAAAACTGGCCACAATCCGGGGCTCACATGATTTTTACAGACTTAAATATCCAAATGACTTTTAAAATCTTCTCCTCTGAAACTGCAAGGCCTAGAGGTTTCATATTCGATTGGTAACATTGCGTAATGGTCCTCTACAAAGATTGTTCAAATGATGCCCGTGGGGTCAAAATTGGCCACACCCCGGGGATGACATGGTTTATATAGACTTAAATAGCAAAATGACTTGTAAAATCTTCGCCTCTGAATCCGCAAGGCCCAAAGGTGTTATATACATTGTGTAGTGGTCCTCTACAAAGATTTTTCAAATTATGCTCCTGGGGTGAAAACTGACTACACCCCGGGGGTCACATTGTTTATACTGCAGCACTATAATTTCAATAAGCCTCCAACACTCAAAAATCCACACAGCAGACGACATTCCAGCCAGGTGTATACAGTCTGCTATTTTTAGATCTTATAAAACCAGCTAGCAAGTTACACATTGTAAGTTACACATTGTTGTGAGGGTGCTTTAGAGAAGCGTTGGAGATGACCTTTGAAATGCATAGAAAATGTTACCCATCAGCATGGTCAATCATGTTGTTGTGTACGTAACTTAGCTGGATGTAATGTTTAGGCAATGTGTAAGAAATGTAGTCAATCAATCTTAGTATATAAGACCGTCTTATATCATATATTTTTACTTAAGATCTACTTCATTGAATTAGTTTACAGGCGAAGTGTAAATTTCCACTTACTGGATTTCGAAGTAATTTCACAGAAATTTTCCTTTGGTGACTTTCTACCAAATTCCTAAAAATAGTTTTGATTCATTCACGCGACCGATGCACGATATTGTCCTCCAAATTCTTAAAAATAATTTGATTCATTAAAAACATGGCTGCCAGGAGGTTGGGAAGTTTGACTATATATGGCTGTATAGGCAACTTTAACAATCTTCTCGTCGGAAACCATTTACTGGATTTATAAATGATTTAAAAGAAATGTTCATTGTGTAACTGTTTACAAAATTCATGAATAATAATTTTGATTTTGATTCGTCAAAAAACATGGCAGCCAGGGGGTGGGGAACTTTGCCCTTTTATGGCGATTTTGGAAACTTTGACAAATGCCGAGGGGTGTGGAAGTTTGGTCTTACATAGCTATAGTCAGCTTTGAGTATCTTCTTAATAGAAAGCACCTCCCGGATATGGAAATAATTTTACAGAAATGTTCTTTGTGTAATCCTCTACCAAATTCTTTCAAATAATTGTGAACTGTTAGAAAACAGCGGTCAGGGAAGTTTTTCATATGTGTTTCTGTATGGGATGGGCGACTAAGACAGTTTTCTTGTCTGAACTATGGTACTGATTTTAAATAAAAGTCAGTTAAATATAATTTAAGCACTCTATACCAAACATTGATTTTAAGAAGTTTCTTTTTCGAACTAGTAAGACCCATTCTTTGATATTTGGTACATTGTTTTATTTGATCCTTTGTTAAGTTAATTTTAATCAATGAAATCAATGTTTTTATAAAAAAAAATCATATTTGAACATTAATTAGAATCCCATATCATAGCACATTTTAAATACACCCCATGCTGTTGTTCAAAACATTCTATAGCTTAAAGTGCATCAGTATGCGTTCGTGAGATTTTATTGTTTCCCTATTAATTATAATGGTCAAACAAATCTGTTTGTTTTGTCATATTGTGCAGGTCCAGTTAACATCATTGCTGCAGTCCTAAATGTAATACAACATACTGTTTTTCTAAGATCATTAAATGTTCTTTGAGTTTTGGCTCTTTTCCAATACCCGTATATATATCGACCATGGCAGACTGCCCCAAGCCATATTTCTTAATATCCTTGTTGGATATTAGTATCACACAATTGAAAGTGTAAGGACACATTTGAAAACTGCTTGTTTAGCTCATCTGAGCACAAAGTGCTCGGTGAGCTATTGGTATAGGAGACCACTCCTGCGACGTCTGTCATCAGTGTGATGTCAACAATTTATTTTGTTCTCACGCTGGAGACTTCACTTTTCATCCAATTTTAACCAAACTTGCACCTTTTGTGTATGACCATAAAATCTCGGACGGGATTGTAATTGGGCCAGATCACACCAGTAACACAAGAGTTATTGCCCCTTTTTTCATGCAAAAACGTGCAAAAAAATGCCTTTTTCCAACATATAGACTTAATTTTCCATCCAATCTTAACCTGACTCACAGTATGTGTATGACCAACACATCTCTGGAGACACAAAAAATGGGCCAGATCGTGTTTCAAACACCAGAGTTATTGCCCCTTTTTTTTTCAATATACAAAAATTGACATAATTCAGGATAGAGACTTCATTTTTCGTTCCATCTTCACCAATCACACACAGTTTGTCTATGACCATGATATTACAGTTGAAGTCGAATATAAGCTAGATCTAACTTTTCGAAGGCAATTCAGCGAAACAACTGGATTTTTTAACCAATTTTGTTGCTACATAATTAGAGATAAAGAAAACTTGTCCCGTCGGACTAGCAGATTCTTTTTTAACTTGTCCGGACCAACAATTTGGTTGTCCCGGACAGTCGGACTACCGTTAATGTTGAGCCCTGACAATGCACCCACGCTTTCCATGCGGATGACGTGATGTTGTACATGTTGGCATAATTTTTGCGCCCCTTTTTTAGCACAACAAAAGATTAACATGAAATACACGTGCAGTTTAATTGTAAAATTGAATTTGTGTTAAAGGGACTATGTCAACGAAAAATTGGCTACCTAATGCGTTATAAATTATTTTATATGATAGGTGCACTATACTACGACATGTGCATAAAAAAAAAATACATAATAAGATATTTGATAAAAACTAATTAGCAAACAAGTCTGAAAAAAATTAAAACCCCAAGCGGGTATCGAACTCATGACTTAGAAGCTATGCGAAGAAATGACAGTAGACAGCGCTTTGACCAACTGCGCTATCATGCTAGGTAAGGAATCATGTGAGAACTATGGTTATATTAAATGCTCCCAGTTCTGACGTCAAAATGTAAACAGGAAAAGGGCCAAACAAACAAGACCCATACTATAAATTGATTTTTATCTGAGAATGGGTGAACTCTTATCGCATTATATATACCCTGTTTTAACCGTTATTTTTTACCGGTATAAATATATAAATTTAAGATTTTTTAAAGAAATTGCCCCCTTGGGGCCCTTTTCAATGAAATATTCCCTTTCGCATCATGTGAACAGTAATATTCGGAAAGGAATAGTATACCAGACTTTTTTTAATTTTAGCAACAGCACATTACTTGAAAAAGTGCAAAAAACAAACACAGTGTGTAAATATTTATATAATCTTCAACAAACTTTTGATGAAGTTAAAACCAAACAGCAACAGAAATGGGAAATTATAATTACTTCCTACAATCAAAGTATTGACTGGAATAATACATATTTAATACCATTCTACATTGTATATTACCCACTAATGCATACCTGTATAAATGTAAGCTAGCAGCTTCTAATCTGTGTACATTTTGTGCAAGTTACACTACGTCTAGCGTGATTTCTGCCTAAAACACAGACCCACCGTGGACAATTTTTCGTCAGCGTGGAAAATCACAGCGATTAAAAGGTGGTTCCATCGCGATAGAATCGCGGTGATAGTGGGTGAGCACCACGGGCATTATCGGGAAATCAATCTCACGGTGGACCACTGCGGTCGCGGTGGGTCGCGGTGAAATACAGGTACATGTGAATGAACAAGTACAGTTTGATATTTCAGACCGTATACTATTCGCAAAGTACAAATCGTCTTCTATTAACCGATACTTACCAATTAATATAATCACAGTTTGCAACTTTAATCTTTTTTATTTTGATCTCTTTTTTATTTTGATAATTTATTCCGAAGTTCCATGTTCGCAGTTGTGTTGTGAAATCGTAAACAAAGAGTCAAGGGCATTAATACAAGTCTCGCGAAAATTCGCAATCTGCGTGAATTGACAGTTTGACGTCTTCAAAGTAAAGCCGACAAGAAACCATAAAATAACACCTTTCTCGGCGATAAAATTGGCTTCTTTTGTTTAGAGAAGCGACATGCTTAACCAATCGCGTGTTTGTTACTCAGTGGCAATCGTCCTATTATGAAAGAGCACGTGCATAGCTCCGCCTTTCGAACTTTTACAGAGAACAAAGGTGTTGGTTATGTCAATCATTGTTATAAAATCACGTTTTTTACCGACATGTTAATCAATTGTTTTGATAGTCATATTAAAAATGCAAAGATTTGTCATAGAATCGGACAACGAATTTGATGAGGTCTTTGTGATTTGACTGACGCATGTTTTCATTTTCCCGTTTTGTCATAATGTTCCGTATTTTCCGAAAACCATGTTCTTGGTCGTACCTGAAATAAAATGTAAAATATTTTTTAAAAAGCTCAATGTGAAATTATGACTCGCTAAAATCACCGCGATCCACGGCGATTTCTTATCAACATTTTTTTTATTGAGACTGTCACCGCGGTCACCGCGATTCGCCACGGCGACATCACCGCGTTCCACAGTGTTCCACGGTGTATCGCGGTGACTATAGTAGTGTGTCACGCTGGGCTGAATCACGGTGGTGCGTCGCAGAAGGCAGAAATCACGCTAGACGTAGTGTATAATGAACTATTACACATGTTTTATTTGAATGTAATATTGTATAACCCATATGGCGGGACCTGACAATTTATTTAAGCAGTAAAGAATTACATATTGATCTTAATGTAAAAGATATTGTCCTTGAAACACAAAAAGGTGGCGCTAATGATTCAGTTATAAACTTCTCATGAAGTAATATATATTGAGCGTTAATTCAAGAGCCGAAAATCCAAAAATCGAGACTTTCAAAAATGCTCTCAGAATGAAAAAAACATTTAGAAGAGCAGATTGCTTTTGGAAACAATAAAATTGATCTGCATTTTAAAAATGGCAAAAATGTGCACATCCTAATACTTTGAAGTGAATCTTTCATATTCTGTCTATTTTCCCCCCCTTTTTTCTCAGGATTGTTGTGTTCTCTTTGTCTTCTTTTTTTTCGCATACCTTAGGGAAGCTGCCTTCCCATAGCAGTCTTCCAGTTTTGAAGACAATAAGTCAAACATCTTATGTCTATTAAAGGGAACACTTTTTATTATCCCGTTTCCTTTTTAGTTTTTTTGTATCTCACTTTTTTATATCTAGCATCATCTCAAAACTAAAAATTGAAACAAATATTTTCTAGGAACAATTCATTACGCAAAATACACATAAATGAATGTAGTATAATTACTGATATAAGTGTATTAATATTGTTTATATGCATAACTTGTACTTTTATATATTAACATTTTGTAATGGAGATGTATGTTGAAAAATGAATAAAAAAATAAAAGGCGTTTCGGATTTCGAATTGATTATACGCGATTTGAAATTAATTACAAGGAATAGATATCTATACTTTTTTAAATACAAACATTTTACAGATATTTTACATATGGATATAACACATAAGGATGTTAACAATAATGAAAAAGGCAAGTTAATTACGTTCATGTTTGAGGTCACGAAAATGGGCTGTAGTGTATACATGTATGTTTATATATATGGACCCCGCGAATCGCGATATAGCCGTTCTGCAATTTATGACCGCATTTAAATGTACGAAAATGCCCACAATTTAAAAGAAAAATAATATGTGTTCATAAATCAGAATGAATCAGATGAAGAAAACATTCAAAACGTTCATTAAAACATTTGCATTGTAACATATAGGCCTATCTGCATATATTTACTTACGATTACCTACGTACATTGGAACGAACGTGTAAGCTCCCAAGGTGTTGCTACACTACGAAATCGGTAAATATTCGCGCAATGGCGGGTGTGCGAAAAGCTCGAAAATTAGACCACCACGAAAATTAGTGATTCCACAGTATGTAGACTTAAATAGCAAAATGACTTCGAAATCTCCTCTGAAACCGCGAGGCCCAGAGGTTTTAGTATTTGTGGGGGTATATTTGTCACTATTGTGGCAATACTAGTTTTGATTTGTTAAAATTTTGTCTGTATGTGGTCCTTTGTTATCTTTTTTTTTCAACACTTTAGTTCATTTATCTGTGAACACGCTCAGGCTCGAATTTAATACTCGCAAACTAAGAAAATGCAAGTACAAACTTAAACAGTTTTGCGAATATTTTTGTCTGCTGCTCGCTAAAAAATGCAAATGACAAATATATATGAATGTAACAATAAGAATCTTCATAATACATCGTAACCCGACTTTTACACAATTCTCACACCTGTTGCGAAGGGATGTAACTGTGATGGGAACAGGCAAAAAAGCCCCTTAGTCAATCTGGTCAGATGTTAAACTGTCTCCAAAAAGTCCAACAGGACACACATTTTGATTAAACCTCACAACGGTGTCAAACCGAAACATTTTAGCTCCACTACTCGAAGAATAGGTGAGCTTTCCTACTCGCCCTGTCGTCGGCTTCCGCGTCTGATCTTGGTTTAAGTTAATATTCAAAAGTCTAATAACTTCAAAACTACATAAGTTATTCACTTGAAACTTAAAATAATTACATACAAACACATTAATTCCACATCACTACACTTGTATACATACTCACTAAGACTAAACTTCATGATTTGCAAAATAACATGACTGCCATCGGAGAAGAAAGTTTAACCGTACATGGCCATATAGACGACTTTGACAATCTTCTCTTCAGAAACTGGTAACTGGATTTTGAACAAAATATATAAATGTTCCTTCACATGGTATTGATTCATGAAAAAAACTTAATTGGGTAAAACAGGGATATATCATTGCAGCTCCAATCCAACAGACATTTCTGTAAAATTATTTCCACACCCAGTTATACTGCAGGGGGTTCTCTAAATAGTTATGTAAAATGTGTTTGAAATTAGCCTTTTTAACATGGAAGGAAATTAATAGCATGTGATACTTTTGGATTGATGAAGATGATGGCAAATATATGTTACACCCTATGGCAGCCGGAATATTGTGTATAGACTAGACAATTCGAAAACTGCAATAGCTTCATTCTACCTTATTGCATGCACATGATACATTAAAGGCTTAATATTGACTGGGTTCTATATTTTAAAGGTTCTGCTACGAAGAAATATTTTCAAGATTCAAGTAAGTCATGGACCTAGAAATTGAAAATATTTGTAACAGTGTCACTTACAATAACCATAGATTTTTGAATGACAAAGGTCCATTAATAAAGTAATAATAAGTATGTTTTGAAAGTTGTTTGTTAACTAATAGTTCCACCAGAAGGGACTATCAGAGAAATCCCCATCTTTGTGTCTCTCTGTAGGTCTGTCTGTGCAAGAAAATATGAATTATGCGATAATTTAATAAGTACAACAGCTAGTTTTATGAAACTTGCGGAGGTTGTAGAGGGCAATCATGAGATAATGTATATTAATTTATTCTTTGCATCAGATAAAAAAGTGTGCTGGTAACTGCACACAAACAAGTATCAGACTATAACATTATTTTGTCTGATTTTAATGGAGTTAACAATCATAGAAAGTCAACATTGTATAGTGCGAAAAATATAAACCTGTCCAAGATGAGCCATTACACAATGCTTTTACACGCTATTTTAAGAATAGGCTTTCCTCGATACCCTTGATAAGTGTTGTTTATAGAATTTACATTGATTTTAAGAGATCATTTGCTGGTCAGCTTTGACATTTCCTTAAAGGCTCATTCTAAATCTGGAATTGTTTATGATCAGTATAATAGTTCATTTAAGAAAATTGTCAAATTTTCCTGTACATGTTTGTATATTCATATACAAGAAAAACTTCCCTTTACCCCTGGCAGCTATGTTTTCTAAAACTTCACAAGTATTTGAAGGAATTTGGTACAGGGTCACACAAGGAATGTTTGTGTGAAATTATGTCATAGTCCGGAAAGTTTTTTTTTTCTAGAAGATTTTCAAAGTTGCCTTTATAGCCTGTTACAGGCAAACATCCCCACCCTCTTCCGGCCATATTTTTAGGCAAATTTCCCCGTGTTATAAGCGAGAGAAAACAGTAACCCTGCTTTGTTTTTTGACAGACTTATGCCCCAGACTTCTCACATCGATTTTCATGATAACATTTGTATTTAAAAGTTGAATAACTTCAATAATTAATAAATGTGGTAACACGATGTTTACTCTATTAGTTACTACCTCAATTTTCAGTTCCAATATCAAGTGTCACTATGACCTCACCATTGACTGACTCAGTAAGCGTTGTTGAAAACTCTACACATACATTCATTTGTAAAACTGACGGGGGGAAACCAGCCGCAACAGTCACGTGGCACAAATCATCGGGTACATCTGAGGTCGCCATCTCCACTGGAATAGCCTCTTCAGAAAGCAGCAACGCAGATCGTACAATTCAAGTCACCAGTGCACTGACATACGCAGCTAATCGTGCTGACACTGGTTACAAAGTCTTATGTAGAGCACAAAATGGTGGAAATGTCCTTCAGTCAGCGAGACAGCCTACGCTAGATATTATGTGTAGGTATCTTCCAACGTTTGTGTTTATGTTGTGTGTTGTATTTGAAGAATATATTAAATCTGCAGTAAACCAACACTAGCATTCACTAAAACATTTAAACATCTAAATTTAAAGTGTTTGTTACAATCATTATTGTAGCTGTTTTATTGATTCTATTCATGTTGTTACTGTAGTCCCTCCAACCAACGGTCCTGTCATACAAGGATTGAGTGGTTCAAATGCATACAAGATGATACGTGGATCCACAACCCAACAGCATCTGACTTGCTCCGTCACTGGAGGTTATCCTCTACCAACATTGTCCTGGAACTGCTATGGTGGTGTACATAATGGATCTTCCCAAGGTAACATTGTCACAAGGACGGTATACTGGACTGCTGGGACTCATGGAGACGCCTCTTGTACTTGTACGGCAATACAATCTGAGACGACTTGGACGAGGCTGATAGCGGTTCCTGTTTCTGTACTGTGTATGGTATTTTACATATTCTCTGTGATGTATATTAAACTACTGAAAGTTGATTGATTTTGTTTGTAAACCATGCAATGGGTAATGCGTGTATTCACACTATTTGTGTTATAGATTCACCATCTAGTCCAAGCTGCACTGTTGGTTCTGCCACACTGACTAACGGTACTATCAGAGTTATTAGAGGAAGGGCATTTAATATAGCATGCAACAGTAGCTCTAACCCTTTTCCAACGTACACATGGACACAGCCTGGAGGAGGCACAGTCACCAGCCATGCTCTGTCTATACCCAGTGTACAAACCAGAGGCACATACAGTCTATCAGTACTTAATACGATGGAACCAACGAGGGGAGCCAATGAGCGGGGTATTGCTGGTACAACATTCAACCTTGATGTACTGGGTAAGGTTGTATTTTATAAGTAATCGAAAATACCTGAAATTAAAAACAATAGTTTTGAGCATTGTGATAACTTATTGATTTGTGAATTTTAATTTATTATTATGTATTTAAAGCATGAACATGAGTCAACAAACACAATTGTTGAACTGTATATGCCACGTCAAATTATTATTTGATATGTAAACAATTCTAAAATGATCTGAAAATAATTAGTGTTTATTAATTATTTCATTTTCAATACATTTGAATGTGTATACATGTGTAAATAAATGGATCTTTCATTTTCTCCAATACTGGATGATATACATTTCCTCTGTGTAATTAGCAGTATAAACCACAAACAGCATGTCTTTATTCTCTCATGAATGAATAACATAATCATTCTTATAGTTCTTTGCATGTTTGTCTGATCCTTAGAATTTCCGACTTTACCAATATTCCACTACGGAACGTCTGCGACTGATCCTGTGATACTTAACAACCACCTGGATTTGATCAAGGGGACACAATTCTCCGTGACATGCGTCACTACTGGCAACCCCGTACCCACCTACGCCTGGAATGGATCCAGTCAGACCTGGTCCGCTGCAGCTCTGAACAACCTTACAAAGATATGCAGCGTAACCAATACATTGAATCCCACTGGTTACAATCCAGAATCAGACTCTAACCAAGCACAGATGGAAGTAATTGTGATGTGTAAGTTATGTTTTGCTTTATATAATACATATAGAAAAAAAACATACTTATACCGTCGAAGGCAACTTCAGGGGCATATAGTAATCGCAACGTCCATCTGTCTGTCCGTCCGTCCATCCGTCACGCTTCTTGTGCGGAGAATAACTCCAGTAGTATTGAAGGGATTCAAATGAAAGAAAGTGCAGAGCACAATGACCATGACTCTTTCTTCAATGCTTACAGAGTTTACATAGTTTCATTTTCTTGTGCGGAGCATAACTCCATTATGCACAAGTACAACAACTCTTTCTTCAATATTTACAGGGTTATTGCCCTTTGTTTTATTTCCTTTTGTGAAGCATGAATTGTTTTGTGCGGAGCATAACTCCATTGGTATTGAAGGGGTTCAAATGAAATTTCACATAATGATAGAGGGCAATAAGAGAAAGTGTAGAGCACAGGGACCATAACTCTTTCTTCAATATTTACGGAGTTATTGCCCTTTGTTTCATTTTCTTGTGCTGAACATAACTCCATTAGTATTGAAGAGATTCACATGAAACTTCATTTAATGATAGAGGACACTGAGAGAAAGTGCAGAACACAGAGACCATAACTCTTTCTTCATTATTTACAGAGCTATTGCCTTTTGTTTAATTTTTTTATGCGGAGCAACTCCATTAGTATTGAAGGGATTCAAATAAAACTTCATATAATGATAAAGGACAATGAGGAGAAGTTCATAGCAAAAAGACCATAATTCTTTCTTCAATATTTATGGAGTTATTGCCTTTCAGTTAATTTTCTTGTGCAGTGCATAATTGCATTAGCATTGAAGTGATTTAAAATAAAACAACATATATTGATAGAGGATGTTGAGAGGAAGTGCAGAGTACAAGGACCGTAACTCTTTTTGTAGGAAGCTTCATTTTGCCAACATGTAACTGGCATTGTGTGGCCTTCATCTGATAAGCATATACTTCGGGGGCATAAGTCACATCCTGTGACAAGCCTTGTTTGTTTAATTTATTCGTTATTTGGTAAAATGCTCTAACCCTTGCTTTAAGACTGCTGCGAGCTTATGATAGCCCCATTTAAGAGGATAATTTAGAGAAAAATATTTTGAAGGTGGCAAGCCTTGCTGTACTTTCTACTAGTATTCGGCTGCTCGGAATTATGATCAGTAAACTAGGCCCACGATACAGAATAACAATGCAATGCCCCATTATCTTGAAGTTCTCATGCTGTTAGCTCACCTGAGCAAAACATACTCTTTTTGCTGTTGGGCGTCGTCCGTCGTGAGGTGTCCATTGTCTGTCGTGCGTCAAAATTTTATTTAAAACAACATTTCCTACTACAACGCTGTGCAGATTAACATCACAGGAATGATCCTTGGGTGACCCTCTTTAAAAGATGTTCAAATCCTTCCATTCCGCTGCATATGTAGGTCACTAGAGTTAAAAATAAATTTTAAAACTGAAAACTTCAAAAATATTATCTGAAACCACAAGGCTGGGAACTTTCATATTTGATATGTGACATCCTCTAGTGATTCTCTACAATGTTTGTTCAAATTATTACCCTGGGGTCAAAACTGGCCACGCCCTGGGGGTCACATAGTTTATATAGACTTCAATAGCGAAATCACTTAAAAAATCTCTGAAACCGCAAGGCCCGTATGTTTTATATTAGGTATGTAACATTGCATATACATTATGCCCCTGGGGTAAAAAGTGGCCACGCCTTAGGGTCACATGTTTTGTTAAAACTTACATGGCAGGTGGCTTTTAAAAATATTTTTCTCTGAAACCACAAAGCCAAGAGGTTTCATATTTGGCATGAAACATTGTATAGTGGTCCTTGACAAAGATTGTTGAAATCATGCCCCTGGGGAAAAAACAGCCACGCCCCGGGAGTCACACGGTTTCTTTAGACTTATATGGCAAGTCTACTTAAAATGTCTTCTCTGAAACCGCAAGGCCCATACATTTCATATTTGGTATGTAATATTTTATAGTGGTCCTCTACAAAGATTGTTCAAATTATGCCTCTGAGGTAAAAACTGGCGACCCCCATTGGTCATATGGTTTATATAGGCTTACATGGCAAGTGGGCTTCTTCTTATCTGAAACTACATGGCCCAGAGGTTTCATATTTGGTATGAAACATTGTATAGTGATCCTCTACAAAAATTGTTCAAATTATGTCGTTTGGGTTCAAGACTGACCATGTCCCAGGGGTCACATGGTTTATATAGACTTAAATTCCAAAATGTCTTTAAAATTCTCATCTGAATACGCAAGCCCCAGAAGTTTCATATTTAGTATGTAACATTGTATAGTGGTCCTCTACAAAGATTGTTCAAATTATGCCCATGGGGTCAAAACATGGCCACGCCCTGGGGTGACATGGTTTATATAGACTTAAAGAGCAAAATGACATTAAAAATCTTCTCTGAAACTGCAAGGCTCAGAGGTTTCATTTTTGGTATGTAACATTAGTATAGTGGTCCACTACAAAGAGTGTTCAAATTTTGCCCCTGGGGTCGAAACTGGCCACACTCTGGGAGTCACATGGTTTATATAGACTTAAATAGCAAATGACTTTGAAAATCTTCTCTGAAACTGCAAGGCCCAGTGCTTTAGTATTTGGTATGTAACATTTTATAGTGACACTCTACAAAGATTGTTCAAATTATGCCCCTGAGGTAAAAAAGTGGCAATGCCCCAGGGTTACATGATTTATATAGACTTAAATAGCAAAATGACTTTAAAAATCCTCTCCTAAAACCGCAAGGCCCCGAGGTTTCATATTTTGTTTGTAACACCGTAAAGTAATCTTATACAAAGATCGTTCAAATTATGCCCTTGGGGTTAAACCTGGCCATGCCCTGGGGGTCAAATGGTTTCTTAGACTTATATTGCAAGTGGACTTTGAAAAACGTCTTCTCTGAAACTGCAAGACCCAGAGGTTTCGTATCTGGGATGTAACATTGTATAGTGGTCCTCTACAAAGTTTGTTCAAAATATGCCCCTTAGGTTAAACCTGGCCACGCCCTGGGGGTCACATTGTTTATATAGACTTACATGGCATGTGTACTTTAAAAATATTCTCCTCTGAAATCGCAATGCCCAGAGGATTCATATTTTGTATGTAACATTGTATAGTGGTCCTCTACAAAGATGAGTTTAAAAAAATCTTCTCTGAAACTGCAAGGCCCAGAGGTTTTGTATTTGGTATGTAACATAGTATAGTGATCCTCTACAAGGATTGTTCAAATTATGCCCTTGGGGTCAAACCTGGCCATGTGCTGAGGGTCACATGGTTTATATGGACTTATATACGGCAAGTGCACTTTAAAAATCTTGTCCTCTGAAACTGCAAGTCCCAAAGGTTTTGAATTTGGTATGTAACATTGTTTAGTGGTTCTCCATAAAGAGTGTTCAAATTATTGGGTAAAAAGTGGCCTCACCCCCGGGGTTATATGGTTTATATAGACATAAATGTCATATGAATTTTAAAAAGGTTCTTCTCTGAAACCTTAAGGCCCAGAGGTTTTGTACTTGGTATGTAACACCTTATAATTGTCCTCTACAAAGATTGTTCGTGTTATGCCACTGGGGTCAAACCTAGCCAAGCCCCGGGGGTCACATGGTTTCTATACACTTATATGGCAAGTGGACTTTAAAAATCTCCTGCACTAAAACCGCAAGGCCCAAAGATTTCATATTTTGTATGTAACATTGTATAGTGGTCCTCTCCAAAGATTGTTTAATTTATACCCCTGGGGTAAAAAGAAGCCACACCCCAGGGTCACATGATTTCTATAGACATGTATTAAAAATAGGCTTTAAAAATCTCCGACGAAACCGCAAGGGCCAGATAAATACTTATACCATTGGCACTAAACCACTTAATTATATTCAGGTAAGTGGTTTAGTACCATGTGGCCCTCTTGTCATAAGCCATTATGATGCGTTAAACTCAGGTGAACGACCTAGGGCTAACGTGGCCCTGTTGTTTTTCATATCAACACTAATTATCAAATACATCTTGACGATAATGGACTGCTTTCCCTAGAAAATAATCATGCATTTATCAATGTTAGAGATGTTTAGATAACGGATAAATATTTTGATTGTAAAAAACATGCTTACTGACACATTTGTGAACTACAGCTGGATTTCTAATCAATCAATGTTTATTTCGGAAGTAATATAATGTTAATATCTATATATACGAGCACAAATTTATAAACCGCCACTATATAAAATGCCATTTTCTCATTATCTTTAGGTGCAATGAAACGAAACTTTTCATATGCACCCATGAAACATTTTTACACAGTTTCTCGATGTACAGTTGCGACAAAGGTGAAACTGACAAACGAAAGCGCAGTTAAAAGTCAAAAGTCGGGAATTTCATTTTCACATTCTGTGACTTAAATTTAAGGTCATGGCATCGTAGTTTTAACATTTCTTTTTTATACACTAATCAGACCAATACAGATACGAAAAAAAAATGTTAATAACGCAGGACGCAAAACAGACAAAGCCGTGAAAATGTTCTTTCATGATGTCAATTTACAAGGGACTTTTGAAACATGACAAAAATCAATAAAAAGTATAAATGAGGATATACGTAATGTATATGAAAGCTAAAGTGAATTAAATAGTTTTTGGCAAATTTATACTGTCTATAAAAATAACGCTCTTTGGCTCTAAAATGTGTGATGCTTCCAAGCATTTCTCAACTGATGTTTGGTATAAAAATATTTTTTTTCCTAAATCACTAGCCACACATAAATGCAGGAAAGTGGTTAAAACTTGTAAAATAATTTTCTTTTCAAATTACGAGGGGAAAATACTGTTTACCTCTAATTGGTCACGTACAAGTGGTTTTCCCACCCATATTTCAAATTATAAGGTTATTGAAGGAAAATTGAGACACATCAAAGCAAAAATTTAGAAAATAGCAGAGTTAGAATCAATGGAAAAACACTCTATACGAAAGTGGCGGTTTAGCAATTTCGCCGAGTACAGTCAGCCCTTGTTACACAATCAGTTTCCAGTAAAAATGTTGTTATATCGAATTTCCTTGAAAACGAATTCAGGCAATATAATTAAAGAATAACAGAAAATAAACATATATTTTAGATATTCCGATTTTGTGAACATTTATTTAATTTACCATTTTGGCCCCATAAGCAAGCATTTCTTATTATTTTTACGGGGGTTAGATGGAATAAGTACGGTTTAAAAAAAAAAATTCCATTTTGATTAAAAAATGTCAATGAGACCAACTTTAAAAACAAACACCCTTTTATGGTAATCGTATGGCATTCACTTTTATGTCCACTTTTACGCTGTAAAACAGAAATCACACTTTAATTGTATAATGCTGGTTAATTCTGTGACACCCGTTGATAACACTTGATTAAGCAAATGAAAAGGACCTGTGACAAATTAACAAGTTTTGAACGCCGTCAGTTCAGAATGTCATTATAATGAATCAAATTAATGCACATTATGTTGTTTAGTTCCCACATAGTTTGAGTCAGAAACCAATATTCCATTGTAACATGTACCAGTTTAATAGAAAATAATCGGTTCCCAACAAAATTGTGTCGGAAGTCGAATATTCTGTTATAATGAATGCCGATGTAAAGATACTTAACTGTATATATTTGTATTAAAGGAAACGGAACACTGACAGTTTAGTGGTCCCTGGAAATAAGCATCAAATAAATGCGAACGCAAGCGCGCCAATTTGTTGCTATGAAGCAGGTGCCCTCAACAGGCACCTTAGGTGCGCTTCGGCTATTATCTTAATACAGTTTTGCGTGGGCTATGCTAAAAATGAAAAAAACATAGCTAGAAAATGAAAAACAGTTATATTTACGTTTGCGATTTTTTGTTTCACAAATAGTAAATGAAAATGCAACCAATGCGTGAATCCGATCAAGACGAAAATGAAACCAGGCTTGTTTTCATTCGTTAAAATTTGATCATTTGACAAATTCTGAGTAGGTCACATGACATAATTACTACATGAACAACGTGAAACGATTCGTATGTAAACTGTTAACTGCCTTCCCCAAACCCCCTCTTTAGAAAGCTCAACCGCCGCAAAGGTAACACATATCTACCAAAATATTCCAATAATATCCATTTTTACTGAAACGAAAATGATGACTTTTACGAATTCTTCTTAGCAACGTGGACCAATGCGCAAAACAATGTTTACATTATAACATCCGGGGACCGCTAAAGTGGAAACTACCCAAGGAAATGATTCAAAATTAAACATGTGTTATTTATTCATTCTTTTCATTAAATTTTTTAACAAAACAGACAGTTGTTGATACATTTATTGATCAGCTGTACGGCAAGAATGAGGCCATCATTTGTCTTAAAAAAGTGTGTGTTATTTGCTATACTTTTTGCAGAGGGGTAATACTTATAAAAAATAGACTTAAATTCCAGCTTGTTGTATTTGTGTTGCAGTTCCTCCAGGTGAAATCGAATGCACGGTGGGTTCTTCCAGATTTACATCAGGCTCCGTGCTTGTCATTCAAGGATCAACATTCAATATCCGATGTGACAGCACCAGCTTCCCTGCTCCATACAATTACATGTGGACTTTACCAGACGGTGGGAGTAGACCGGGACCAGCACTCTCAGTGCAAAACATCCAGTCTGTTAACACGAACCAGTATCAAGTAGCTGTCAAAAACAACATGGTCCCCACTGTAGGAGGAGCCCAGGATGGAACAAATTCAACCATGCTGGATATTCAACTGCTTTGTATGTGTCTCTTTATAAATTTCTGACAGGAGCAAAGTAGTGTGTAAACCTAACGCATTAACATTACAATGATACTACATTACATAAATATGGTGGCAAACACAGATTACATTCTTTTTGTCTAGGCTTTTTGAAGAAAAAAGTCAAGCTATTGTCATCCGTCTTTCGTCTGCGACTGGTTTGTTAAGTTCTTTGGTTTGGTAATGTGTTGTTTGTTTAGTTTTTGGTTAGTTCTTCTTGGTGAGTCCATTTCTCAAAAACTATCAAAGTTATCCATTTGAAACTTTCAATACTTGCTAACTATCAAAGGTGTAATCCATTACATCAAAGCAGAGAACCCTGTGCATTTCTTGAGTAATCTGCCCTTGTTTAGACCTACAACTTAAGTACAGCCAGAGTACTATTATATACGAGAAAGTCCAGCACCTGTAGGTGGTGCTCTTGTTTCACCAAGTGTTTTCAGTTAAGTGTCTCCACTTGTGGGTATATGGGAATCACAATATCAGAATAGAGACTTCATTTTTCAGTTGGAATGGCAACAAATATCATTGCAGTAACCTGTTAATTATGCCCCCCTTTGAAGAAATGGGGGAGTATTCTTCGAACCTGTCGGTCGGTCGGATAGTCGGTCTGTCCGTAGATCATTTCGTTTCCGCACAATATCTAGAAAACGCTTTGACCTACAATCATTCAAGTTGGTATGCTGGTTACTTGGTAGAAAAGAAAGACGCCTATTGATTTTGAGGTCAACAGGTCAAAGGTCAAGGTCACAGGGGCTTGTAACATGAAATTCGTTTCCGCACGATATCTTGAGAACTCTTTGACCTATGATCATTTAAGTTGGTATGCTGGTTATTTGGGAGGAAAGGAAGACGCCTATTGATTTCGAGGTCAATGGGTCAAAGGTCAAGGTCAGAGGATCTTGTAACATGAAATTTGTTTTCCGCACGGTTTGACCTACGATAATTTAAGTTGGTATGTTGGTTACTTGGGAGGACAGGTAGACGCCTAACTATTTTGTGGTCAACTGAAAGGTCAAGGTGACAGAGGCTTGTAACATGAAATTTGTTTCCTCTGTAGACCATTTCGTTGCTTCATGATATGTAGAATACGCTTTGACCTACGATCATCCAAGTTGGTATGCTGGTTACTCGTGAGGAAAGGAAGACGCCTATCAATTTTAAGGTCAACAAGTCAAAGGTCAAGGTCACAGGGGATTGTAACATGAAAACTGTTTTCTCAGCAGACCATTTTGTTTTCTCAGGATATTTCGCTATGTTTTTGGCCTATTTGATATTTAAATCAAACAGAAAACAGGTATCCTTTTATAATAGACTGTAAAAATAAATCCATAATTATACTCTTTCTTTCAGCTTTATAGATACTTTCTAAACTTTAATTTCCTCCCCATGTGTTTATGTGCACATACAATATTAAAAAAATCTCTTAACAATTGCACATATTCACGACTTGGCTGCAAGTCGGGGGGCATACATGTTTTACAAACATCTCTTGTTGGTTTTGGTATTTGAGCTGTTACCTGGTGAGCTAAATATCATTTATGAGACCTAAAACACAATTAAAACGCAAATACATCCAGTATGATCTGTTCGATTGACTTTGTCCTAATGGATGATATAAATAATGCTAACAGGTGTCTTTATTATTGTCACTTCCAACTGTTTTAATTATTGTTCTGTACAAATAAAAACAAAACAACATGCATGGAATTCAGCTGGTTTGAACCTAAAAATGTGTCATTGCAAAGATTGGATGGACCTCTGTGAAATGTAAGTGTGATTGTGCATGGTAAACATATCACCAATTGCTTTTGGTTCATCTTGGTCCTAACAGTTTTGACCGTAAATGCATCTGTTTGGTGCCTTTTAATTGCCATGTAAACAACAGAAGTAGGCAGGACACGCATTCGTATAGCGCCTGTAGATCGCGAGGTTAACAACTACAGAAGGCCGGACAGGCATCTGTATTGCACCTGTCGATAGCCAGGTCAACAGCAACTGTAAGGTATCTGGCTGATGTGGGTCATTTTGTAGGCGATGACATTCAGATGACTGAGAGCTATTCTCTGTTATTGTCAGTACTCAAGTGAGCGCTTTGAGCCATCATGGCCCTCTTGTTTTAACCAAGCAATCTACACTGTGTTGCACAGCAGTGTCTTTGACATGGATCTATGAACAGCTGTTAAAATATAAAACTTAATGAGGTCGTGGTGGCTTAGCAGATATGGTGTCTGCGTAGCGATCAGGAGTTCCTGGGTTCAATCTCCACTCTGGGAGCATTCTCAACATCTCCCCCAAAGACACACAAGTACTGGCTTTACCCAGAAAATGGACCCAAGTGTTTCTCAATAAGCATAAGGCTTTCGATGCAATCGAGCTGAAATAAATAGGTTTAAACTTAAACAAATACAAAACTTTAAGTTAAATTATATGGCTAGACAATATTAACACTTCAGGTTTTCAGCATTTGAAAATACTATTATGGACTGTACTTGCCTTCTGCTAAAAACAATAATAGTGCTACTTGTACCAATCTGTTGTGTATTCTCACATTCATGTTGATGGAATGTTGATGAAATATTATTCAAATACTTAGCTCATGTTTGTTATGTTATTGTAAGAAATATATAACTTGTTCTGTTCTGCATGCACTATATTAATTTTGTAATCTAATTTACTGTTGTAAATTGTAGTACTGTTTTGAACTTTGAGGTATATAGATGCAACCATGTTGGTTTGTCCATCTCACTTGTTTCGTAGAGTATAATCAGAAATGTATAACACGGTTCACAGCATCTTGAGAAAAAGTGAAAACGACATATTATTTTGAATAAAAGTTATTGCCCTTTAGGACATTCCCTCATTTGCAGCATATTTGCATTGGTATTAAAATGTCAAAATAATGAAACCTAATGTTGTGATTTAGAGTACTTAAAAAAAACACTTATAACAAATAGTATAGCTATTTCTGCTTTATAATTAAAGAAGCAATTGTTGTGTTTGATTCACATGTTTAGGTTTACATTTGTTAGAACACATTTGTCTTTTGATGAACGTATCATGTTTTCGATTCACTTGCAGATCCACCGAACATTCAAGCTGGTATTCACATTCAAGGCGACAGTTCTAGTTCTACATCTTCTGTTAACGACAGTTACATATCAACTGTGGAGAACAGCACATTTACATTGTCATTTAGTGTCACGCCTGGATATCCTACAGCCACAACATATTCTTGGTCCAGACGTAATGGAAGCACATCCAGTCCTAATCAAGCAATAACATTCACCAACATTAAGCGGGGTGAAGCGGACTTTTACAACTTCAAGGCAGTAAATCAGATGAAACCTACCGGGTTTGGATTGGAAAATGGCACAGCATCGAACAATGTCTATATTAATGTTAAATGTAAGTATTTGTATAATACTTCACAGTAAATGTATGGCATGGTATGATTGTACCAGTAAACATGATTTTGAATATTGTTTAAAGGGGAACAGTAACTTATTATATTAACCGTCCATTAATCAGTTTAGCTCGCTTGTTAAGGTGAGCAGATTGACTAAGTGTTTTCAGGTTAAGAGATGTACAGGAAAAAACTCGAAATTTTAAATTTATTATGATGTAAGATAGTGTTTGGTTTTGGATTGGTTCGTGTGACCCGATTTTATATAAGTAGCATTATGCTTGTCATCATAAAAACAAGCTAGAGACTCATTTGGTCTCCAACTTGCAGGTCAAGTGAGCCTTCCTTTTCAGTTTCCATTTTTAAACATCGATATATTGCAATATTTTACATACTGGTATTGAGTGGTATTTGAATGATTCTGCCATTTTATTAAGTGTATTATGTAAATGTATATATTCAAAGAACCATTTGTAGTCATATACACTAATTGAGACATACTCTTAAGTGCACTTGTTGTTTATCTGTTATGTGAAAATCTAAATTTGTTGAAATGTAGCTTGTAGATTTGGGCTGTATATTACGCATACAATTGTTGAATTGCAAATGTTAACCTACTTTCAATTAGCTTAAGTATTACACAATATTAGCTATACATTTTGTTATAGACTATAGGAGCATGTTTCAGACAGTTTGCATGAAAAAACAACAACAGCACTATCGAGATATTTCCTCAAAAAATGGTGTCATAAGGTTGGGGGGATTGGGTCGAGATGTTGTGAGAAAAGTCAGCATTTTTCCTCTATATAAAGTTGGTACCAGAAAACGGTACAATTCCCAATCCGATTTTGTGACCATTTTTCCCAATTTGAAGTTAAAAAATTCCCAGATGTAAGGAAAAAATCCAAAATACCCTAAAAAGATCGACGATGTTCCAGTATTTTACTTTTGTTTTACCCAAGCGTAAACCATAGCTCAAATCAGTTACTGTTAATGGCTAGGGGAAGTAACCGCTGCAAGGTTTGGTGGCGCTGTATCGATTGGTTACTGTTATCAGTTATACATTACGTGCGAGAATGGGAACCAGCTGGACTGTAACGCGTTTTCGCGAGTGTCATTGACGAGACATGACCATTCATAACACTAAATATTACCGAAAAAAAAACATTCAGGGATGCAATCCTTTATCTAGCAATGGTTTTTATGGCAAATCAGAAAGTATAGATCCACAACCGTCATTAACGGTGGTAGATACTGGTAATTTTGTTTATGTTCTGTCAACCATTGACACAGACATTGTCAGTGTCGAGTCTGAGAGCAAACTTGTGTCTGTGGGGCAAGTTGTGAAGGCTGATACCCACCAGCACGGCATTTAGAACCATTATCTGACTTGAATACAAGTTAAAGAATAAATATAACAAATTGTTTTAGGGTTTATTTATTGTAACTTACTGTTTTTACATCCTTTTCGACTGTTTTTAATGAAAGTGGTAAAATTCCCAATTTGGCTGAAAACGCCGTTAATTTGCCCAGTTTGACCAGTACCGGTACCATTCTCAAAGTGGTGAGAAAAAACGCTGAATGTATGCACTTTTGGCCTGTTTGTCTAAATGTTTAACTTGCAGTTATTATAAGATGTAACAAGTCAAAAGATTGTTGAATATTGTATTCATTGTATATGGGGTGATTGTGTTATCCATCCAGTTTATATTGGCCAGAAACAGTAAGGGGCATTAAACAACATATGACCACATAAATTACTGTGCCTGCTAGATTATTTAGGAATAAAAAAACGTCAATCTTATTAAGGACAAAAAATTTATATGGCTATATGTAATGTGATATATCTTGATAGGTGTTTGTGACTTTGTTTTTTTAACTGTCTGATCAGTTTGTTGATAATCTATATCTGTTTTGTGTAAAGAAAACCACGTTTTTACTTCCAGAAAAGATATTGGTTTGAAAAGTTTGGTATACTATATTGATGCAGTTTGTTTACAACTTTTAAACTCTCTGATTAATTGTGTAGGTGGCTGGATTTTACTGTTCAAACCATTATATCAAGGCATGTAATACTAGAATTGTGATGAAATATAGTTTGCTATAGTTTGCGTAGGACATGTTTGTCATTTAACAGACAGAAGTGCCATAACAGCGTTTTTGGCCAATGACGTGCAAGGTAATGTAACCATTGAAGCAGCAGAAGGCTCTGCGTTCAAACTCACATGTGTGACAGACAGTAATCCATTGCCTAAATTAACCCTGACAAGAAATGGGGCAATGGTGCAAGATGGAACCTCGGTCAGACAGCTTGAGTACAATAAACAAAACAGCTCCTGCGAGAATGACATGGGAGAATACACATGCTTGTCTCAGAATGAACTCAATCTGTCTCCAGAGATGAGGACACTGCATTATTATGTGTTATGTAAGTGAACCTTCAATGACAGAATAATTAAAACATAATGTAGACAATTGATTATTATGTTATGTAAAAGGACATTGAAATAAACGAATTATTAAAATATTCTTCATGTCGACAATTTATTATTATGTATTATGTAAGTGAACATGTCAAATAACCGGTTTATTAAAATATTCATTCATGTCAATACTTTATTACAAAACAAAGCATAAAACAAACTATACAGCCACAACTTTGTATTTTGAATTGTGTTCTTAGACATGTACATTGCATTGTGTGATGTTCATGTCTTATTGCAGGTAAACCGAGGCTGTCCCCATTTGTACAACCCATTTCTAATGTAACGGGTAGTCTTCGCTCATCTGCTAATATTTCTGTTACGCTGATCTCCTATCCAGCTCCGAACTATACTTGGCAGAAACTGAGTGAAACAGGCTGGATGGAGGTTGAACCATCTACACGGATATCGATCGTCACATCTGATGATAAATTGCAGTCGAATGTTAACATTTCTGATATACATGAGGAGGATTTTGGAAGCTACCGAGTCATTGCTAACAATTCACTAGGCGGGATATCCATGGTGCTGTATTTCCAGTCTTTCTGTGAGTCTTCACATTTCGTAACTGAATCACCAATCTGTTATTTTATTGCTGAAGCAGTTGGATTTAGTTTTAAATTTGCACACAGTATGAAAAGAAATTTATGTGTACCAGTACTGCTGTGCAGCTAAGAAATTATTCAGTTTCAATATTTTAAAACACCCTGATCTTTGTCCATCCTTTACCTATAAATGACACTTCATGCAACACATAATAAACTATATGTCATGATAAAATGTACTGTATTAATGTCAATATTAATATTTAAATATTGTCAATGTAATTATTACTGTATTTAAAGATAGACTTAACTTATTTGGCCAGTTTATTTGCATTATGCTAAAAATTGAATGCTCCTCTACAACTGGATACAAATTGAAAAATGCACTGTACGTTCAGGTTATGATTTAAATTCCATATATATATATATATATATAGTTATTGCCCTGTTTCCAATTTGTGCATGAACCTAATTAAACTTTATCCTATATTTTGTATATGCTTTTTTATCTAAGACAATAACTAAAAATTAATACTTCTACAATTAGTTCACTTTACATTCAATTTTGTTTGGTATTTTCAACACACTGTTAGTAAATTTTGTGGAAACAATGTACCCACAAATATCATTGCCAATTTTGACATCTTCTATATACAGAAACATTAGCACTGACCTGCACAGTGCCTATTTGTACACCATCTTAAATGTGTCTAGTAATGTTTAACTTACCTGAGCATTGTTAGCTCGACTATTTGAAGAATAGGTGAGCTTTCCTACTACCCCCGGCGTCGGCGTCCGCGTCCAGTCTGAATTTTGTTGAAGTTTTAATTCAAAAGTATTGTAACTTCAAAACTACATAAGTTATTCACTTGAAACTTGGAATATACCTTTATCATCAACTCCAGTGTCAGGGGCAACATTTCACATAACTATGTTTTATATTTTGACAGAGTTATGCCCCTTTTTCGCGTAGATTTTCTGGTTAAAGTTTATATTCAAAAGTTGTGTAACTTCAAAACTACATAAGTTCTTCACTTGAAACTTGGAATATACCTTTGTCATCAACTCCAGTGTCAGGTGCAACATCCCCCATAACTCTGTTTAGTATTTTGACAGAGTTAGGCCCCATTTTCACTTAGATTGTCTGGTTAAAATTTATATTCAAAAGTTTCGTAACTTCAAAACTACATAAGTTATTCACTTGAAACTTGAGACTAACCTTTGTCATCAACTTCAATATCAAGGGCAACATTCCGTATAACTCTGTTTTCTATTTTGACAGAGTTATGTCCCTTTTTCACTTAGATTTTCTGGTTAAAGTTTATATTCAAAAGTTTTTTAACTTCTAAACTACATAAGTTATTCTTTTGAAACTTGGAACTAACCTTTGTCATCAACTCCAGTGTCGGGCAACATTCTCCATAACTCTGTTTGTGTTTTGACAGATTTATGCCCCTTTTTTACTTAGATTTTCTGGTTAAAGTTTATATTCAAAAGTTTTGTAACTTCAAAACTACATAAGTTATTCACTTGAAACTGGAACTAACCTTTGTCATCGACTCCAGTATCAAGGGCTCCTTTCCCCATAACTCTATTATGTATTTGACAGAGTTATGCCCCTTTTTCACATATATTTTCTGGTTAAAGTTAATATTCAAAAGTTTTGTAACTTTAATACTACAAAAGCTAGTCACTTGAAACTTGGAATATACCTTTGTTATCAACACCAGTATCAGGGTGAACATTCCCTATATCTCTATTTTGTATTTGGATAGAGTTATGTCCCTTTTTCACATAGATTTTCTGTTTAAAGTATATATTCAAAAGTTGTGTAACTTCAAAACTACAGAAGTTGTTCATTTGAAACGTGGAATTAACCTTTATCATCAACTCTAGTACCAGGGGCAATATTACGTATAACTCTATTTTGTATTTTGACAGAGTTGTGCCCCCGTTTCACTTAGATTTTCTGTTTAAAATTTATATTCAAAAGTTTGGTAATTTCAAAACTGCATAAGTTATTCACTTGAAACTTGAAACTAACCTTTGTCATCAACTCTGGTATCAGGGGCAAGATTACCCATAAATATGTTTTGTATTTTGACAGAGTTATGCCCCTTTTTCATATAGATTTTGTTGTTAACGTTTATATTCAACAGTTTTGTTACTTCAAAACTACATAAATTATTCACTTGAAACTTGGAACTAACCTTTGTCATCAACTCTAATATCAGGGGCAACATTACCCATAACTCTGTTTTGTATTTTGACATAGTTAGCCTACTTTTTACATTGACTTTGTGGTTGAAGATTTTGTTCCAAAAATGTATAAACTATACAAGGCTTCACTTAAAAATATTGTATTTCAACAAATGTATGCCCTTCCACTATCCAAAATATGTACCAACTGAAATACTTCGAATAGTCGAGCACGCAGTCCACTGACAGCTCTTGTTTTGTGAGGTTTTGTGATGGCCTTTTGTCCGTCCTCTGTCGTCCTGAATCTTTTCTAGAACATCTGTTTCAATGATATCTCGGACAAGTTCGAAACTGGATCATGTGGTGTCAAAATCTAGGTCACTAGGTCAAATAAAAAAAGGTTTGTAAACTCTCCAGAGGCCACATTTTGTGCCCAATGAACATGAAGAACATTTGTTCTAAAGATATTTAGGATGAGTTCTAAAATGGTTCTTCTCCTTTGAAAAACTTGGCCACCAAGGGGAGAAGCGGTTTTCCTTATATGGCGACCGGTATATTGAAAACTTTAAAAATCTTTCACCACTGTCTGGGTTTCTTATTTGGCTATATAGCAATCTTTGATATTTTTTTTTTTCAAAAACCACTTCATTGATTTCAAACTAATTGGACAGAAATGGTCCGTGGGTGACACTCTACCAAATTCCTTCATATCACTTTAATACAACACGGTAAATGATATGTTCATATGCTTTGTAAAAAAACCGTCAGGGGGCCGAGGAGTTTTCAATACATTTGTATAGGGCTGTATAGAAAACATTTGAAATCTTTTTGTCACAAACAGCATGCTCAGATTTCACAGTAATGGTCCTTGGGTAACACTATTAAATTCCGTCTTGTGTGCGTCGTTCGTCGTTTGTCTTCAACATTTACCTTGTGAAGACTCTATTGACCACATTTATTGCTCAATCTTCATGTAATTTGCGCAGAACATTTGTTCCAATGATATCTCAAATAAGTTCAAAACTGGGTCATGCAGGGTTTTACATCAACGTTAAATTTTAGGGGTTCACAGGACTCAGTTGGTTGATATTTAGGAGTCCTCTATATAAAAGTGGGGGTCCCATTCATTTGTTTTGTCTACATTTGTATCAACATTTTGAATGTTTCGTATCAATAAGATTGAACGAAGGCATTATAAAATAATGTTGATAATTTTATAAATTACATCTATGAAATAATTAAATTTAACACATCAGATAAGTCACGCATCCAATGGGATGCAAGTTTAAAAATAGAAGGGGTCACAATTCGGGGGTCTTTGAAGAAGAAAATCGAGTCCGGTAAATCCCTGGTCATGTGGTGTCAAAAACTAGGTAACCAGGCCAAATTGAACAAAAGCTTATAAACACTCTAGAGGCCACATTTATAACCCAATAATCATGAAACTTGCTCAGAACATAAGTCTCAATGATATTTTGAATGACTTCAAAACTGGATCATGTGGGGTAAAGAACTAGGTCAAAAGCCCAAATTAAACAAAACACTTTTGCACACTCCATAGGCCGCATTTATAGGCCAATCATCTCAAAACTTGCTTAGAACATATGTCCCAATGATATATGGGATAAGTTTGAAAATTGGTCACATGGGGTGAAAAACTAGGTCACCTGGCCAAATTGAAAAAAAAAGTTGTGAACACTCTAGGCCACATTTGTAGCTGAATCTCTATGAAACGTGCTCATATTATTTATCCCATTATCTCGGACGAGTTCAAAACTGGGTCATGTGGGATAACAAACTAGGTTACCAGGCCAAATTGAATAAAAAGCTTGTGAACTCTCTAGTGACAACATTTATGTGCCAATCATCACAAAACTTGATTAGAACATTTGTCCCAGTGATATTTGGGACAAATTCCAAACCGGATCACATGGGGTTTAAACTAGGTCATCCGGCAAAATTGAAAACTAAATAAACAATTATTATGCCCCCATCGAAGATGGCAGGTATATTTGTTTGCTAATGTAGTGTGGTCTGTTGGTTGATCACTTTCGTTTCGTCTTTCTAAGTTCAACAGTTTTCATCCAATTGTCACCAAACTTCATGAAAATGTTTGTGGGCATAGTATCTAGGTCAAGTTTGATAATTGGTAAAAAATTCTCCAGGAATTGAGGAGTTATGGACCCTGAGTTATCTGAAATTGGCCTTTTTAGCGGTTTCCTCTCTCTTAAGTCCAACACCTTTCATCCGATCTCACTTCATGAAAATGTTTGTAATAATGAATGTCATGTCAAGTTCGATAATCAGGCAAATCGCTCCAGGAATCGTGGAGTTATTGCGCTTGAAATATCTGAAATTGTTCTTTTTAGCCGTTTCGTGTTTTAAGTCCAGCGCTTTCCATCCGATTTCCACCAAACTTCATGAAAATGTTTGTAATAATTATAATACCTCGGGCAAGTTTGATAACCAGTCAAATCGCCCCAGGAAATGTGGATTTATGGTCCTTTAATTATCTAAAATTGGCATTTTAAGCGTTTCCGTTCACTAAGTCCAACTATTCTTAGTTGATCACCAATCTTGTTGGGAATCTTTGTGTCTGTATTTTCTGGGGTAAGTTTGATAATCAACCAAATCATCTCAGTAAGTGTAGTGTTATGACCCTTAATTATCTCAAATTAGCTTTTTATCGATTTTAACCTAAAGGGGGTATAACTGTTTGCAAACAGCTCTTGTTATTTTAGCATTTATCTTACAGCGAAACCTGAGCCTGTTAATGACCTTCAATATCTCGATGGTTCGGTGAAAGAGACCAGTGCAGTGATAACATGGTCTCCAGGATTTGACGGAGGACTGCCACAGGCGTTTGTTGTGTTACTAAAAAAAGCCACTGACAATTCATGGTCTGCACCAATGGAGACAAAAGTAGCAAATGCAACATTGACGGATTTGCAACCTGGAACCGAATATCAAGTCAAATTGTTTGCTCAAAACAGCATAGGGCAATCGGAACACACAGAGCCAATTTCATTTACAACTTTGAAAACAGGTCAATACAAATTTTGAAAATGTGTGTAGCTCTTATACAATGAAGGCATAATGCCAAACGTACTATCATTCGCAGAATCATATTGCTATAAGCACTATATTTAACTTTGTATGAGTCGGATTAAGTTTGCTAATTAAAAGTATTATGTAGCAGTAAATAAACAGGCATTAAATTACATACGTTCGTAAACATAACGCGTATTCTTTGTATACATGTAAACTTACAACTTCAGGAGAAGCCTCGTCGACAGTCGCTGCAGTAACAGGTGGCATAGTTGGAGGAGCAGTAGCTCTAGCAGTGGTCATACTTGCAGTTATTGTTATTTGTCGAAAATACAAAATAAACTGCGCATTTCCGGTCGAAAGAAAAGGTAAGCATGGTATTAGTATTGAAAAAATACAGTTTAAATTGTGTTGTATGCGTATCTTAAGTTGTGTTGCCTAAACATTTCTCTACTGCGGCCACAGCTGGAGTTTCACTTACATGCTTTGAAACTTGATTTATTGAGGAAGTAGTTACTGTTAATAAAAATCATGTATCATCACTTTGTAAAGTAGATCAGAATAGACGCTTCCACAAATGTCACTCATATTCAAAACAATTTGCAATATTATCCAATCGTCGCACTTGGATATCACGTGTTTAGCGGGTAAACTATTTGATATAAAAGAGCACGTGCATAATGTTGTGATATTCAAATGAGCGCGTAGTAATATTTGTAATTTTCTATGAATGGATAGTAATCCTTTAACAAAAGCTGGGGAGGAGTTTCAACTATTCTTGACAAAACCCGGATCGGTCTATCATGGCTTCATATATGTTGTTGTTTGCGGTCGTTATTTGCCATTCACAATAAAAAATCGAATGTTAAATAACGCCACGCTTTTGCAGAAGTCCGAGACAAAAATATAGAGAACTATGAGTATTCTAGACATCAGATGACTGGTGTGAATGATCGTAAGTTTTATAACTTAGAAAGTACTTATTGTTACTTTGACATTGTTGTGAAATGTACATAATGTTAATTGTTAATTTACGATGTATAAATGTAATTTGACAAATGGCAAAAAGCTCAGAATCAACTATACTTTAATACAACACGATAAATAATATGTTTAATTTGACAGAACAATCAAATTAATGGTTATCTTTCAGAAATGATATGTTCATTCTCATTTATACTTTATAGACGAATATTCCGGACTTCACACACACAATGTGTAAGTAGACGTGTTATTTCTATAAACCGAATGAATTCTAACAAATTAAAATTAAGTTAGGAACTAAACAAGTGTTATTCGTAATTGCATTACCGTTATCTGATTATATACTACATGCGAATGATGTAAACAGTTTTTGTTCGATTCGTTTTCCAGTTTCCAAGAGGGTGAAAGCAACACAGTGCATTACGATAATATCCTAGCACCTATTGTAACCGATGCGTACGAATCACTGAGTAAGTAATAGTATCCACTTTCCAGCCGTTTTACATTGAACTTACAAAATACAAGATTTGTTTAGTATGAACACAATGGCCGCCGTTTAGATAGGTATTTGTTTCAAGTGAAACGATTATGAAGTGTTTGCATTTCCGTTTTCTAAGTTTTGACTTAGACGTATTCAATATATATGCTGTTTTTTTTACGAAAATTCGTACATATATATGGTATCTAAAGTATGGATTTATTTCAGAAATAACCAAAGCATCTGATAAGTAAGTTAATTTGCGTATTTTGTTGGTAAAATAGTGTGTATGTAGCGAAATATCTAACTTTGTTAAATATGCATTCTATCGCTAATTGAATTTATTACAAAAATGAAGGAAACGGTTGACGCACTGTAGTTCGGTCTGTTTGTCGCGACTGTAATTAGTATGTTACAGTGTTTAATGTCAAAAGTTCGAATAAATATATCAGCATGATAACCAAAAATTCGCATTGTCTTAATTAGAATTTATGTGATAATAATAATAATAATAATAATAATAATAATAATGATAGTAATGATAATAATAATCATCATCATTATAATTATTATTTCTTTTTATCAGTATAATAATAATAATAATTATAATGATGATGATTATTATTATTATTACTATTATTATAATTATTATCATTATTATTATTATTATTCATGATTAGTATTATGATTAGTATGTATACATTTCGCACTGGTATTACGATTTTAAAGGGTACTGTGTCTTTTAGTAAATAAGTGTAGCAAGTAAACGAGTATGTATTAAATAGTTGGACAAGCTTTCGCACCAAAATTAAGGCAATATATTTGATAATTTATTTACTCTTCAGTCAACAGCATGTCTACAGTTCACTTACATCCGCTAGGGACGACTCTGGTTGCGATGACACAAATGTTCATCTGGAAATCAAAGGTAGCGGTGCGTTTAAAACTGGCAATCGGTTTTTACTATCTAAGAAAACACTATTTTGTGGTACATTTTAGAATTGATATAATTTTTCTTCCTTTCGTATATGCAATGTACTCCACTTACTCTTTTCAGGCGAACGCATTTACATGAACACAGTATTGAGATAGACAGGATACGTAATGGGTGTACGCAGACCATATATGATGATGTTGCTACATTTATGGATTTATGAGTTCTCACTTTGAGATTATTTTATGGTAGCGTTGTTTTGATGCACATAACTCGCTTAGAGCAATATATATTCTAAAGGACATTCATGTATCCCCTTGCGGAATGGAATTGGAATGGGATGTGCATTGATTAAGCCCGTTTAAAATGTTATTGCACGTGTGTTTTTAAACTGGAGTACTATGTACAATTTCAATAATCGCATGAAATAGATCACAACACATATCTCATATGTAAAACTTCAACAGCAGGAGCCAGATCATTATAAATATTGTGTGATCATTTAATTAGAGCAAGTGACACATTGCCAATACAATACAACACGATACGAACATTAGGTAACAAGATCAAAGCACAACTATATAATTGGAATAACTGCCTCGCTTTGAAGGTATGTCGAACCTCACTCGTTGCCATAAATAAATTACAATACATGTACATGAAAATAACAATAAACCCCATCATATTGCATTGCAAAAAGCAGGTTAATGTGTGTGTCCTATGTGTATTTAAATAATTATTTTGTAAATGCGTCTTTAACGGGACTATTTTAACGAAACATTGGCTTCCTTGTGTACTTTAAATTATATTATATAATAGAAATGCGTTTTATCTTACACTTGCGCATTAACATTATCAAATTAGTGTCATACACAATGAGATATTTGTTTAAAAAAAAACAAAGAAGCATAACATTCTAAAAACTTAAAACCTCGAGCGGGTATCGAACACACGACTTAGGAGGTATATGAAAAAAATGACAGTAGACAGCGCTTTAACCAACTGCGCTGTCATGCTTGGTAAGGAGTCGTGTCTAAACTACTGTTTTACACAATATTTACCATTCTTTTCGATGACATAGTCCCTTTAAATAGTTTTGTTCAAAGAAAACAGTATTATAATTTATGTATCCTGGCTGTTTAAGATATATCAATATTTTCTCACGTGCATACTATGTATTTTTATCAAGATATACCAACTTAGGTATGAAAATGGTGGTTGAATAGGTTAAATAATCCGTCAAAGATGAAGGTCATTGAAGTAAAGTTGACAGCGTGATCATGCCTTCGTGTTACAACGTGATCATGCCTTCGTGTTACAATAAAGCGAACAGTATCGCACTATGTGCTCAGCCAGTTTCAAACAGTTTTCAATCACTTAATATTAAAACAAATTGTGTTTATTACTACTTTATTTGATATTGGTATTATATTCCCGAATAACAGTTTTTATTTTTTTGCAATGTGAACAAATCATGTGTAATGATATTCCAAATGTTGTTGATGTGCTGGTAACTGACTGCCGTAAAGGCGAATCTGTTGACTTCGACATATATGTATGTTTATTAACCTAAACATTCCATTTAGATAGTGTTATTAGTATAATACGTCGAATGTTTGTAATAATACAGTTTGAATATTCAAATACTTTCTTTATAATGTTTGCTGTTTTGACAAAAAATAAATAAACAACCACCAGAATCAGCACACATCTGATTACATACAAACTTATTGCCATATTTCAATTTCAACCATGCCTGAATTTTTGTTATGTCAAGAAATCTTTAGTAAATTTATCTAAATAACGCTTGTCGTTTAACCGATGAGTGTATATTAAGGGCGGCAGATGGGCCGGACCCACTTCTAGTCCATTATATCAAAGACCATGTAATGTTTGTTATTAACTTGAAGAAGAGTTCCATTTCACCCTTGAATGTAAATTATATACGGAACTAAGAGTAAAATACATTTCATTAAATTACAGACAAAGACTAAATATGCACACATTTATAGAGCTAATTACTTCAGAAAATGAACTTATAATAAAAAAGTAAAGTTGTTGCATTTTTAACTTATTTCTGGTTCAATCACATATCACATATGTTAAATCAATTTAATTTGTTTTGTACTATTTAGGTACACTACATGACTTGTATTGCTTTGTTTGTTAGTCTGAAATTAGGATTAAGGTGTACTCTTTTTTAAATGTGTACTCTTATAAACGGTATGTTATTTGTTATTTATAATAAAATAACAATGTGTTATACAAATGATTGCATAATTTAATATTGTTTTCATAGTGTGTGTTACACTTAGATATCTGTACCATTCAACACGTTAAACAGGGTTATGATTATGGTATTTTTTTATTAGTAGTAATTATTAAGCCTTTAATCAGTTGTTTCGTTTCGAATAGGTAGTCTGGAATAATTCGTTAACAATAGAAAAAGGTGTACTTTCATTAACACCATTCTTATGCTTTATTATAAAATTGTATCTGTAATGAAAATTATTGTATCATTATGTTTTCATAGTGTGATTGTTTTTTAATTACTTTCTTGTTTTCTTCTTATATTCTTATAAAGGATCTTTAAAACAAGAAGTTAAGTTCAAAAATTGTAATGTCCTATTTTATATTATTCACTTTGTCGATATGATTTGTACATTCATATTGCCAAATAAAATTCCACATTATCCATTTGTGTCAATAGGTTTTGCTTCCTGTATGTTTTATATGTAATTGTATGTACAACTGTATACTTACGTGTGTGCATATGTTATATATTTGTATGCGAAACATTGTCCGCTTGGGCTTTTATGTGAAATAAACTATAATTTCTTCTGGGGTTTTGAGAAGTCGCCTGTCTCTTTCTGTAATGTTGCCAATTTAACCCGACAACAATCGTCCGTATCGCATGCACCATTCATGATTTGGTGCACGTATTCTAATGTAATAGCGGTCATATACAATCGAGTCATCTACATGAAATGCTGGTTAGCCAACTATACTCTCCATGCCCAGTATGTCTTGATCCAAGTTTCGCATTTAAAATTTACCCCACAAAAACTCGCGCTTTTGTTTGCTTACACACCACCACCCGTTATTTATGGTGCGTTGCTTTATTTGCCGATATGCGAGTCGGAAACGATAAATTATACACACACGTGTATATTTGTTTTTCCATTTCCGAATAATTTTAATTTTCCTGACAAGGAAGAAAGTTAATTGTATGAGAATCAATTTTAGGTAGCATTTAATGCTCCTTTCTACGGGAAGTGATTCCGTATATTTACCTAGTGGATTTAGTATCTTTAATGACTTTAGGTATTTATCCATTTTAGCTGGATATTATGTGATTTCATTTGTTATAACAGCATTCATAATGACATTATGTAAGGCCATTAACACTGTAAAAATGCACTTTGTTATAAATCCTTCAATACATATTATTTAATAAGCATTTTATAACCCACATATAACACATTGAAAACCCCATCGTGATAAATACTGCTCCCGGATATAATAACGTGCGAGTGTGTTCTCACATTTTAATTATTTTGAACTTCTTTCTGATTGCATCATCTTTCCACATAACACTTCATTTTGCGTTAACCAAATGTATATTGTCCATTTATGTAAGTCAAACGAATTTTATTCCATTATGGCACAAATACGGCTGATAATTTCGGCCGTTTTTTATCAGCAAAATTAGCAGTTTCTTTCAAAATACTCGAATCGAACCTTACAGTGACGAATTATCTGAAAAAAGGAACCAAATGTTCAATATTAGTAACAAATCTGAAATATACCTTTTATCATTGTGTGATGCATGGTAAAATAATGTATATATAATGGAAAAAAGTGTTTACAAATTCCCTAGAAAAAAACATTATATAGTTAAGGTCGTGTTGTTTGGTTCATTTCTAGGTTACATTGTTGACGTAGATTTTTGAAGTGTGAGTATCTTAAAGAACCATAGTTTTTAGTTCTTTCTAGTCAATTATGTCTTAAGTTCGATACAAATTCTATGATTTCTATTTTCACGTGTTTTTCTCTATATTTTTTTATCAAGTACCTCCTAATGTAGTAAAAGTCAAACTCCATTTAACATATACGCTTTTGTATTGCACATTTCAATAACATTTTAACATTTATTTATATGTTGGATATCCCTTTAACACATTCATTCGAAAACGATTCTTTAATACATTGAGTACGTTGAACAGCGCATTACATTCCACGGTTGTTGTGTTTTTCTTATTTTGAGAAACAACAAGACAATACAACAGTTTATTATGTAAAATACAGAGCACAAATTACAAACATGTCATACATTAGAGTAATGAACTTGCACAAGAATATCTGAGAATTCTATTCCGCATATTTCCGATCCATAAGTAAGTATAGGCTTGACCATGGAATCAAACCATATAAAACCGTGTGTGAAAAATATCCAAAAGATTTCTGGTAAGATTAAATAGCAAAAAATGGATTTTCTGGCCAGAGCCGCGAGTTTTCATTTAGCTTTTCTCCATGATTGCTTTGGCTTAAATAGTATACCCATATATTTATACACTGTTATCACCTGTACCGGCATGTCGTCATAAACCCAATGTTCGTATGATCTAAGTGGACCGCCGTTTCTAAATACAATAATTTCAGTCTTCAGTTGGTTAATTGTTATACCAGGGTTTTAACAAAATTCAGAAATGGTGTTCAACTGTGATTGTAGTCCAACAGTAGTATCGGCCAAGGTAGTCAGCAAAAAAAAATGCATGTTATATCTAAGACTTCCTTGGTGATAAAAATGCCCCTGTGACATTTAGATCTTAGGAAGGGAGACAACTCGTTTATGTACAGGTTGAAGATTATAGTGCTACTTACGTCTCCTTGTCTAGTCCATATGTAACAATTAACTGTTTGTGTACGGTAATTATATTTAACTCGCAAACATCCGCGTAAATTGGAATACATTAATTTTAATACTTGAAATAGCTTTCCCCTAACTCTGTTCTTAAACAAGGCTATTAATTATGTATGAAGAATAAACCCATCAAACACCGTTTGGGAGTCCACATTTAAAACATAAAATCTCCCCCCAGGACTATATATATACTTTTGAACCATTCTTTGAAGAGTAACTAAATTGTCGATCGTCGAATATCCGGCACGAAAACCAGCTTGTGATTCTTCGATTTTGCCGTATAAATCGGCCCATTTGCATAATATGTTATACACAATATTATACAATATTTCATACATTACAATCATTTGTTATATACCCCTATAGTAAGAAGGGTCGTCTTTAACACCAGGCATATGCACCGGGGCGATTATATTATCTCGCCAAATATCTGGGGAATGTCCAGTAATTAAAATCTAATTAAACAAGGCAATGAGTATCGGTTTTATTATATGAATTGTAGTTTTTTTTTTAAATCGGCTCCAATACCACCAGTCCATTGCGACTTTCCACAATAAAGTGTTTTAATAAGCGTTATTTCCTCATCGACTCTAAATACAGTTCGCTTAAATTGTGTTGATTATCCTTAAAAAGGAAGCTTTTAAAATAATCACGCCACGCATCTGCGCCTACATAAGGAGTTTCTCTATTTCTTACGTTTTTACTACCTTTTATTAATTTCCAAAATAGCTTTTGGTTTGTACGAGATAAAACTAACTCGTTTATTTTTGAAGTTTGATATAATTGTTTTTAACTTTTAAAATCCTTACAAGCGATACATAGCGCTGATAATCCAATACATTATTAGTCACGCGAAACTTCCGTAGTGCTGCGCATCCGATTGTTTATCCACGTTACATTCTCGATCCCACCATGGCTGGTTATCAGAGTTGGCATTACTACATTGAGGCTTAGTTTTATAATTTAACAACAAAATACAACATTGCTGTGCGTGCTCTACAACATCATCAATAATTAAATACAAACACAAGACACGGTGTTGTAATTTGCATACTACACGGTGTTGTAATTTGCATACTACCTAACTACACTCAGATATATATGCACATTGATGCATATTTGTTTTTACCATTTCAATTGAAGTTATTCGAGACACAACAGTAACTAAGTTACAAGGTAATATAAGTGTACTATATCGTATGTCTAGTTTATCCAACAGCATCGGCAGAATCAGCTACAAATAAAAACAACAATGTGGACCCGGTAATGCAAAGCAATGTTCAAATTGTAAGCTAATCAAACCATGTATGTTCTGATGCCATAAATGCGTGTATGAATATTATATAATGACATTGCGCTGCTGTTGTTTTGCTAAGGAGTGACTGTACAATGGCGTAATTAATTTTTTTCAGTACATGTACTACATACTACATATACTGGACGTGACATCAATAATAAGACACTATTGAACTTGCAATTAAAAATAGTTTTCTCCTATAAAATATTATTGCTTTCGACAGAACTTTTGAAGAAACCAAAGGAATGAACCAAATGGCTTCTGTTCTCTGAATTTGCTGTAAATATTTACAAGAAGTATCCTCAAACAAGATATTCGGAGTATGTGATGTGGTAAATGTTTGTAAAACATCTCAATTGAATGTAGTACATAAATTTTTAAAACTGATGAATTTGTTGATTTGGTGCTTTATAAACGAGCAGTCTCTATTATATAGATGTCTGTTATTTACGCATATTTTTTATTTAAAATGAAATAGCAATAATTAAATTTTCAGTCTCAAACAGAGAACTCATGTTTTTGTGTGGCAGCATTTATATTAAGCTTCTTAAGCACTAGTATGGAATGTTTCTATATTCGAAGTATCGTACATAAAAAATAATATAAGTATTTAATGTCCAAGCAATGAACTGGAATCAAACAGTCCAGTGATGTCTGAAAAAACTAACACGTCATATGCTTATCAACAGCAGTATGTTAATCTATACACAATTAAACTATATAATACGCATTTACAAACGATTTTTACAAAAATTGATGTATATACCATGTGTCCCGATAAAAAGGATTTATCAGGGCACATTAATCTCAATTATAGTAATTGGTCGCCAGGTTCTTGTAACATAACCATGCAATTGTATTAGAAAATCGTTTTTTGAAACTGTATTTGCAAAGGAAAGAATATTCGAAGATTTTTTGTTGTAATTATTTTAGTAATACGCACTTAGGGTAAAAGTGAATACACATACAATTTCGACGTATACATCGTTCCACATATTCATAGTCTACATATAAAGCAAGACTACAAGGTGTGTCCAACACAAGTGTGTGTACCGATACTTTGGTTAATTGTTATTGTATACAAAGTTCATGGTTGGAAAGAATAAGAACTTACTAAACGGCAAAGCCGTTCCGGAAGTGGTAACTGTATTAGCACGAGAACTTCAAGGTCTAATGTGATATTTATAAAGTGGTCTACTTTTTAACACGGTATAATAAAATGCATATCAAATTAGAGGCTGCATGATTACGCGGACGTGAATGTTGGAGAGTTATGTTGCACTCGTGCAAATAACTGAACCTACCTGTATTGGCACGATAGCTTAATGTTATTGATTTATTTACTGTACAAGTTTGTTACTATTTATAGTAAGGTATACAATACTATTTTATTTTCTATTGAACTCAATAAAAATATAATGGTAACATTCCATATATGCGCTATGTAATTACATTTGAGTTACCACGGTTACGCTGTACCGGAGCACGCTATTCTTTTCCTTGACACAAACACCCAAGTTCAAATAATATTGAATACATAAACACACAAACACCAAGTATCAGGGAAATATTAACCTTTAAATAAAGAGAAAAAGGACAAACTCCAATTAACAACGCGTACCGATTGTAATTATCTTCTTCAGGTATGAATATAAACAAAATACATTATGACGTCATGAGGTCACGTTACGTAACGTCATTTTTGGCGTATTCTTTCACATAGAATTAACTATATACAATAGTTACATACGTTTCACAATACAACTATGTAAAAGTACATGTTTATATTAATATCAATAAAATGTATTATTAAATATATAATTTAATAAATACATAACTTATTGAACACATACTTAATAGAATGCAGGATCATAATTGATAAAAAGTCTCTGTAAATGACTGTTTTAAAAGCCAAATATTATAAATAACAGTAACAAACTGCACCAAATATTATGAAAATTTTTAGGAATCCGTAAAACAGTAATTAAGAAACAATAAATAGATAATACTAAGTAAATAGAACTATAAAATATTGTACATTGAAAAGCAATTATTTAAAAAATTAAATAGTATACAAAAATTAAGTCCCTTAGGATGTTTAGTTTCCAATGTACGTAATGTATGTACCCAATCCGTTTTCTTAAAAAGCTTTCGATGTTATTGTCTACGACATCTAAAGGCATAAAACTGAAATCATTTTGATCATGGTTGACTAATCAAAGTGAGATGCAATAAGCGTAGACAATGCAGGATTATTATAATTATGTATATCATAACGATGATTATTTAGACAATAATATACGGCAGAGCTGGGCCGGGCATCTATAATCGGCCCGCTGCCGATATAACGGCCCGCGGGCCTTTGGCCCTAGGGCCGTTATACGGCTAGGGCCGAGTATAGACGCCCGGCCCAGCTCTGCCGTATATTATCGTTTATAATACATATTATCCTGTCACAAGAAAAGAATCATGTTACTTTCTTTATTACATAAAATGTTAACAAAAACACCAAACAAACTTTCCGTACTTGTATATAACATTCAACTAATTACGCAATACGTGACGCAACTCTAACGAATGACGTAATTTATAAACAGAAAAACAGTGACGAAACGAACCAGTTTTCGCTGGACTCGCAGTTTTGTTGTGACAATGTTATGTCGTGTTTGCTTTTATTTTTAGTAAAATACATTACTATTAGTTTAATAAATCATTCATGGACGAATTCTGAATGATGAATGTGTCAGTTGGATAAATAATATATTCTGAGACTTTGAATCGAATAAAATTAAACGTTCTGACCAGTCATTGCGATTTCGTAAATCGTGTTTCTGGTCAGAATGGTTAACATGAAATTAATATCATGATTGTTACAAATTAAGGCTTATGGATACAAGACAATGGAATGAAGTGCTTACAGTATTGTTGGATTTTTATTGTTGGAAGCAATGGATTGAACTTGAGGTACAATAAAAGTTTCCGATCTGTTCAATTTTGTTCAGTGATTCTTTTTCTCAAACTAAAAGATGCATAGGCTATAGATCGTATATATATTTAATCAATTTAACTACAAACTTTCGTTAATATTCAGTATGTGCATTTTCGGATATAACCGTTTAATTTTGACTAAATACGCCATTCGTGGTCGTTGACGTCGCGCGATCGGATTCTCTTCGATTATCGAAAAATCGGCCGCGGCCAATTATAATTATATCGGCTCAGCGGAGCCGCGTAACGGCCCGTAATCGACGTCAAAATGTTACTATTTTTAGTAACACTATGTATTATTAATTCGTTATGATACTTGTTGACCAATCTGTCCAACATATTGCATATTACACCTCTTACAAGTTACCAGATATATAACATGTGAACTTGAACAGTTTGTATTGTGGTTAAGTTGAAATTTCTTTTTATTTTGCGAACTCACCAACGAGTGACTCTCTATAGTATTCATGCAATGAGAACATCGTGGTCTGTTGCATTAGAGGAATTGAATATTTCCTGACATGTATTTTCAAACTTAGCTTTAGTAAGAATATTCTAGACATGTTTAAGGCGTTTACATGCCATGACAGGCCTAAACTGGTGAAGTGCCCTTACAGCGGGGTTATCAGATAATTTGAGTAAATCCCAATATTTATTAATAATATTACCAATATTTGGTAGTGATGGGTAATATTTAATAACGCATGGTATAATTTTGTTGCCAGCTTGTTGCGAAGGCAAAAGTGCTTCAATTTGTGTTATTGTTTTAATTTTATTAAAGGCTGAATCTATAACCTCCTGAGGGTAGTTCCTATTCATGAAATCATCACGCAACTTATCAATTGCGTTATTGAAAACATTGTAATCAGAGCAAATACGTCTATATCTTTTAACAAGGCTGTATAGAATCCCATTAAACAATGTAGTAATGACGTTACATATAAATATGACATAATTTGCAAGTACAATTTTTAAGTAACCACGATAAAGCTGAGCGGCCACACACGTGACGTCTGAAGAACGTCCGGAATTCTTCTTCGCACTGACAAGTAGGTTTGACAGTAGTCAGTGACAGTACTGACAGTGGGTGACAGCAGCTCGTTACTACTAAAATCATATAGCAAGAACGAGGTGTATATTCGGTGTCCCAGCTGATATTTTAGTTGCACAAATGGTTTTGTGAAGTCAGAATGGTTCTGGCGGACAATTAACGTCTAGCTGTAATAAAGATGCAGACACAGAGTGTTGATTTTTATAACATTTTCAATTTCACATCATATTTAAAATCAAAGCGCTGACAGCGTGAAAAGACGGTCGTCGTAATGAAAAGGTATCACACAAGAGCTGGATGCTCGACTTTCTCGAAGTTGATCATATTCTGGCCTTTTGTTAGTAGAATTAGTTCATCACTGTGATGAAGTGTGCTGAATTTCAATTCAATAACTATTATAGATCATACAAAATTTGACCTAAAGCTAAAATTCTAAGTTAAAAAAAGTGCAATAACTCTATCAAAATCCTTGATATAGTTATCTCATCTTGTCTACAGTATGGGTTTATGACTGTGATCAAATATTTTGTGATTCAAGTCAATACCTCTTATTGTTAGTGTGAAATTTGAACTAAAGCGAAAATTCTAAGTTTTAGAAAGGACAATATCTAAAACGAAATCTTTGATAGAGTTACCTACTCTTGTCTTCAGAATAAATTCATCCCTGTGAACAAGTACTTTGAGTGTCAAGTCAATACCGCATACAGGTATTGAGAAAAATGACCTCAAGCGAACAGTTGGAAAAAGGGTAATAACTCCAACAAAATCCTTGAAAGAGTTATCTCCTCATGTCAGCACCATAAACAAGTTCTTTGAGTTTAAATTTAATGACTTTGATAGTTATTGAGAAATTTTATATTTAACAAAAAATCTCAAAATTGTCAAAGTTATATGTATAAACAAGGGCCGATAACTCTTAAAATACAAATCACAGGGTTACCTGCCTTGCTATAATGAATTGCCCTTTTATAGTGAACAAGTATTACAAGTTTAAAATGGATACCTTTGATAGTTTTTGAGAAATGGACTCTGACAAAAAACTTAACCAAACAACTTATCTAACGCAGACGCTGACGCAGACGACAGCGACGACAAGTCGAGCTAAAATGGAACAAATACGGTATGTGCGTTGAAAACTTAAGTTCCAACTTTCAAATATGGAAACTTAAGGTTGGTTTCAATGTGGCGTATGGGAACATCACAAAGACATCCCAATAAGATTTAACGTGCATCCCAATAAGATTTAACGTGTTACTATAAATAAAAGTAAGAACAAGAAACGTGAACATTTCACGAAAACCAAATGTTGCCAACGAAATGCATAAAAGGCAGCACAATAATAAAAGAAAGGAAGCAAGGTGATGCTCATTATGATATGGCTAGAAATACGTAACTTCAAATCGGTCTTGAGCATTGAGCAAAATTATTTTTCTATTTTTAGTAACAGTGACCTTGAACCCACCCACCCCAATATGCAATCAGAAGTGAGATCTCGATATAAGGTATATACATATTAAATTCCATTACAATAGCTCAATTCGTACTCGTGTAAATGAGCATAAACCGTTTTTCTATTTTTAGTAATGGCGACCTTGACCTGGAATCCACCCATCTACTATACAATCCCAAGTGAGGTCTCAATAAAAGATACGTATATATAAAGTTTTATTACAATGGCTCAATTTGTACTCGAGTTACTGAGTGGAAACCACATTTCTATTTTTAATAATGGTGACCTTGTCCTGGAACACACCCAGCTAGAATGAAATCCCAAGGACATTTTCTAAATAAGGTAGCTCAATTCGTTTTGGAGGTATTGAACTGTTTGTTTTATTTTTTGTAACAGTGACCTTAAGCCCATCCACAATCCCAAGTTAAGACTCGATAAAAAATACATATAAATAAGACTTCCTAACAATTTCTCAATTCGTTCTCAAGTAACCTTAACCTTAACCCCATGCATATGGAATTCCAACTGAGGTTTCGATATAAGGTATCTACATATGGAGTTTCATTCAAATATCTCCATTCATTCTAAAGTTAGTTTTTTCTGTTTTTAGTCATGGTGACCCCACCCACCACATTTGCATACTACTATTTGCTTCCCACTTAATCTGATCTACTTTAAAAATCCATTATTTTCCTTGAACTTGTTTTAAACTAGTTAATATTGCTTAGATGCTGTGCCTTTTTTGTTAAAAGAAATCATTGGATTTCACAGAGAAATTTGCATCCGAAATGTTCACACATTTGATCCGACATTTTCTCCCAAGTCTAAGTAAGTTTTGTTTTCCTTTATGAGCTTTGTGAATACCAGTCCAAACATAAATCTTAAAAAGTGAACATCAGCGGTTATCATTACAGTTACTGTCATATTAAATGTTTTATTGATTTATTTGTAATCAATTCATTTGCCTTTTCCAGTATGACAAAAACAAACACAAAATACAGTAATATATATATGTTCCCTTTCTCCAGTTTAAGGTTACCTTATAGTACTTATGAATGCATCCTATATTGTCTGCTTATAAAGTTGTCACTATCAAAAGTGTGTGTAGACAAATCAGGCACAATGAAGTTTGCACAAAATATGGAATCCGTAGTACACAAATGATAAACAATAGACCATCGAAATGAGGAATAGTGCACTGTGCTGCAAACATTGATAACAAAATTTAAATTAATGTGTTGCAAAGATGAACAGATTTCCAATTGTGTTATTGTTGAAAGATGAACCTACTTTAGAGTAGAAGAACGAATTTAACAAAAATGCCTTCTAAATATTTCATAGGCAGCCCTGGTTAGATAAAAGCTGTCCATAGCACATTAATAAAATTCATGGCCAATGTTAAAGTTGCTCTGGGTAGGAAAAATCTCAGATCTTGGGGTTGATTGTCCATAACGTCGACCAGCCATAATATAGGTGTGCCAACAGCGAAGGTTTCTTTTGGACTGTCCGCAGCTCAGTGATCTCCATAATACCGCGCCGCCCACTCCTCTCACATGGGTTATTCTCTGTCAATCAGCAGCTTCAATAGCCTAAAGAGAAGATAATGAGATTAAAACAGTTTGCACTCATAACCTGTAGATATAGTAAGAAGTCTTAACAAGAAACAAACAACAGTAGGTGTAATGTTTTCACAGAAAGTTAAACGTCTGAGCCATTTTTACAACTGAAAATCATACATCAAACAGACATTATCCAGACAATTGTAATATTTTCTTCCGGACTCAATCATATACCGTCCTTAACATATGTATTAAACAACAAAAAGTTTGTAATTACAAAAGGGTTTGAAACAAGTCCCAATTCTAAAGTATGAAATATTTTATTTGTGTGTGTCTGCAAAGATGTAGTATTACAAACAGTCATTTCAAATTTCAGATTCAGTAGCCAGTAACCACTTTGGAATGTGATGTGCCTCACCGTCCTGAAACATACGTTACTGTCATTTACATACACAATGGGGAGATGCCCCTATTCCTGAAAGGCTGATGTCAAGAACCACTATAGGGGGCTGGCAAAATTCGATATTTTCTAACTTTCCGTTTATTCCAAATGCTGTTTGGCGCTTGTAAAAACCAAGTTGGGAATCGCTTTATACTTGGCATCGGTATTCTCGCGGCATCAATTTCCGCAGTAATTGTTTATCTTCGGATTTTCATCATACATGCCTGTTTTTCAGGCGAAAATGGGACATTGACAAATAATCGGCGGACATTTGACATTTAAGCGGGACACCTTAATATATTGTCATTTGGTTCCGGGATCGGACCGCGGCATAAACTCATGTCAGATCATATATGTACATATGCATGTATACACTAGCCTGTTTTCGCGATCTCAACACGTAAACGTAATAACTTCACTTGTTTCGTTGTTATCATCCACAATGTGATATATTCATATATAAATTATTGTATTTGACAGCTTTGTATATCCAAATATTCCATAGTTCATTTTAATTATTTCAAATTGCGCTGCTATAACGCATATAATAGAGTCAAATTCGAAACGCCTATTTAATTCTGATGTTCACTAAACACATATTATATTTAGAGTTAAAATGAATAATGTTGTGTAAATCCTTTGTTCTGCTATAAAAACGCGCGAAATTTATGCTGACATGTACAACGTTACGTCATCCGCATGGAAAGCGTGGGTGTATTTATTGACATATAAAAACTTTCTCCGACTCTTCTTTTGGACGATTTTAATTATAGCAACACATGATATTGTAAATTGTAAAAAAACGTCTTTTACATGAAGCAGACACCAATCAGACGAGTAACTGCTCAAATGTAAAGTGTGCTGTCAGCAATCATCAACATTACATAAAAACAGTTTTAGTGTCCGTGTGCCGTAAAATATAAATTACGTTCATTTATGATAAAAGAACTTAACAAAGCAAGAAGCTTTAATAAAAACATTATTCACAAATTCTAAATTTACAATGCACATAATGTCATGTATTTCGTGTAAATCCTTCCCTTCTCGAAAGTGTATTTAAAATAAATACGCATTTAATGCGTATTAAACGCTGCGGTATTGGCCCCATATTTTGTCTGCGTTAAATGCGCATTCAATATACTTTTAGTACGCAAAGTGTATTTTTGTGTGTACTTTTCTGTTGTTTTATTTACAAAAAAGTACACTTTAAATACAGTTTTGTGTATGTTTTGAAGATATAGTGTATATTTCAAGGAGAAAATTACACTTTAAATGCACTTTAGTGTGTCTATGCAGGAAAAATGCAGAAAAAATCACTTTTATCTGTATTAAGTGTATTTTTTCTGCATTTTTAAGTGTATTTAATGCGCATTAAACGCAGAAAAAATACGGTGCCAATACTGCAGCGTTTAATGCGCATTAAATGCGTATTTAATACACTTCTTCGAGAAGGGTTTGTTCTGCTCGCATAGCCCGCAAAAATTATGCTGACAAGTAAAACGCCATGTCATCTGCATGAACAGCGTGGGCGTAGGCGTAGAGATTTCCAAATAAAACTTTGTGGTGCAGAGAATATTGCGATCTTAACTTTTGTATCAAAAGTTTCATAGCACAGAACAACAAAATTTAGCTTCTTTATGGCGAATGATGTGCAGATAACATTTTCTCGTAAACAAACAAGAGGGCCAAGATGGCTGTAGGTCACTCACCTTATTGTAAAGCATCATAATGGCTTTTAAACAAAAAGATTGTTTAAGATTTCAATATAGCCATACAGCATTTTTCCTCTATATTAAGTTGGTACAGGAAAACGGTACTATTCCCAATCCGATTTTCTGACCATTTTTCCCAATTTAAGGTTAAAAAATTCCCAAATGAAAGAAAAAAATCCAAAAAGACCCTGAAAAGATGGACGATGTTCCTGTATTTTACTTTTGTTTTACCCAAGCGTAAACCTCCGCACACAGCTCAAATCAGTTACTGTTAACGCCTAGGGGAAGTAACCGCTGCAGGGTTTAGTGGCTCTGTATCGACTGGTTACTGTTACCAGTTATGCATTGCATGTAAGAATGGGAACCAGCTGAATTGTGACGCGTTTTCGCGAGCGTCATTGATGGGACATGGCAATTCATTAGACAAAAAACTACCAAAAAACAAGAGGGCTGTAATGCGATAATTGAGATGGCTGTGCTAAAAGGTACAGTTTTGCTTTTTATTTGATAATTTTCAGTCCAATGATGATAAATAATGTTAATGCAGGCCCTGAAGACATCAACGTTGCATTTACAAATAACTGCATGCAAGTCATGAAACTGTTGGAAATCAAATTTTATTAATCAATGTTTATGGTCATACACAAACTATACACAAACTCTGTAAGTTTGGTAAACATTGAATAAAAAATTGTGTGTGCAAGCCAATCATTGATAAATTGTTGATGTTTTTTCCAAACACAACGGGCAATAACTCTGGTGTTTCTGGGCCAATCATGCTTTTATTCAACTTCACCTGTAGTCTTACGTTCATAAACAAACTGTACACGATTGGTGAAGATTGGATGAAAAATGAAGTCTCACTCCTGTATAATGTCCATTTTTTCCTATTTTTTCACAAATAAAGGGCAATAACTCTGGTGTTTCTAGTCTGGTCTTGCTTATATTCAACTTCACCTTTAATCGTATGGTCATAGACAAACTGTGCAAGATTGGTGAAGATTGGATGAAAAGTATCTATCCTGAATAATGTCAATTTTTGCATATATTTTTTTCACAAACAAAGGGCAATAACGCTAGTGTTTCATTTCCGATCTTGCTTATATTTGACTTGAACTGTAATCGCATGGTAATAGACAAACTGTGCCAGATTGGTGAAGATTGGGTGAAAAATGTATCTCTCTATCCTGAATAATGTCCATTATTGTATATTTTTTTAATAAACAAAGGGCAATAACTCTGGTGTTTGAAACACGATATGGCCCATTTTGGGCATCTGCTGAGATCTGATGGTCGTACACAAACTGTGAAAGTTTGGTTAAGATTGGATGGAAAATAGGGTCTATATGTTGGAAAAGGCGACTTTTGCACTTTTTTTGCATGAAAATGGGGAAATAAATCTGGTGATACTGGTCCGATTGGGCCCATTATTAAACTCGTCCAACATTTTATGGTCATACACAAAATGTGCAATTTTGGTCAAGATTAAATAAAAAATGTAATCTTTATCCCGATAACGGTCCAAAATGTTGACGGCATCTTGACGACGGAAGGACGGACGATACCGGTAGGTCCCCTATTCCAATAGCTCACCGAGCACTTCGTGCTCAGGTGAGCTAAAATGTAGTCTTTATCGCGATAACGGGACAAATTGTTGACGGCATATGGACAACGCCAAAGAGGTTCCCAATACCAATAGCTCACTAAGCACTTCGTGCTCAGGAGAGCTAAACAGGTTACAGAACCGGGATGGCTTTCTGCCCTGTCCCATTTTAGCAGCATCCGGTACCTTTTTGGATCCTAGATCTTTCCCTAGCCATTGTTGTTTTGAAACTGGAAGTAATCATTTTTTCGCGACGTTTATGTCCAGTGTGCATCAAATTTGCGCAGTGACATCACATTCACATCTACTATTCTGGTTGTTCTAGAATCATTAGGCTACACTTGATCTATTTCTGTGACCTTTTTTTATACGATGAATTATGTTCATATCGGCATTTGTTTGGTGTTTTAACTGTTTTAAGCGTTACCTGATGTTAAACTCGTAATACTGATTTCATAATTAATGAATTATAAAGATCTTGATTAAAATCCATGTATATTATTATTATATTATATATGCTTTGTTATTGCAAAAATGGCGGGAAAATTTCCTCATGCATGTCGTACATATGCACGTCAAATGTTAACGACCCGATTTACAGAGCATTACTTTTTGCAGTGACTGTTTTAACGATTAAAGGGTATACCTATGAAAGATGCTGTAAATAATACTTGAAATCACAAAAAGGTGTAAAGTTTACGGTAGAAGGAAATAGCCTGTGCAATTTCCAGTCTTTTTAAATACTGTTTAAATCAATTCTCAAACCTTACTGAAACCACTAAAAATGCAATGCGACAATCCTATAAACATTTTTAATAATGTTTAAAACGATTTACCTTGAAAATTTACTCGAGAAATCTCATTTTCAAAGCAAAAATGTTAATGGGGCTCAATCACTTTGAAAGTTCTGAGCTGAGCGAACAGAAACAACAAAACTGCATGAGCGTTTACTTTCACGATACAAAAGAATTAAAAATTAATTAAATCATAATTAAAATCTTGTTAGTTACATTTCGCATCACTCTAATTCCCCCCCCCCCGAGCAGCGTAACTTATCAAAAAATTGATAATACATATGACGATCGCTTGCGTAATAATCTGCATTACCATTACCAGTTATAGGTACAGCAAAATATACTGATAATAAATTTTAAAGTGCATCAGGGACTCAGATTTTTAAATTCAAGCACAGGGTTTTCTGTCGCCTGCAGCAATCTAATTGGCATAAATTATTGCTTCTGAACGATCCCACTACTGTGTAACCTAGCCACAATTTTGACAATTGAGATGACAAGCATCATCTGTATGACCAATTGTAGGTACAGCAAAATATACTGATCAGAAATTTTCAAGCGCTCCTGAGACAATGATTACAAAATTCAAGAGCCATGGTAAGGGACCGTTAAATAGCCTGTGGAAACCACTGAATAAATCAAAAGCTAATAGCTCTAAATTCTTTTGATAATCAATGTTTGAGTAGGTAATTATATTTATAATGTCAGTTGGTTTTAATCTCACAAAGTAGGCAGATGTGTCTAAAGCCCAACGAAGATGGATCAAATTCCTGTTAATTTGCTACTTGTTGGAAGTGTTTTTCCATTTATTAAGCACTTGTATTCCTCAGGATAGTGTTCAACTTGTTCATTGCAAATAAAAAAAAATCTGCTTCTTGTAGTTCTTCAACTCACAATATCTTTTGTTTGTTTCTCTTCATATAATCTTTTTCTTGACAGTTTGAAACAAATCTTTGTAACCATGCCATCATTCTGGTCAAATGTCTCCAATCTGAATGCCTACAAGGATCTAGTCTATTTTCTTCAAGTTGCTTGACTACTACAAATGTGTCATTACCATTTTCCTTTTCTGGTGAACTTTTTGTGACATGCTTATTCTCGTTTTTACTTCGCAGTTTCGAATGTCTTGCTTTTCAATGACATTTTTAGGCCATTTTTCTTCAATTGTTTGCTAAAAATCTGGACCATTCTGCCACAATGAATTTGCAATAAGTCTTTCAGCAGATGTTCCCCTTGACGTCAGATCTGCAGGGTTCTCTTTGGTAGGGATGTGACGCCACTGTTTTGGAGAGCTGTTTTCATTTATCTCACCTATTCTATTTGCCACGAAAGGCTTGAAAAATCTGTTTTCATTTCCTATCCAGTGCAACACGTTTGTGCTATTAGTCCAATATGTTACATATTATTCTGACAGGTCCAATGCTCTTACTAAGCTCAAGGATAATCGAAGTCCCAATACTGCCGCAGTTAATTCAAGCCTTGGTATGCTAACTGCTGTCAAACGAGAAACTTTGGTTTTACTACAGATGAATTTCACTGTAATGTTCTGGGATTCATCTAAATGTCTGACATATGTAACAGTTCCACGCGCATTTTCTGATGCATCTACAAACACATGGAGCTGAGATTGTTTCTCTTTTCGAAATGACAGACTTCTTGGTACTGTGAAGTTGTTCAATAATGAGAGGTCATTCAGCCAATATGTAATTTCACTTGTTAGTTCTATGTCGATTTCTTCATCCCAATCATAGCCTTTCAACCAGTACCGCTGAAGAAATATCTTTCATAATATTGTATATGGTGACACAAAACCTAGTAGGTCAACCAGACTTGCGACTCTTCTCAACAGGTTTCTTTTTGTCACTTTTTGCATTGTACAGTCCTTGTCACTCAATTTGAATGTGAAAATGTCAACCTCAGCTTTCCATGCGATTCCTAATGCTTTTGTGTTTGGTAAGTAGCTAGTATCTAAATCAATTTCTATAGACCTCTCAATTTTAGGGATCTTTTTTAACAGATTGCGCGAGTTTGACACCCATTTCCGTGCACACATGCCTGCCTTGAGCCACAGTTAAGATAATTCCGTGTACAGCTGTAGCGCTTGATCTTCAGTTGGTACTGAATCCATCGAATCATCCATATACGTAGATTTCAATACAGTGTCAGCAGCCATGGGGTACCTATCTAGATGCAACTTTGCATTTGGCTGTGCAACGAGCTGTGCCAGGAAAGGTGATGCGTTTACGCCAAAGACTAGCGTTTTGAACTCATATTCATAACAGTATGTGATATTTTCTGTCTGTTTTGAACATTCCTGCTCCGAGATACATCTCACTGATGTGTCGTAATGTCATGTTTTCTTAGACGGAGTAGTACGTCTAATAATTTGTTTTATAGTTTGGGACCAGTATGAATAAAGTCATTTAGGCATACTGCTCAAAGACTAGGCATCAAAGACTATTCTAACCTTGGTAGTCTCCCTTTCTGGTTTAACAACTGGAAAGTGTGGTAGACAGTTTTCTGGTATTTCTTCATCTTTTGTAATTTTTCTCAAGTAGTTTTTTGCAACATACTTCTCTATGGTTTCCCTATAGGCTGATTCAATGTGTGGGTCTTCCTTCAGTTTCTTGTCTGTTTTGGGTTAACTCTTTTGGATTGTTCTTCCAAGGAATTTTTACTACATACTGATTGTTCTGGCACCATTGCATCTCTCAAGCATTTCAATACATTTTTATTCACAGGTGAAATCTCGTCTTTTGACATGGTACCATAGCTATCTAGTTCCCATGAACTTTTCACCATGTTGTCTAGATCGTCTTGTTTCGCATGGTACGTCGCGAACGACTTTGTTGTGACGTCCCTGCCCAAAGGACCGACGCATGTCCATCCTAATGGTGTAAGCCGTGCACTGGGTTCTCCATGTTTACCTGTAACTTCATGAAATGATTGGTGCAAACAAGCATAATCTATTGCGATTAAAATGTCTACTTTAGAATTTCCGCCCAGCTTTGGAAAGTTAATGTCTTTCAGGTGCGGCCATCTTTTCTCTAGATTGTTCCAGTTTACAGTCTGTAGTGATCCTGTTACATCATCAAGCACTAAGGCGTCCATTTGTATTTTATAATCACACAAAATTTAATATAATCTTATTGATATCTTTTAAATAACCAGAATTATTGCATTTGAATCACCTGCTAGTTGTATCTATTTCAGTATATACCAATTCATAGTTAACAGAGATTTGAATGCAATAGAGATTTGAATGCAAGGTTTAGATATATCACATCTAAACAACATGGTAATACATGGTATCGTTTTCCAATAGCAAGAACAGGTTACAGTATGAAAAGGAGCACATAAACATTCCACATAGAAGAAGAACTTTATTTCGAACAGTAAGCATAAGCTCATGAGTTCAAACAATCATAATACATAAATAAATATACAAACAATCGTCATGTTCCATGTGATGTAACAAAGCAGGTAGTAATATAGTTAAATTATACAAATAGTTGACAGATCAAAATAATTGGGAGAAAAGTAAGTTACAGTAATAATGTAGAGCATACGTACATGTTGTATATTAAAATGTTGAGTCATGTAGTTGAAAAGCTTTATAAATAAAAGTCGCAAGTTTTACTGATAAACGTTCATTTTCGGTGTTTAAAAGTTCAATAAATTTAGGGATGTTTGGTCGTTTCCAAAAATATTTATTTAGATATACTTTTCTTTCATTGTAATAAAGTGGACATTCAAGCATAAAATGAAACTCATCTTTAATTGTATTACATAATTGGCATTTTCTGTCTGCTCTAGGTATTTTATGTGGTTTGTTCCATCTACCTCGTTCAATTGCTAATCTGTGCGATGAGACACGTAAGCGGCATAATGCTGTTCGGAATTTTTTAATTTTGACATTGTCAAGATAGGGCTGGAATTTAAAATCTGCTAATATTGAATATGTATTCGCACGTGATGATAGATTTAGTCGTTCGTGCCAATTTTGAATAAAACAATCTTTAACTCTTTGTTTAAAGACTTTAAGAAAAGCGTCAGTATTGCCTACTCCTTGAAATAACCATACTTGATTAAAACCCATGCTTTCAAGAAATATTTTTACATGTAATGCCCAATTTGTTTTTGTCGGAGATAAATCCATATCATTTAACATCATTTTGTATGCGTATTTAATGAATTTTCTGTCCATGGACGTTACAACTTTTAACCAGAATCTAATAATATTGTTCATTCTGTTACAATATAGAGATGTTCTACCTACTTCTCCATATATGAAGTCGTTTTGTGTACTCAATTTAACACCTAGTAAGTTTTTCAAAAAATGTAGATGTAAACGTTCAAGTTTTTCGCTTTGTAAGAAACCCCATACTTCTGATCCGTAATTTAATATTGGCACAATTAGCTTGTCAAATAGGTCTATTATAGATCTAACATCAATATCAGTAAATTTTATTAAGTACTGCTTCAATTTAAATAGGGCCTTAAGTGCCTGACCGTTCAAAATTTCGAAAGTTTTATTAAATGACCCTCCAGTAGTGAACGTTATACCAAGATATGTGAATTGATTAACTATTTCAATTTCGTTTCCAGCGTATAGGAAATTAAGGGAATCTTTCAGTCTTCCAGCTTTTCTTAAAATCATAACTTTAGTTTTATTAACGTTAACGCTTAACTTCCATCTCGTACAGTAATTATGAAGTAAATCAAGTGATTGTTGAAGTTCAATTTCGTTTAAGGCAAAAATGACAATATCGTCGGCGTATAACAACAAGATAAGTTTTAAGTGTTCAACATCAATGCCATTTACACCGTTCAATATGTAATGTTCTTCAAGATCATTAATATACATAGAAAAGATAAAAGGAGATAAACAGTCACCTTGACGTGTGCCTAGCTGACATGTAAATGTGTTACTTAAACAATTTTGGTGCTTAATACGTGAGTTAACATTACTATATAGGGATCGTATTACATTCAACATATTACCACGAATGCCGTATTGTATAAGTTTATAGAAAATATTACCTCTTACTAATAAATCAAATGCTTTAGTAAAGTCAACAAAGCATACATACAATTTTTTGTTTTGGTTTAGAATATGATTTATTACACTGGACATGATGAAAATGTTATCTACTGTACCCATATTTCTTCTAAAACCAGCTTGGGCTTCAGAGTATATGTTGTAGTTTTCAGCCCAGGTATTTAATCGGTTATTAATGGTAAATAGTTTTCCAAAAGTACTTAGAAGTGTAATGCCTCTGTAATTTTCTGGGAAATCCGGGTCCCCTTTTTTAAACATTGGTATAATATAACCTTCAGTCCACTTGTAAGGGAAATAACCCATATTAAATATCTTGTTAAATAGTGTTACAATATAATTTGATATATGTGGGAAGCCATGTTTAAAAAATTCGTTTATCAAATAGTCTGGACCTCCTGATCTATCAGCATTAAGTTGTGAACATGCTTTGTAAATATCATCATGAGTTATTTCATTATCTAGTTCATTGAACATAACTTGTAGTTCACCATTCAAAAATCTTTCGTTAAAATATAAAACATCATCATCTGCTTGATAAAAATGTGAGTCTGGGTTATTTATAGCTTTAAAATATTGTTCAAAATGTGATAATGTTATATTGCTACAACTATTCTTTGTACTACAACATGTATCTTTCAGCATTTTCCAATATAGTTTAGCATTGTGTAACCGTGCGCCTTCCAATTGTGATGTGACCTTTTTATCGAACAATATTTTTTATTTCTAATAGTTGATTTATATGACGATCTCGATTGTGATAAAATATTTCTGTTTTCTAATGTTTTACTATCTCGATATTGATTTAAATTATCGAAGAAATCCTTTCGTTTTAAGTGACATTCATTATCAAACCATTTATTTAATTTCTTAATGGGCGATTCGGTTTTGGGTCGGTTACGTATATTGTGCCTAAAAAACTTGTCACACACCCATTGGAAGTCACTATAGAAACCTGAAATATTTTCATCAAGATGTTCAGCGCACTCAATGGTAGATAACTTTTCGATTAAAGAATCTAAATTTGTTTGATAATTGTCGTCCTGTAATTCATTAATAAAATTGTACATATTTTCGTCATTCCACTTATAGCGGTATTCTACGTTTTCATAATCCCCGATATTATTATCTCCCTTGTTTTCGCGTTCATTTATATCCAACGCTTTAATAGAGAATTTGATAGCGCAATGATCGGATAAGATATTCGGTTCATCTATAAGAAAGGAACTAAAAATACACATTAATTCAGGTTTACATAGCATATAATCAACAAGGCTGCATCCATTCTGTTTAACACACGTGTAATTACCAATATCTTTATCATTGCCTATTCGACCGTTCATAATACGCAAGCCCGTATGTTTACAAAATTCGATGAGTAATTTTCCATTTTCGTTTACGGTAGCATCTTGTGTATTCCTACTAATGAATATGTCAGTAATATAATCTTCGTGCATCATATCTAAAGTGTATAAAAATTCATTTTCTACAAAATCATTCAGTTTTCCGACTCTAGAATTTAAGTCGCCAGTAATAATAAAATTACATCTACCATATTCATGCTCAAAGTTTAACATATCAGACACAATGTATTCAAAGATATTCAAATTATTAATCCCCTCTCTACAACTATTGGATGGTACATTATAGCAAAGACAAACAAACAAATCATCATTCATATTAATGCATTGACCCATTATTCTTATCCATAAACAATAGTCTTGCTCATGTTTTAAGAAAGAAACAAATTTACTAATTGATTTTTTGATATATATAATAAGACCTCCGCTATCTCTTACTGCGCGTTTATGTTCGATGTGCAATAAAATAATCAAAGCCTTCCATGTCATAATTATACATTTCGTTCGACCAAGTTTCAGTCAGTAATATAATGTCGTTTCTATTAAATATTGTTTTTAAATCCTTTAATTCAAGTTTATTGTATCTGCGACCAATAAGTCCTTGTATATTGAGTACACAGAAGTTCATGTCACTTTTCTCCACGTGCTCCTATCCATCGGATGACCTCTGAACTCCGTCTGGTTTTGGTGTCGATACGTCGTGGTTTTGTTTATGTCTATTTTTAGATATCGACCTCGTGTGCGGTTTCCCAAGAAGTTTATTTTCGAATGCTTGCGCTGTGTTTTGTTCTGAAGATTTAGGGGTTTTCCTTATCTGTGATCGGGACTTTCGGCTGAAGGTAGGCGACGTGGAGTTATGAAGACCCGCCTCTATCGCATTTTGCTGTATTTCGTTTAAATGCACCGTTTCATTTTTCTTCTTTGTCAGTTTTTGCATTTGTTTTTATTCGTACGTGGGTATTTCCAGTGTCACTGTTTGAACAATCGTAGTTGTTTACTTCCGAGTGGGCGTGTCTAACGGGGGCGTTGAATACATTGTCGTTTAATGTTTTGTCATCGTGTACAGTTGGGCTTGAGTAGATTGATTGCACTACTTTTTCTGGAACTCTCGCTGGGGTGTCAGCTACTGTTGACTGGCTGTATTTCGAGTTGGTTGGTTTCTGAAAGTGTATTAGTCGGTTCTGATTTAAGAGATGGTGCCAGTCCGGAAATTTGTCCTGAATCAATTTACCATGGATGTACAGCTTTGCCGGGTATTTTATTTGTACTTTGTCTCTGTTTGCTCGTGCTGTTCTTGCCTCAGTAGAATTGTACAGATCTTTGCGGGCGTTCGAAATTTCAAAGGGGTATTGCCTGTCAATACCGAAGTGAGTACCTTTTAGCCTATATGACATTGCCAGGATCATTTCGGTGTCTTCATAGTGAAGGAACCGAGCAACAATTGGGCGTTTGGGGTCATTTCGTTTAAATGCGGGTACTCTGTGCAGCTGCCCCATTCTATGCGATCGTTCAATTGACGTGTTTTCTATCTGGATATCGAGTTCATTTTGTAAAAAATTTAATAGCAGGTCTGTACATGAGCTGTATTCAGTGTTCACAGACAAGCCGTAGAAAATCACATTATTTCTCATATTTCGTGCCTCGCTATCGATGGACTTGTATGCTAGGGTTTTGAGTAGCCTTTCATTTTTGTCTACTTTGTCTTGCACGTGCTCAATTTGACCTTTAACTAATGTTATGTTTTGTTTCACTTCACTGATCTCGTGCAAAAGCCCATGTTGTTTATGTTCGACATTTGACAGTGTGTCAGAGTTTTTGCTCAGTTTTTCAAATATATGAATGAGTTTATCATCAGTGCTCAACTGACTAAATGTATCACTTGACATACTTTTGGTTGAGTTACGTTTTCGTTTAGTTTTTCTACTGACCTCCTGCCAACCTTGTTGAACTTGTGAATTCGCCTCCCCACCCAGAAACCGGTTTTGTGTGTGCACAGAATAATCCACATTTTTGTCATTTTGGGCACTATTAAAATCCGTATCACTGTTGTCTTCTATGCATACATCATCACTGTCACTATCACTCATATTTATTTATCCAAATTCTCGTTTGCTCCTAATAGTAATCGAAAAAAAGCACAATTTGAGTTCTCTCCCGAATTTTTTCACCCGCCATACATGGATCACGTGACTAAACTACAAATTTAAACAATATTATATAGGCTATATCAGATACAATTTAGAGATATATACTAAAATGTGCTTGAAGTGAAGTAATGTATTGTCAATTGTTTCAAAACATGTTTATTAGAAAATTTCAAAACTAGGTCACATTGTTCAGCTATAACAGTGGCCTCAGTGTTTTAAGTGTTCTTAAAACTCCCTTGGCAGCTTTATTGCTTATTGTTGATTATTGAAATACAGCCCTAATAAATTGTGTACATTACAGCTTGTTGAAGTCTCTATGTAAACAATATGGAAGCTTTTTATCTTATAGAATTTTTATAAAGCTTCATGTTCAGCAGGTCATTTTTTGTACATGACTGATAGCATATCTAGGCGGGAAAGTGGTGCATGATGTATCGGTGCATGTAAACTATGACCATGACAAATGTTCAGTTCTATCATTACAATTATTAACCTATACACATTTAAGCGCATTTAAACCTCTCAAAAGCCTTTGATTCTTCTAAAAGATAACCTGTGTACTGGCATTCCAATGGTTTAATGTAGTGTTTAACTGTAGGTGAGGTAAATTTCAACAGCCAGAATTACAAAATATGTTTAAATTATGTATAAGCAGGTTGCTACTCAGGTCTATCATGTTTCAATATCCATACAGTAAAAGCCAAACCATGCTATCTGCTAAATATATGTAAAGACAGGTCTTATGTTCTTGCATGCTGATGTCAGTTTTGTGCCATTGTGCAACCTTATAATGGGGAGTCATTGAGGTGACAATACTTTATTTTCGAAAAATGGGCAGCATAATTGTAGTTCATGATCAATATCATACACAAGTTGTTTTTTTCAGTCAGGTTTCAATAACACTCCACAGATCAGTGTTTGTTAAAATCTAATGAAAAGTGACCCCAGACTTAATGCAAAGTCATATGTTGTAATTAAACAATTACCTAATCTTAAAATTTTTTTGAGTGATTAATTTAGCTCATCACAAAAAGATATCAATTTCTGTCTTTTGAAAAAACAAATAGGTGCAAATGATTGTAGACTTTTAATGACTAATATTGTCTTTCTTAAACAAGTTTAAAATATTACAAGGTATAAATTACTGTCATTTTTAGAACAGACATGAAGATAGATTAAGGTGTGACAGCATTTAAAAATCATCAATATGCATATCTGCACAGTTACTCTAAAAAGTTAAACGTTTAAAATGCAAATAGTAAAATTACAAAATTGTCATTCAAAACTGTGAATCCATGTGGCTGTTGAATTATTGACAAAACCAGCATACATCAGTCAATAGATTTGTACTTCCTGATAGATCGTGTTTATTCAGATTACAGGTTTGAATTGCTGGATTTCAATGGAATGACATTAAATGGCATATTTCATACACAGTTGGTGTTTTTCCAATTGTAAATAATAAATCCAAATGTACTGAAAGTCAATCCAAAAACTCAATACTGCATACATTAATTTTTGAAAATTCCCACACAACACGTAATAGATTTAAGGACAAAATGTTTAAATCTTAACTGATGTAAAGAGACTACAGCAATAATCTAATAACTGTTCATCAAATAGACTGGAGTTTAAATTATCATGCATTTCAGCCAAGGTTGGTTTAACCTTTCACACTGGATGATTTCAAATAACCATTTTATGTAGACTTGTGCTATTTCTATCACCAGTTCAGTGATTTTTATTTCCAATTAAGTACAATGACACCTGCTATGGGGTATACCTTTCATGGTAAACAAGTCTTGGGTCACTAATTGTTTGGTCCTTGATTTCAACTTCCTTCAAGCATTGTGAGCATGACTTGGTACATATAATAGTCAGCTTTCTGTTTAAGCCACTTTCAGTATCTGTGTAGTTATCAACAGGTATTATAAAATTTTAATAATCTACATCAAACCGGAAGTCTTCCTGAATCATTTTAGTTGGGACATGGCCAAAAGGCATTGATTTTACATCATAAATCTTAAGTTACTTGCCAACTAATTACATAGATTACATTGCACTGACATCATGGAAATACAGATAACAAGTAAGTGACAATGTCCAGTGTATAAGATAATTAGTGCGTTCTCTATCAATGATCATTGAGGCATTACAACATATACACAAAAATTAAAATCACACAGAATGTTCCAAAAGTATTTCACATTGCTAGGCTGTATACTTGTTAAATTATTTGACACTTTCACATTTAATATATGGGATGTGACCTCATCTCTCACTTCAGAAAAACTGGTGAACATATCAAAAGTTTGTAAATATCAGTTAAATCAACAAACGCATGCAGTCTTTGTAAGAACAATTATTGAATGGAATGATATTTAAATCTCTTTGATACCGTGTATGAACTGCTTAAAATATTCTCCACTATATGAACTAATCAGTTGATATTTTACTGTTTCATGCTATCAGTGTGATTTAAAGGCCACTATCTGTGTAGGTATCATGAATACCAAATTACAAGCACAATTTTGTAATGCCTGTGTCAAAGTGATCAAAGACAATAACAACTGTTGTACCCGCGCTTTACAGACAACTATTTGTGAATACCAGGTAAAGCAAATCGAACAGCGCAACCGCCTTATTATGTTTTGTTTTGCATGTCACAGGTGTCCCTTTATAACTGTCAAGGGCACTTTGCTCATATTTCAGTCCCATAGCGTGAACACAAAACAATTGACAATACAGTGCAGATACAATGGTACAATCATGTGATTTGTAAAACAATATTACGATGATAGCACATCAATTCTGCATTCAATAAAGCCGTCTTTCTTTCTATTATAGTTATGACTGTGTGAATATAAGTACAACTCCCATGACTAAAAACATGCATGCAATGCATAAAATGCTGATTATACTATAATATAATGTATAGTCTTGTGTTAAAATTAATATAGGGCATGTGCATTTAGAAATACGATTAAGCAGTTAGGCGGTTTCTTGAGCGAGCACTATTTCAACATGAATAGTCTTCGGGTATGGTGTCTTTAATTGTGCAAATAAAATGTCAAGTTCCTCATTATTTGTCCAAATTACTGTGTTTAAGCAAAATAATGTTCTTTTTAAGCTGGCAATCAAATAAAGCGAGTTATCATCCACTGGCTTTATATGCTTGAACTTTAAGATACTAAAACATAATTATGCTTACTGATTAATATAGCTTATTTTATACACATGTGGTATGCAACTAAGAATAATTAAAACTGTCCACAAGAAATACACATTTACAAAATCTTTACAGTGGATACAAATATTCACAAATCTTCAGTAAAAAAATAATACATGTTTAACACACACCATAATGTTTCTATCTAACCATGTAGAGCCATAAATTATGACAAATACTTGAAAGAGTATTAAAATCACTAATAACATTAATTACAACTGAAAAGGTCACAAACACGCAAACAATATTTCATCAATAATTCTCCTATTAAATTTGTACTCAGCTCTCTAATACAGTCAAACTTTTGTAAAGTGCACACCTATTGTCATTTTTGAAAGCATTTCCCGTTAACAATTATCTCCATGCATGTGTTATAGTAAACCCAGATATAAGTAAACTTGATTAATATGTACAAATGAACTTTGATTTAAGTAACTTATTTCATCTTTAAAATGGGTATTGCAGACGTCACGGGACTTTGTCTGACAGCCTTCAATATTATGTCAGACAACCAAATTGAAAGTCAGAATCACACTGAGAAAAGAGTAAACCATGAAAACATCATACAAAATGTCTGGCATGCGCTTTGGATCTGTCAGACATTTTCAAATTGTGTCGGACATGTCTGACAATCGGACACATTTCGCAGTGTCTGGTATTGTAAATATAAATCATACACATAGTAATAGACATGCAAAATCGATGTTCAAAATTGTGTGTTTGACTGCTTTACCTCTGTAGCATTCTGTATTACTCAATAACACATTTTTTTAGACAGAGCAAATATATGACATATGCTAATATAGTTTACAATATACCTGCAGACCTGGTACATTCAATCATATAATTTCTTCTGTTATCTTTCACTCATCTACATGGGGACAAATATACAAAATACTTTTAGAGGTGCCAGTCAGTAATAATGGACGGACCTCGTAGTTTCCATTCGGATTGTCTTTAGATCTCAAATGGAGGTAGCATGACTCTGGTTTGAATGTGTTCACCAAAGCACATTAATCAGTTCAAAAAAAAAGTAGTACAAGACTTGCTTGACAATGTACGATTATGGTGTGAGTTCAGAACAATATCAAAGTTTTGGTTGATTTAACATTTTCAAATCTTAGTGTCTGGACTCTGGAATAGTATTCTTTCAACTCCAAACAATTTTTGTTTATAAACCTTTGCCGTAAATAAAAATGTTAAGAAATGCAACAGAAAGAAGTTATAATTGTAAAAGTTCTTATCATATTCACAAGAGCTAATCTTCCTCAATTCTGCCGGTATCATTTCCCTCTGTCTTCTTCTTTTTCTTTTTCCAATGTGACTCTTCCTGAAAACTGGTAGAAATTGGTGCAAGACTGAATTTGCGTACGTCAATCTGGGGACTCATATTTGGGTCATCATAGTTAATGCACAGACCCCTGGTGTTGGTATAGTGAGGTTCGGCTATTCCCTTGTCATTGTGAGACTTTCCAATTCCAGGCAATGAGGGTGGGGGTTGTGGTCTGAAAACATGTAAATAAATATATTCCTTTATTATATACATGTGTTTAAGCAATTAAAACAACAGCACACACCATAATATTATACAGGATAAGAATAGAGATCATGGGCTGGTCAATGTTTGACACAATTGTTCAAGAAAGGAAAACTGATATAGTTAACCATGTACACCATGGGGATTGCATAAATGGTATTCTTGTTGTCATCATTTAATAAATAACATTTCTTTCCATTATGGCTTGAAAGGTACCTTTATATAAAAAACGTCTAGACACATTTGTTATTTCTATTTATTTTTAACTTACATCCAATTGTGTTCCCCAACAGACAGTTGACACAAATATTGTTATTTGAGGCTGGCAGTATGGTCCACAATTAAATGAATGTGAATTGTTAATTGATACATTTTATTTCTAATAGCTATAATGCAAACTTGCTTGAAAACACAAATCTTTTGCTCACAGTGACAAGTATTTCTGAAGGCCAGCATGTCAAAACAAGAGGGCCAAAAGGCCTTTGGTCGCTCTGCTGTGAGTCTAAGGAACTAAACTGTTCTGAGCAAGTTTTGTGATAATTGGCCTATAAATATGGCCTCAAGAATGTCTTAAAGCTTTTTGTTCAGTTTTGCCATAGTGGTCTAATCTTGTTTACCCCACATGACCCAGTTTCAAACTTGTCCCAAGATATTATTGAAACAAATGTTCTGAACAATTTTCAAGAAGATTACGCAAAACTACAGTTTTCACATTTTTTTATATTTGACCTAGAGACCTAGTTTTTGACCACACAAGAACCAGTTTAAAACTCCGCCAAGATATCATTGGAACAAAGAATCTGGGCAAGTTTCATGAAGATTGGGCAATAAATGTGGCCTTTAGAGTGTTCACATGCCTTACAAAGTTTTCATTATACCCATATAAGGAAAACTGCCCAGTCCCAAGAGAGCTAAGTTTTTAGCAGAGTGGAACAAGGATCAAACTCAGCCAAGATATCATAAGAACAAAGGTTCTGAGCAAGTTTCATGTTGATTTGGCAAAAAATGTTACTAGAATGTTCATAAGCTTTTTCAATAGCCATATAAGGAAAATTGCCCCGCCCCCTGGCGGCAATGTTTTTCAAGGGAGTAGAACCATTTAACTCAGCGGAGATATCATAAGAGTTTCAAGTTGAAATTTGACTTCTAGAGTGTAAACAAGCATTTTGTATAGCACGGACCTAGTTTTTGACCCCACATTACCCAGATCCGAACTCGGCCGAGATATCATTGGGACAAATGTTCTGACCAAGTTTCGTGAAGATTGTGCAAAAAATGTGACTTCTAGAGTGCTAACAAGCTTTTTCTTCAATTTGACCTAGTGACCTAGTTTTTGACCCCACATGACCCAGATTGAAACTCGGCCGAGATATTATTGGGACAAATGTTCTTACCAAGTTGAATAAAGATTGGGCAAAAAATTTGACTTCCAGAGTGTTTACAAGCTTTTTCTTCAATTTGTCCAAGTGACCTAGATTCGCCCCCCCCCCCCTCGCGGCCATGTTTTAGAACGGACCTGAACCATTTTTGAATTCGGCCGAGATAACACAATAAAAAGGTTCTAAGCAAGTTTCATGTTGATTGTGCAAAAAATTTGACTTCTTAAGTGTTCACAAGCTTTTCCTATAGCCATATAAGGAAAACGGCTCCGCCCCCTGGTGGCCATGTTTTTCAACGGAGCAGAACCATTTTTGAACTCGGCCGAGATATCATAAACAAAGGTTCAGAGCAAGTTTTATGTTGATCAGGCAAAAAATGTGACTTCTATAGTATTCACAAGCTTTTTCTATCGCCTTATAAGGAAAACAGCGCCACCCCCTGGCGGTCATGTTTTTTTACGGACCGGAACCATTTTCAAACTCTGCCGAGATATCTTCTGAGCAAGTTTCATGTTGAAAAGGCATAAATGTGACTTCTACAGTGATCACAAGCTTTTTGGTTAATTTGACCTAGTTAACTAGTTTTTGAGCCCACATTACCAAGTTTCAGAAATGTCAGAGATATCATTGGGACAAATGCTCTGACCAAGTTTCAAGAAGATTGGCCAATAAATTTGGCCTCTAGAGTGTTCACAAGGTAAATGTTGACAACGCACGACGGACAATAGGCGATCACAAAAGCTTACCATGAGTACAACGTGCTCAGGTGAGCTAAAAACTAATCAAAAGTGAAACATTTTTTTATATATTTTTTAATCTTGCAACATAAATATAGTTCTTTTTCCATTGTAAAGATAATATCAGAAAATAAAATTTAAATGTTTTGAATCTTAAATTGTACACCATGATGGTTATCTGGGCCCGTATTCACCAATGCATCCTTAGACTTAAGAATAAAGAATATTCTTAAAAGCGTTCTAAAAAGGCCATTAATTTGAATCTTACTTGTTAGTCACTAACTAATTGCAGCATTTTGTATTGCAAACAATTTGTTAATGACATAAGCACCATTAATGCCAACATATTTGCAAACATCCATATATTATTTCTAAAGTCTAAGTCTATTCTTTATTCTTAAGTCTAAGAATAGGTTGGTGAATACGGGCCCTGCTTAGGGTTAAATCAGCAAGCATATACTCAAAGGGATAGAACAGCAACATTTAACTGGAATATGGATTTTAAAGTTGTGATTTTACATTGGAAAATTAGTCAATTAAGCAACCTTACGTACCCAACAAATGACATTTGTCCTAATAAACACAACTTAAGGACAATATTAGTCGCATGCCTTCCAGACTGCCTCTGTTCGACAAACTTAAACAAGATAGTCAACCCATATAAACAGTGGAACCATTTTCTTGTGTTTATGATCAAAACTAGCGATGTGAATTAGCCACTTAATGTGTAATGCCTAAAACACAGAAGTGTCCATACATTTATCATACATAAACAAACACTTCGCATGCATTTTAGCCAAGACCCAAATTAACCTACGTAATATTGAAGCAACACACTTGCATAGATAGGCTGCGGAGCCGAGAAACGTCATTGCTTAGAAAATTAAAGCTCTTGAATGCTAGTTTAGTTTCAACAAATCTGGTCAGTTACCTCATAATTGGTTTGTTTTGACCATTGTTGGCATCAGTTAATTCAATATCAGTCCTTGATACTGCTCCCGAATCTCTAAAAGCAACGCAAAGCTTGCTAGCTTGCTCTTCGATTCACCAGTCATGCAAAGGTTTTTAAATCTTTGTATAGTTAAAATTGAAAATCAGGATGCCTTGAAAAATGATGAAAGATGAAGTCAGACCAAGAGTTTTAACTGAAAACTAGATGACCATTTCATAAATCTCTTTAGGACTAAGCCCATAAAAGTAAACAGAATTTCACATTGCTATTAGAGATCGCTTTCCAACAATGACCAGTTGGCAGACTATGACAAAGATTTGAATAGTATAGCACAAAAATCCTCAGCAAACCTAGTATTGTGTTTTAATTTTGGGAAAACTCTGGGTTTATTGCATTGTAGTGGTACACATTCTGAGGAAAGTGTATTGCATTGTACTGGTCAACATAATGTCAGAGGAAAGTGTATTGCATTGTATTGGTAAACATACTGAAAAAAGTGTATTGCATTGAATTGGTAAACATCCCAAGTAAGTGCAGTGTATTTCATTACAGGCAAACATGATGCTGCATGCATAATTATGCTGATTTCCTTGAAGAGATGTTACAAATGTTAACATTATGTTTAGATACAAACAGGAAATCTGCTCTGGACAACTGACTTACATTTGTATGTATTCTAAGCTGAACTAAAACAGGTCCAAGAAAGAAACAGAAGATTATAATGAAGTTGACACTGTTGAAACTACAGAACCGCTGTTAGATCACAATTGTACATAGACAGTAAACATTATATGTTTTCTCTGAATGTATACAACCTGCCTGCATTTGCTATCATTTTGTTTTACTCCATATTAACTAACATTCTCTAATAGTTGTGTGAAAACAAACAAAACAAATATAACTTTCCGCATATCATTTATCAAGCCAAATTTGTTTCAAGAATTAGACTGCACTTCATGTTTACCAATTTTGACTTAGTAAAAAGAAGAAAAAAGTAGCACAAAAAACTACTAAAAAACATGTATAAAACTAAAATAAAGATATTTGGGAAACACGTGTATTTATTGAAATAACCATAAGGCATAAAAAAAATGTCTGTTTCAGATAACATGCCCAAAAAAATCAGGGTAGGTAGGTCAGGATTTTTTTTTTGGTAAATGGTCAACTTGAAGATTCTAAAACTGAATAAATATTCAAAACATCAGTAATATCCTTAAACATTGTTTATAAGTGGATACTATCAAAACAGGTAAATAAAACAAAAATCAATGTGACAAACCCAATAAAATGTTCTAGGGTTGGGTCATTTTTTTAGGGTAGGTCGGGTTACCTGAAACAAACATATTTTTTTTTACGCCTAACAAGAACTTCATTGGACATATTAGTAAAATGCAGATTGTCGGTCACCAATGACCATTGCAGAACTATTTACACTATATTACATCTGAATCAGAATCACTATTTTGTAAAACTAGAAAGATCACTTCATTTTGTATAATTAGAAAATCACTTTATAAGTACTATCACTTTCAAACTAAGACAGTAGCATTGGCTAGGGCATGGTAACTTGTAATCGTAAAACCCTGACATTGTTCTGACAGACAACATGCAAGTGGAAGCAGTCTAAATTAATCACCAAAAATATTTTGTGTTCCCAATACATTCACTTCAATGCATATTTCTTAAACGTTACACACATACTATTATATTTTCACAACTGTTACCATGTATAGCTTTTTACCTTAGTTGTTCATGTACATTTCTAGAAGACATGTCAATTAATGCAGATTGATGTTTGTCCTTGGTCTTGTTGACTCAGCTGCTCTGCCTCGCTCCGCGTCTGAATGTCCTGTGCATTGTCCATGGGGAAGTTCTTCAGGATCTACAAATTGTTTAATTTCTGTAAAACTCTTGAACATGTTAGCCAGAAGTGATGTTAAGTATAGTCATTTTAAAAGGATCACTATACATTTTACTGTGCTGCATTTTGCATTTCAATTTCTTTGTTTGGGTCATAATTCTCAATTCTTACCATTAAAGGCCTTCAACTTCAAAAAATAATGCTGAATGTAGAGAGAAGCCTTATACTTGTTTTCAAAAACAAAGTGCTCTCGATCACCAATGAAATCAAGAGAAAACGAATTTGTTCTAGACTATTTTCAACTTGATATAATTAAGTATTAGTTTTGATCACCGCAATCTTGCAACAAAAATCAGTCCATCTAGACATATAGCCAAACAAATAACCTGTGCCAACCAATAAACCCAGCCAAACAAACAAAACAAGGCAACCATACACTGCTATCAGCAAACAAGAAGAAATACGAAAACTGAATTCTTTGATACACTTTTCAGGCAAACATTTTTCAAAGTCCTAAAGGAAGCAGAAGATGCAAACAAAGCCACGTTTACTGTAACCTTTTAAAGTTACTCAGACTGTTCACATAATCACAGTTTCTGATTCCATTATTGTGTTAAGGAGTTTATTTTACCATTTATTATTTTGGTATAGTACATGGAAAAATAAGCAAATTGGACAACTACAATATAGTGATGATGTAAGAAAAACAGTGCTAACCATGCATACTGAAAGAAACCCTCAAGATCTTAATACAGATTAGCACCCCCGCCCGCCCTCCCCCCCCCCAAAAAAAAAAATCTGTGTTTTGGGCAACCTGATCTATTTATCTAGCAAAAATTCCCTGACCCTCAAGTTTTTAGTGACAAAAGTTTTCCGTGAAATCCGTATTTGTCCGATTTTAAATTATTTTCAATGTTTGATGACCGGAATGTGTCTTTCAAAAAAAATAAATAAATCCTGACCCTACCTAATTTTTTGACATTGTTACCTGAAACATACAATTTTGTTTGTTTGGCCTAAACAAATCTGACGAGTGCAATGCAGCAATAATGTAAAAAGTAGCCATGCCCAATATATGTTCCGAAATAGAATTGGCTCATGTAAAATACACAAATGTAACTTACAACGGTTACAAAACACTCACCATATCACAATGGTCCAGATTTGTTAGCAGTGTCTTCAACAACAGCCTTTCTGGCAGTTTTCATATCGTTTTCTTTTCAAGTTATATAAACGGTAATAGACATTATGACAATGCACTTCAAACAAATGCAATTAAGAAATCCTTCATTTATATGTAGTAAAGAAAAGCGTTCAAGTTCTTTTTGTAGTTGTTTTTACTGCATGTCTAAAGACCTATTGCTTAGTCTTGCTTAGTCTTGGAAAAGAACATTACCTTAAAGTGATTTGTTCACAGATTTGTGTCATTAATATACTGCTGTTTTCTTTTTTCTTTTGGAAATTCAAAATGTAATTTTTTTTTGAAGATGTGATTTTTTAATTTTTTTTTTTTCTAAAATCTGGACAATTGCTCACTCTGCGTTGACATAAAGTAAACTCCACTTGTGACGATATCATTTATAGCGATATATCATATACAAAGATGTTGAGTTTAATGTCCCGGCCCGATCCCTATATATTTCAAGAGATATAACATCGCTTGCAACGATATCGCATGTCACAAAGTTTCCAGTATAACAATGATGTTGTCATGGCCCTGTCACAAATATTCCTCTTTTATTACGATATTTTGAGTTTGTATCAGGTGTGAAAAACAATGATCCAGGTAAACAAGTGTGAAAAACAATGTCGTGAAAATTCTGAAAACAAAATCATTGCTTTATTGTTATTAGCGCAACACTAAATATATGTATGTAAAATTATCAGTGTTCGACTCTGTTACATACTTTTATATCCATGCTCTTGGTTGCCTATTTACGGATAAAACAATATTAGGATATCAGTATAAATCCTGTGGTCCCCTCAATATCGTTACAAGAAGAGTTTACTGTATGCTTTTTTGTAAAATTCTGTATAATACTACAGTCCTTTTATTTGATACAGAAAAAGAACTAATGGCTAACATTAAAAGGTCTGTTTGCCTAACAGTTCAATTGGAGGTTGATTAAGAAATAATTAACCTGTCATTCTGAACCCTTACAACAGTCAATGCTTTTCTTTTCAAGAAATTTTATTTCCACATAAACAGAAAAGCAAAATACAAATTAAATGCAGGATAACATCAACTTACAACTTTAAATACATTATTGTTTGAAAATAGGTTACCGCTACTTTTCAGTCAATTCTCTTTTTTTATGCTTCCTAAATACATGTACTGCTTACAGAGTTCACACATTAAAAAACAATCTAAGATTTATCTTGAAATCATTTTTATACTTCGAGTTTCACTAATGTCACGTCAAGATTTTACTTCATGTTCCCTATTGTCAAACAACAAAACAGGACTTTCATTAACTTGTACAGACATTCTGAAGTGTCTGATTGTAGGACCTGGTTATTTTCAAGCCAGTTCTGTAAAAGATCTAAGGTAGCCAGACTGAATGTCCTAAAATGTGTACTTATGCAAGAACAGATTTTAATAACATTTAATATACAAAACACAGTTAGAATAAGACAACAAACATGGAATGGACATGAAATGTATCTTGTTTTCACATTAAACTGTGCAGTTGGTATTTTAAGTATGTTAGTTATATTTTGTCAATACTTATGGTATTATATGCATTTTCCATAACTCTTTCATTAAAACCAAATATGAAACCTCTTGGCCTTGTGGTTTCAGAGATTTTAAAAGTCATTTTGCTATATATTCTATATACACAATGTGACCCCCGGGGCATGGCCCGTTTTGACCCCAGGGGCATAATTTGAACAATCTTTGTAGAGGACCACTACAGGATGTTACATACCAAACTTGAAACCTCTGGACCCTGAGGTTTCAGAGATTTTTCATGTTTACACTTTTAAAATCTATGTTTAGCTCTGGTGACCTACATATGCAGTGGACCATAATGATTTGAACGAGGGTCACCCAATGATCATTCCTGAGAAGTTTGGTGAAAATCTGCAAAATGGTTTAGGAGATGTTGTTTGAATGAAAAGTTGACGACGGACAGACGGACGCACGGGCGATCATAAAAGCTCACCATGAGCACTTTGTACTCAGTTGAGCTAAAAATGCGAAAATCTGTGAACAAGTCCCTTTAACACAGGTTATTCACAAGAAGATTTAAAAAGTTTTCTATATAGTCATAGAAGAAAAAAGGCCCCGCCCCCTGGCGGCCAAAACAGGTAACAGTAAAATATAATGCCCTGGACAAATATCTTGAGATTTCAGTAACAGACCTGTTGTTATGTGTGACACACTGCCTTATAATGATCATCATTCCCACCAATTTATTACATTCCCTACATGTTGGCAAAAATTAGGATTCCTACAAAATGTTAATTCTAATATTTGACCTTTAAGTGTGACCTTTGACCCACAGATCTTGACCGAGAGCATTAAAGTGGTGTGCAACACATTGTCTGGTCATGGAAAAAATGATCTGAAGTAATATTAAAATGCTTCCAGTGTTTAGAAGTAATGGAGCAGAAACAAAAATCCTTGACCTTTGACGATGAATTGTGACCTTGACATATGACATACAGCAAGGGACTTCAACACCACAAATTGTCTGGCCATGGAGAATAATAATTTGAAGTAATATTTAAATCCCTCCAGACATTTAGAAGATATTGAGGCTGAACGAAAATAAATTGACCTTTGACCTTGAATTGTGACCTTGACCATTGACCTCCGATCATGAAAGTTAAATACAACATATCATCTGGTTATGGGGAAAATTAATCTGAAGTTATATTAAAATCTTTTCAGGTGTTTAGAAGTTATGGAGCAGAAACGAAAAATTCATGACTTTTGACCTTGAATTGTAACCTTGACCTTTGAATGATGAGCATGAGAGTTGTACCCTACACATCGTCTGGTCATGGAGAATAATAATCCGAAATTATATGAACATTCTTCCAGGTGTTCAGAAGTTGTGGAAAGGAAACAAAAATTATGACCTTTGACCTTGAATGTGACCTTGACCGATGAGCATGGGACTTATGTGACATTTCGTTTGATCATGGGGAACAATATTCTGAAGTTATATTAAAATACTTGCAGGCTTTCAGACGTTATGGAGCGGAAACGAATATTCATGACCTTTGACCTTGAAATGTGACCTTGACCTTTGACTGAAGAGGAAGGGAGTTGTATGCTACACAGCATCTGGTCATGGGGAATAATAATCTGAAGTTATATTAAAAGTCATCCAGTCATAAAAAAGCGGAAATGAAATCTGGACAGATTGACCCACCGAACTACCCAACCACCCACCACGGATGGACAGTGCGACAACTAAATGTTCTCCTTCGGGGGCATAAAAATATCTTCAAGCAAATAATGCAAGAAATTAGAATGCACCTCATAATCTGATTCAGGAAAGTGTTTGTATAAATACAATATAATAGATTCTCCTTCCATATGCTGCCTTAAGACTCGTCACATAGAGACGCTGCGCATGAGTGCGGCGCCAATAAAGACAGCAGAAACTAAAAATGTCCAAATGTAACATTGTTTCAAAATGTTTGTGTACAGTGCCAATATCAGTGGCATCAATATTTACAAACAATTGCATAGATGAAACTTACTTTTACAACAACAGCATAGCACCAGCATGCTGAGCCCAAATGACCATGGTATTGTAATTATAATTACAAACAAAACATATGCTAGTTCTTTAAGCTCCTTGTCATCCATTGGGCCTGAAATAAAAAAGATGGCCATGATTCACCTGATTTAGTGGTATGATGTACTGAACCATGATTTAAAATTAATTAAGACTTAGAACAAGAGGGCCCAAAGCGCTCACCTGAGAACTGGGACAGGTGAAGACCATACTAATGTGACATATTTGAAAATTAAGGTATCTGAACAATACACAAAGATGGTTAGGATCGATTTCAATAAAACATCGGACAGAAGAATGGGATAACTAAAGTAAGAGTTGGGTATTGGATGAGCGGTATTTTTGCTAATGGTTCTCAAATAATTTTTCTCGATATTCTTACCCGACCCATTTTCATCAAGTCAGTGACATTAATGGAAAATGCAGAAACAGTAGAATTTAATGACTTTTTCGCAGACAGTTTTGGAGAACTAGTTGCAATGTGCTAATTGCGATAGCTGTGCTAAGGTCAAGTTTTGCTTTTTCCTTGATCATTTTCTGTCCCATGATGATAAATAATGTTAATGCAGGCTCTGAAGCCATCAATGTACAAATAACTGTATACAAGGTTTGCAACTGTTGGAAATCAAATTTTATCAATCAACTTTTATGGTCATATGCAAACTGTGTAAGTTTGGTCAACATGGAATAAACAAGAGGGCCACAATGCCCCTTGGTCGCTCACCTGAGTTAAAGGCATCATAACGGCTTATAACAAGAGGGCCAAATGGCACTGAAGCACTAACCTAAGTATAAAGATCTGGGCCTTGCAGTTTCAGGAGAAGATTTGAATAGTCTGTATAAACCATGTGACCCACAGGGCGTGGCCACTTTCTACCCAAGGGGTATAATTTGATATATTGTAATATTTGTTGAGGACCACAATACAATATTACATACCAAATATGAAACCACTGGGCCTTGCAGTTCAGGGAGAAGATTTTTAAAGTCATTTTGCTATTTAAATCTATATAAACTATGTGACCCACAGGGCGTAGCCATTTTTTACCCCAGGGGCATCATTTGAACAATCTAAGTACAGACAAAAAATGTGGAAATTCCATAAAAACCAAATTTTTCAAAAGAAATGCATCAAAGTCGGGACAAAATTTTTAGTAATGGTTATCTTGACCCCACCCACCCCATAAGCAAACCCAAGTGAGGTCTCGATATAAGATATGTGTATTAAGTTTCATTAAAATATCTCAATTCATTCTCAAGTTATTGAGCGTAAACCGTTTTTCTATTTTTAATAACAGTGACGTTGACCATGACCCCACCCAATCCATTAGCAAACCCAAGTGAGGTCTCGATATAACATATGTGTATTAAGTCTCATTAAAATATCGCAATTCGTTCTTAAGTTATTGAGCGGAAATCATTTTTCTATTTTCAGTAACAGTGACCTTGACCCCACCCACCCCATATGCAATCCAAAGCAAGGTTTAATTAAAATAGCTCAATGCGTTCTTAAGATATTGAGCAGAAACTGTTTTTCTATCTTTAGCAACCGTGATCTTGAACCCACCCATCCCATATGCGATCCCAGGCGAGGTCTCGATTTAAGGTATCTATGTATAAAGTTTCATTGATATATCTCAATGTGTTTTCAACCTTTTGACCACAAACAGTTTTTATATTTTTAATAATGGTGACCTTGACCCCACCCACCCCATATGCAATCCCAAGCAAGGTCTCGATAACGTATTTATGTATAAGTTTCATTAAAATATCTCAATGCGTTCTCAAGACATTCAGCGGAAACCGTTTTTCTATTTTTAGTAACACTGACTTTGACCTCGAACCCACCCACCCCATATGCAATCCCAAGCGAGGTCTCGATACAAGGTATCTATGTATTAAGTTTCATTGAAATATCTTAATGTGTTTTTAAGCTATTGACCAAAAACTGTCTTTCTATTTTTAGTAACAGTGACTTTGACCCCACCCACCCTAATTGCAATCCCAAGCGAGGTCTCAATATAACGTATTTATCTATCATGGTTTCTTTAAAATATCTCAATGCACTCCCAAGTTATTGACCGAAAACCGTTTTTCTATTTCTAGTAACAGTGACCCTGACCATGACCCCACCCACCCAATATGCAATCCCAATCAAGGTCTCGATGTAATGTTTCCAACCAAATATGAAACCATTGGGTCTTGTGGTTTCAGAGGAGAAGAATTTTTGTATCATTTCGCCATTTACGTCTGTATAAACCATGTGAGCCCCGAGGTGTGGCCTTTTTTTCCCCCTATGGGCATCATTTGAACAATCTTAGTAGAGGACAACTTTTAGAACATAACATACCAAATATGAAACCTCTGGGCCTTGCGGTTTCAGAAAAGAAGATTTTAAAAGTCATTTTACTATTTAAGTCTATACAAACATTTTGACCCCCGGGGTGAGGCCAGTTTTGACCCCAGTGGCATGACAATCTTTGTAGAGGACCACCATACAATGTTACATACCAAATATGAAACCTCTGGGCCTTGGGGTTTCAGAGCGGAAGATTTTTAAAGTCATTTTGCTATTCAAGTCTATATAAACCATGTGATCCCTGAGGTGTGGCCAGTTTTGACCCCAGGGGCATCATTTGAACAATCTTTGTAGTGACCACTATAGGATGTTCCATACCAAATATGAAACCTCTAGGCCTTGCGGTTTCAGAGAAGATTTTAAAAGTAATTTTGCTATACAAGTCTCTATAAGCCATGTGACCCACTGGGCGTGGCCAGTTTTGACCCCAGGGGCGTCATTTGAACAATCTTTGTAGAGGATAACTAGAGGATGTCACATATCAAATATGAAAGCTCCAAGCCTTGTGGTTTCAGAGTAGATTTTTAAGGTCACTTTGCTATTCAAGTCTATATAAACCATGTGATCCCTGAGGTGTGGCCAGTTTTGACCCCAGGGGCATAATTTGAACAAACTTTGTAAAGGACCACTAAAGGATGATACATACCAAATATCAAACCTCTGGGCCTTGCAGTTTCAGAGGAGATTTTAAAGTCATTTCGCTATATATTCTATACAAACAATGTGACCCCGGGCGTGGCCAGTTCTTACCCCAGGGGTATATTTTGAACAATCTTTGTAGGATGCTATATACCAAATATGAAACCTTTGGGCCTTGTTTCAGCGCAGAATATTTTTAAAGTCATCTGCTATACATTTTATATAAAATATGTTACCCCCGGGTCGTGGCCAGTTTTGACCCTTGGGGCATAATTTGAACAATCTTTGTAGAGGACCACTATACGATGTTACATACCAAATATGAAACCTCTGGGTCCTGCGGTTTTAGAAAAGAAGATTTTTCAAGTTTACACTTTACAATCTATATTTTAGGCTCTGGTGACCTTCGCACGCAGTGGACCGTAACGATTTGAACAATTTGAAATAGCGTCACTCATTGATAATTCCTGTGAAATTAGTGAAAACCTGCCAAGTGGTTTAGGAGGAGATGATGTTTGAATGAAAAGATGACGATGGATGGACAGACGCACGCACGCACACACTTTGTGCTCAAATGAAGAGTCCATCCTGAATAATGTCCATTTTTGCATATTTTTCCATGAACAAAGGGCATTAAGGGCCCATTTTTGGCGTCTGCTGTGATCTGATGGGGTCAAACACAAACTATGAAAATTTGGTTAAAATTAGATGGGAAATAAAAGTCTATATGTTGGAAAAAGGCATTTTTGCACTTTTTTTCATTAAAAAGGGAAAATAACTCTAGTGTTACTGGTGTGATCTGGCCCAATAACATTCCTGTTAGAGATTTTATGGTCATACACAAACTGTGCAAGTTTGCTTAAGATTGGATAATAAGTGAAGTCTCCAGCGTGAGAACAAACTAAATTGTTGACGGCACATGGACAATGCAGAAGAGGTCCCCTATACCAATAGCTCACCGAGCACTTCATGCTCAGGTGAGCTAATAAAAAGGGGTATAACCATCTCATCAAATGTTCATTGTTTGAATGAAAAGTTGACGCACAGACACACGGACGGATGGACAACGGGCGATCTCAAAACCTCACCATGAGCACTTTGTGCTCATGTGAGCTTAAAACCGGCAGTTAAGTCGGTAGTTGTCCAAAAAACAAAAGAGAAGGCAGTAGTCAGTACAAAGAGTGCTTTGGAGAACTAGTTTCAATGCGACAATTGCGATGGCTGTGCTATAAGGTTAAGTTTTGCTTTTTCTTTGATAATTTTCTGTCCAATGATGATAATTAATGATTTTAATGCAGGCTCTGAAGACTTCAACATTGCATGTACAAATAACTGCATGCAAGTCTTGCAACTGTTGGAAATCAAATTTTGTCAATCAATTTTTATGGTCATGCGCAAACTGTGTAAGTTTGGTCAACATTGAATCAAAAATCGTGTGTGCCAGCAAATCATTGATAACTTGTTGATGTTTTTTTCCAAACACAAGGGGCAATAAATCTGGTTTTTCTGGCCCCATCATGCTTATATTCGACTTAAGCTGTAGTCTTATGTTCATAGACAAACTGTACATGATTGGTGAAGATTGGATGAAAGATGAAGTCTCTATCCTGAATAATGTCTATTTTTGCATTTGTTTTCACAAACAAAGGGCAATAACTCTAGTGTTTCAGGTCGATCTTGCTTATATTCAACTTCACCTTTAAACTTATGGTCATAGACAAACTGTGCAAGATTGGTGAAGATTGGATGAAAAATGAAGAATCTATCCTGAATAATGTCCTTTTTTGCATATTTTTTTCACAAACAAAGGGCAATAACTTTGGTGTTTCTGGTCCGATCTTGCATATATATTCGATTTCAACTGTAATCTTATGATAATAGACAAACTGTGCAAGATTGGTGAAGATTGGATGAAAAATGAAGTCTCTATCTTGAATAATGTCCATTTTTATATTTTGTTAATAAACAAAGGGCAATAACTCTAGTGTTTAAATCACGATCTGGCCCATTTTTGGCGTCTTCTGAGATCTGATTGTCATAAACAAACTTTGAAAGTTTGGTTAAGATTGGATGGAAAATAAAGTCTACACGTTCGAAAAGGGCATTTTTGTACTGTTTTTGCATGACAAAGGGGCAATAACTCTGGTGTTACTGGTGTGAACAGACCCAATAACAGTCCCAGATGAGATTTTATGGTCATACACAAACTGTGCAAGTTAGGACAAGATTGAATAAAAAATGTAGTATTTATCGCAATATTGGTCCAAATTGTTGACAGCATACGGACGATGGACGACGCCGGAAAGGTCCCCTATACCAATAGCTCAGGTGAGCTAAAAATGTAATGGTAAAAAAGCCAGGTGCACAAGCTCGATGCTGATGAACATGTTTATAAAGTTGCATCACTCTAGCAGTTATACTTTTTTAGTTACGCCTGACGAAAAAATCCAACGGTCGGGACAAGGGAAAATATATATGCCCCCCCCTTCCCCACTGAAAGTGGTGGCATCAAAATGAAAAAAAATTCACATTTAAGAAGTTAAAAGTAGTCCAGCCCAATATTTAAAACACCTTTAATCGGTGGCGGCCTTTTTAAGTTATGACCTCTGACGCTAAATATCTTTAAAGACATTTCTTGTTTAAAGTTTTCATAATTTTGTTAAATTAATCAACTAATATTTCATTCATTCTGTTGTACATACCACAACAAAACAGTTTCCGCAGTAGCTGTCCAGGCTTTCTCTCTTAAAATAAACAATAAGAATGCATATATTAAATTATACAAAGTTAAGATATTTAATAAGCATTGATAAATATAATATGATTTTTATATTTACATGATAGAACATGCATATACAGAAGTATAGATTGAATTATGGCATCATACTGCTATATATACTATACTGTCAAGTGAATGTATTGTTACATCCAGATTTATTGCACCCATTGCTCTTCAGGATAATTTATGCCCCCCCCATCAAAGATGGCGGGGTATATTGGTTTGCTCATGTCCGTAGGTCGGTCTGTCTGTTGGTCCGTTGGTAGACCAGTTAAGTTTTCGTTCTCTAAGTCCAAATATTTTCATCCGCTCTCTAGGCCAGGACTTTTTGATTTTACGGTTTACAAAACCAACGTAAATTTTCCGAAAAGTGAAAAAAAATAAAATTATAATTACTTTTTTTTTAGCGATGGGGGACGAAACGTTCAAATTTTCGAAATATTTTTAGTACAAATATCATTATTTGCTTGGTAAGTCCGTTTACTTCCGTGACACTGATTTTTGTTTTTGACGGTATCACACGATGAGTGCTGATTGAGATCGACAAATTGTTCCGGAATTTCACGGACAATTGTTTTAAGCAAGGCAACCGTTTATGTACATGTATGCCATGGAAAACCCATGTTTTTTTACAAAAAAGCGTGAAATGTCTGCTGAAACACGATGTCACGTTCCACGCATGGAAAGCATGCGTGTACTGATCTTGTGCTTTACTAAATACAGGTCTTTAACATTTGACGCCCAGCCATGATGTGCACGAGGAAATTTTCCCACCGTTTTTGCAAGAACAAAGCATGTGTATTATATAAATACATTTTAATCAAGATCTTTACAATTCACCAATTATCCAGTCAGTACTATGTTCAACAGCTGTAACGATTAAAACAGTGTTAAAACACTAAATACATGCCCATATGAACATAATTAATCAAATAAAAAAGGCTCCATCAGTGGATCGAGTGTAACCAAAAGATTGGAGAACAACGAGAATAGTGGGTTTGGACATGAGGTCACTGTGTGAATGTGATGCGCACTGGACATAAACATCCGGAAAAAATCATTACTTTCAGTTTTGCTTTTAAAAGGCTAGAGGTATGCCGTTAAAACGTTGATGTTTCGTTTATTTCATTGCATTTAAACTTTTACAAAAAATTGAAAACGTCTTAGCCTTAATTTTAATAGCTAAAATGCACCAGATAAGGTCATTTGACACATGCCGCAAAAAAAATCGACATACGGAGGTGATACCCCTCCCTAACCCACCCCTCTCAGGACGGGGACGCCTAAAAAAATCCTGTGGAAGGCACTGGACTTATACTTTCAGGTGGCATTTGTTACAAATAATATCATTAGTAACAAGAACTTCTTGCGGGCACATCAAAATGAGGATGTGGGGACAGACAGCTTTGTCTCGTATAAACTTAAAAGAGAAAGTAATGGTTGCATTTTGTTGATGATATATATTTTCGCAACACAATGAGAATTTCTTATTTGCCTTGTATTTTGTTTCTGTCACAATTGTAATGCAATAATTTAACACACATTAGCAGTTAAGTTTATATCTGACAAGAGATGTTTGTAAAACATGTATGCCCCCCGACTTTTTTTTAAATATGCAATCCCAAGCGAGGTCTCGATATAGGGTATCTATGTATGAAGTTTCATTAAAATATCTCAATGCGTTCTCAATTAATTGAGCGGAAGCCGTTTTTCTATTTTTAGTTATGGTGAAATTGACCTTGACCCCACCCACCCCATATGAAATCCCAAGAGAGGTCTCAATATAAGGTATGTATGTATGAAGTTTCATTAAAATATCTCGATGCGTTCTCAAGTTATTGAGCAGAAACCGTTTTTCTATTTTTAGCAATGGTGACCTTGACCCCACCCAACCCATATGCAATCCCGAGCGAGGTCTTGATATAAGGTATCTATGCATGAAGTTTCGTTAAAATATCTCAATGCTTGTCAAGTGATTGAGCGAAAAGCGTTTTTCTATTTTTAGTAACGGTGACCTGGACCTCAACCCCACCCACCACATATGCAATCCCAAGTAAGGTCTTTAATATAAGATATCTACGTATGAAGTTTCATTAAAATATCTTGATGCGTTCTCAAGTTATTAAGCGGAAACCATTTTCTATTTTTAGAAACTATCACACTGACCATGACCACGCCCACCCCATATGCAATCTTAAGCAAGGCTTCGATATAAGGTATATATGTATGAAGTTTCATTAAAATATCTCTATGCGTTCTCAAGTTATTGAGAAGAAACCGTTTTCCTAGTTTTAGTTATGGTGACCTTGATCTTGACCCCACACACCCCATATGCAATCCCAAGCCAGGTCTTGATATATGGTATCTACTTATAAAGTGTCATTAAAATATCTTTATGGATTCAAAAGTTATTGAGCGGAAACCGTTTTTCTATTTTTAGTAATGTTGACCTTGACCCACCCAACCCATATGCAATCCCAAGCAAGGTCTCGATATAAGGTATATATGTATGAAGTTTCATTAAAATATCTCGATGAGTTCTCAAGTTATTGAGCGGAAACCGTTTTTTTCTAATTTTAGTTACAGTGACCTTGACCTTAACGCCACCCACCCTATATGCAATTCCAAGCGAGGTCACAATATAAGGTATCTATGTATGAAGTTTCATTAAAATATCTTGATTCATTCTCATGTTATTGAGCAGAGACCGTTTTTCTATTTTTATTAACGGTGACCGTGACCACACCCACCCCATTAAAATATCTCTATGCGTTCTCAAGTTATTGAGCGGAAACCGTTTTTCTATTTGTATTAATGGTGACCTTGACCCCACCCACCCCATGTGCAATTCCAAGCGAGGTCTCAATATAAGGTTTCTATGTATAAAGTTTCATTAAAATATCTCAATGCGTTCTCAAGTTATTGAGCAGAAACCGTTTTGCTAGTTTTAGCAATGGTGACCTTGACCTGTGACCTGTTGACCTCAAAATGTATAGGTGTCTTCCTTTCCTCCCAAGTAACCAGCATACCAACTTTCATGATTGTAGGTCAAAGTGTTCTCTAGATATCGTGCGGAAACGAAATGGTCCTCGTTTAATGAAACCTCGTACATATATACCTCATATCAAGACCTCGCTTGGGGTTGCATATGGGGTGGGTGGGGTCAAGGTCACCGTTGCTAAAAATAGAAAACGGTTTCGGCTCAATAACTTGAGAACGCATCGAGATATTTTAATGAAACTTCATACATAGATACCTTATATCGAGACCTCCCTTGGGCTTGCATATTAAAAAAATTCTTAACTATTGCACATATTCACAACTTGGCTGCAAGTCGGGGGGCATACATGTTTTACAAACATCTCTTCTTTACTCTGTAAAATTCATAAATACAAATGGTTAAACTGCATATAAAACATGGGTGTAATAAAACAGTTTATACCATGTTTGAGGTCTTATTCTAACTTCACAAAATAGTGTGTTTTAATGTTGATATTGTTATTAATTATAAACAAGTAAATTGTTAAATGGAAATCGTTTGTTGTGTAAAGGTTATAACACTTTTTTTCTTTTTTTTTCGACCTGCCAGTGACATGTTCCCCCAAAATTTTTGTAAACCTGAAAATAAAAAAGGACTGGCTTTATTAAACTTCATGAAAACATTTGTGGGCATAATATCTAGGCTAAGTTTGATAATCAGCGAAATCGCCCCAGCAATTGTGCAGTTATGGCCCTTGAATTATCTAAAATTGGCCTTTTTACCCGTTTCTGCTCTATAAGTCCAATAGTTTTCGTTTGAAAAAATCCAACTGACGGACGGACAAGGGAAAATATATATGCCCCCCCCCTGAAAGTGGTGGCATCAAAATGAAAAAAAAATTCACTTTTAAGAAGTTAAAAGTGGTCCATCCCAATATTTAAAACACCTTTAATCGGTGGCAGCCTTTTTAAGTTATGTGACCTCTGAAGCTGAATATGTTTTTAAAGACATTTCTTGTTAAAAGTTTTCATAATTTGGTTAAATTAATCAACTAATATTTTATTTTTTCTGTTGTACATACCACAACGAAACAGTTTCCGCAGTAGCTGTCCAGGATTTCTCTCTTAAATTAAACAAAAAGAATGCATATATTAAATTAAACAGAAGTTAAGATATTTAATAAGCGTCGATAAATATAATATGATTTTTATATTTACATGATAGAACATGCATATACAGAAGTATAGATTGAATTATGGCATCATACTGCTATACATACTGTACTGTCAAGTGAATGTATTGTTACATCCAGATTTATTGCACCCATTGCTCTTCAGTATAATTTATGCCCCCCCCCCATCAAAGATGGCGGGGTATATTGGTTTGCTCATGTCCGATTATCGGTCTGTCTGTTGGTCTGTCGGTAGACAAGTTTAGTTTCCGTTCTCTTAGTCCAAAAATGTTCGTCGCTCTTTATCAAACTTCATGAAAACATTTGTGGGCATAATATCTCGGCCAAGTTTGATAATCAGCAAAATCGCCCCAGCAATTTTTCAGTTATGGCCCTTGAATTATCTAAAATTGGCCTTTTTACTCGTTTCTGCTCTCTAAGTCCAATAGTTTTCATCTGGTCTGTACCAAACTTGAAGTTATAATAAAATCTTGGCCAAGTTCGATAACCAGCCTAATCATTCCAGGAATTGTGGAGTTGTGGCCCTTGAATTATCTGAAATTGGCCTTTTTAGCCTTTTCCGCTCTTCAAGTCCAACAGTTTTCATCCAATCATTGCTGAAACTTCATGAAAATGTTTGTAATAATAATATCTCGGCCAAATTCGATAACCAGCCAAATCACCAAAGGAATTTTAGAGTTTTGGCCCTTGAATTATCTGAAATGGGCCTTTTTTTAGCTGTTTCTGCTCTCCAAGTCCTACAGTTTCATCTGATCGTAACCAAACTTCATGAAAATGTCTGTTGGCAAAATATCTTAGCATAGTTTGATAATCAGCCAAATCGCCCTAGTAATTGCGGAAATATGGCCCTTAAGTCCAACAGTTTTCATCCGATCCTCACCAAACTTGAAAATGTTTTAAGTTATAATATCTTAGCCAAGTTTGATGATCAACTAAATTGTCACAGAAACTGCTGAGTTATGGCCTTGAAGTTGGTCTGTTTAGCAGTTTTTGCTAATTATGTGGAACAGTTTTCATCCAAATTTGATATTTTAACAATTGCTTTTAACTTAGAGGGGGCATATCTGTTTTACTAACAGCTATTGTTTGAAACTTCATTTGAATGTCACTGATAAGCTGCGTCCTTATCTGTGTGAGTCCTTCTGGTGTCTTGTGTCGGATGAAATTATGATCAATGTGGTTTGCGCCAAGCTATTTCTCTCATAACTTAGCTCCTCACAATAAATGTCACAGATAGACATGCATACAGATGTGGTGGCTTGTACATGTTCCAGAGATACCATTTGCAGGCATAAAAAACAAGGCTTTGATAGTATTACAAGCAATACAGGAGTCCCCTACCGGTAAAAACCCCTACTAATTAAATATTGTGCAATACCGTCAAATCGCCCTTTATCTGTAGATGTACAAAGTTTCATATTCAAATCCCATTTGTCACTGCATTTGTTGTTGTTTTTTCAGTTTTAGTAACATTGACCAGACATTCGACTTACTTTTTGAGTTATTGCAGTACTAAACTGACAGAGGGCAATCATATTGTTCATTCTGTGTACCAAGTTTCATGATCATATGTTATGTTCTTTTCGAATTATTACAGTATCAAGTTTATTTCTATTTTAAGTAACAGTCACGTGCCTTTGACCTCTTGTGAAAAATAAATGGTCGTGTACAATCATCCCCTTGCTCTTTCTATGTATACAAAGTTTCTTCATTCTTCAGTACTTTTTGAGTTATCGCAGGATCCAGGTTTTGGGGACGGGACAGACAGACAGAGTGAGACCGACGGACGAACAGACAGACAGACGCACACAGACGGAGGGCAAACCCAGAGTCCAATCTGTGTACCAAGTTTCATGACAATATCTTATGCACTTTTCAAAATATTACAGCATTAAGTTTATTTCTATTTTTAGTAACAGTCACGTGACCTTTGACCTCTGGTGAAAAATAAAAGGTCGTGCATAATTCTCACATTGCTGTCGCTACGTATACAAAGTTTCATCAAAGTGTCTTTAGTACTTTCCGAGTTATCACAGGATCCAGGTTTGGAGACGGACGGACAGACAGACATAAGGACGAACAGACAGAATGACCCACAGACAGATGTTCAATCTCTGTACCAAGTTTCATGGTCATATCTTATGACCATTTCGAATTATTACAGTATTTAGTTTATTTCTGTTTTTAATAACAGTCAAGTGACCTTTGACCTCTGGTGAAAAAAAAAGGTCATGCATAATCCTCACATTGCCACATTGCTGTTTATATGTATACCCAGTTTCATCGAAATAAGTTCAGTACTTTTTGAGTTATTGCAGGAACCAGGTTTTGGGGACGGACGGACAGATGGACGGACACACGGACGTCCGGACAGACGAACGGACGGACCGAGGGTAAACCTCAAGTCCCCATCGGTGAAACACCGGTAGGGGACTAATAAATTATTCTTATCACTGGAACAATCTCCAAAATTTCTTTCCAGATAATTTTCTTCATGATGAATATGCAACGTAAGTTACAAATATGGTAATTTTAGACTATTAAAACTATTCATAAATCTTCTACAAAAGATAATATGCCATCAAAATACAACATACAAGTTTATTTACCTGTACAGGCTACAAAAATCTTCACTATGCCACTAACCAAACTCCCATACAGAGTCAAGGCTACCAGAAAGATGCACCACCATTCTGCTTCTGAAATATAATAGAATGTTAGTTAACCAAATTTTTCGAAGAAACATTTTGGTTATTATATTAAGGTATGTCGTTGGGTGGGCGGGGTGGCGGCGTCAACTTTTCGTTTCCACTCTCTAACTCGAGAACGGATTGAGCTATTGTAATGAAACTTCATACATAGATACCTTATATCGAGACCTCGCTTGGGATTGCATGTAGGGTGGGTGGGGTTAAGGTCAAGGTCACTGTTACTAAAAATAGATAAGAGCTGTCGGAGGACAGCGCGCTCGACTTGTCTTGTGCTTGTCAGAGTTACTTGCATTTTTGTTCTAAAACAAGAAACATGGACATTAAAGTCAGCACATCAATACAATTTTAGTAATGGTGAACTTGACCATGACCCCACCAACCCCATATGCAATCTTAAGCGAGGTCTCGATATAAGGTATCTATTTATTAAGTTTCATTACAAATCTAAGTGTCTTCTCAAGCTATTGAGAGTAAACTATTTGTCTGGTTTCAGTAAAAGGTCACCTTGACCCCACCCACCCCATATGCAATCCCAAACAAGGTCTAGATATAAGATATCAATGTATGAACTTTCATTAAAATATCTCAATGTGTTCTCAAGCTATTTAATGGAAACCATTTTTTATTTTTAGTAATGGTGACCTCGACATTGACCCCTACAACCCTATATGCAATCCAAGCGAGGTCTGGATATACGATATTAATCTATTAAGTTTCACTTAAATATCTCAATGAATTGTCAAGTTATTGTGCGGAAACCGTGTTTCTATTTTTAGTAACAGTGACCTTGACCCCACCCACCCCATATGCAATTCAAAGCAAGGTCTAGATGTAAGGTATCTATGTATTAAGTTACATTAAAATATCTCAATGCTTTCTCAAGTTATTGAGCGGAAACTGTTTTTCGATTTTTTTACCGTGACCCCACCCACCCCATATGCAATCTCAAGTGAGGTCTTGATAAAAGGTATCTATGTATTAAGTTTTATTAAAATATCTCAATATGTTCTCAAGTTATTGAGTGGAAACTGTTTTTCTATTTTTAGTAACCTTGTCCTTGACCCCACCCACCCTATATGCAATCCCAAGCGAGGTCTCGCTATAATATCTATGTTTAAGTTTCGTTACAATAGCTTAATCTGGTCTTGAGTTAGAGAGTGGAAACGAAAAGTTGAGAAACAATCTTACCGAAAAACTTTAACCTGTCCATATATCTTATAACAAAAGATGTTTGTAAAACATGTATGCCCCCCGACTTCCAGCCAAGTCGTCAATATGTGCAATTGTTAAGAGATTTTTTTAATATTGTATGTGCACATTAACACAAGGGGAGGAATTTAAAGTTGATGCTTTAGAAACTAAATATAAAGCTGAAAGAAAGATAGAGTATAATTATGGATTTATTTTTTCAGTCTATTATATAAGGATACCTGTTTTCTGTTTGATTTAAACATCAAATAGGCCAAAACATCTCTAGATATCCTGCGGAAACAAAATGACCTCAAAATTGATAGGCGTCTTCCTTTCCTCCCGAGTAACAAGCATACCAACTTGGATGATCATAGGTCAAAGCGTATTCTACAAATCATGCGGAAACGAAATGGTCTACAGAGGAAACAGCTTTCATGATACAAGCCTCTGTCACCTTGACCTTTGACCTGTTGACCTCAAAATTGAAAGGCGTCTTCCGTTCCTCCCAAGTAACCAGCTTAAATGATCGTAGGTCAAAGCGTTCTCTAGATATCGTGCAGAAACCAATTTCATGTTACAAGCCCCTGTGACCTTGACCTTTGACCTGTTGACCTCAAAATCAATAGGCGTCTTCCTTTCCTCCAAAGTAACCAGCATACCAACTTAAATGATCGTAGGTCAAAGCATATCATGCGGAAACGAAATGGACTACGGACAGACCGACCGACCATCCCACCGACCGACCGACCCACGGACAGGTGCAAAGCAATATACCCCCACTTCTTCGAAGGCAGGCATAATTATGTAAATTTTTTTGTCCATATAGCTAATATGTAAAATTCCAAAGTGTAAAAAGGCCCATAATTTTGACAACTATCAAACTCTTGTTATTAAATTTGGCCGATGAGTTCATTTTAATATTGTCAATAAGTGTTCTAAGTTTGAATGAAATCCCTCAAGCTATTCCTGTCAAATCAGCTTACCAAAAAAGTTTAACCTGTCTATATAACTTATATGTAAATTTGTAAGTGTAGAAAGGCCCATAATTAAAAAAAAAATCAAACTAGAGTTACCAAACTTGACCTATAGGTTAATTTTAAAATGTGGAATAAATGTTTCGAGTTTGAATGAAATCCCTCAAGCCATTCCTGAGAAACTAGCTTACCAAAAAACTTAAACCTAGCTCGGACGACAACGCTGATGCCGACATAGAGAACACATCGAGATTTTTTAATGAAACTTCACACATAGATACCTTATATCGAGACCTCTCTTGGGATTGCATATGAGGTGGGTGGGGTCAAGGTCACTTTTACAAAAATAGAAAAATGGACCCCTCGGGGTGTGGCCAGATTTGACCCCAGGGGCATAATTTGAACAATCTTTGGAGAGGACCACTATGCAATGTTATGTACCAAATATAGGAAAGCTGTGGGCCTCGCTGTTTCAGATGGGCATATTTTTAAAGTCATTTTGCTATTTAAGTCTATATAGACCATGTGACCCCCGAGGTGTGACCAGTTTTGACCACAGGGGCATAATTTGAACAATATTTGTAGAGGACCACTATACGATGTTACATACCAAATAAGAAACCTCTAGGCCTTGCAGTTTCAGAGAAAATTAATTGTAAAGTCATTTTGCTATTTAAGTTTATATAAACCATGTGACCCCTATGGTGTGGTCAGTTTTGACCCATGGGGCATAATTTGAACAATCTTTGTAGAGAACCACTATTGGATGTTACATACCAAATAACAAACCTCTGGGCCTTGCGGTTTCTGAGGAGAAGATTTTTAAAGTCATTTTAATATTTAAGTCTATATAAATCATGAGACCCCTGGGGCATGGCCAGTTTTGACCCCAGGTGCATAAATTGAACAATATTTGTTGAGGACCACTATAAAATGTTACATACCAAATATGAAACCTCTGGGCCTTGCGGTTTCAGAGAAGATTTTTAAAGACATTGTGCTATTTAAGTTTATATAAACCATGTGACCAGTTTTGACCCCAGAGGCATAATTTGAACAATCTTTGTAGAGGACCACTATAGGGTGTTACATACCAAATATGAAACCTCTGGGTCTTGTGGTTTCAGAGGAGAAGTAATTTTGCTATATATTCTAACCCATATCTACCTCGGGGCATGGCTCGTTTTGACCCCAGGGGCAGAATTTGAACAAACTTTGTAAAGGACCACTCAAGGATGTTACATACCAAACATGAAACTTCTGGGCCTTGCAGCTTCAGAGAATTTTTAAAGTCATTTTGCTATATATTCTATATAAACCATGTGACCCCCGGGACATGGCCAGTTCTGACCCCAGGGGCATAATTTGAAAAATCTTTGCAGAGGACCACTATAGAAAGTTACATACCAAATATGAAACCTCTGGGCCTTGTGGGTTGAGAGGAGAAGATTTTTAAAGTCATTTAGGTATATAATCTATATAAATTATGTGACCCCCGGGGCGGGGCCCGTTTTGACCCCAGGCGCATAAATTGAACAAGGCTATATCCCCCGCCATGATCCTTCATTATATTTTAAAGGTGACTTTGAAGTATCACAATGACCTTCATCAGTTTCATGAAAATTCCTTAAAGGGCATAGGAGATTTGGAGCAGACACAAAAATGGAGGCTCAAACATTTGACCTTCAAGTGTGACCTTGACCTTGAGGGTGGCCTGACTGCCTCATGCCTTCTGCACATTGCCTCAATGTGATAAACATTTGAGGCAAGTTTCATGAAAATCCTATAACGGGCACAGGAGATATAGAACGGACATAAAAATAGAGGCTCAAACATTCAACCTTCAAGTGTGACCTTGACCTTGAGTTTGCGTGACTAGCTAATGACTTCTGCACATGGTCTCAATGAGCAAAACATTTGAGCAAAGTTTAATGAAAATCCTTCAAAGGGTATTGGGGATATGGAGCAGACACAAAAAACGGACACAAAAATGGAGGCTCAAAAATTTAACCTTCAAGTGTGACCTTGAGCTGGCGTGAAAGGCCAATGCCTTCTGCACATCGTCTCAATGACCTAAACATTTGAGTCAAGTTTCATGAAAATCCTTCAAAAGGCATAGGAGATATGGAGCGGACACTAAATGGAGGCTCGAATATTTGACCTTCAAGTGTGACCTTGACCTTGAGCCGGCCTGACTGACTCATGCCTTTTGCACATCGTCTCAATGACCTAAACAATAGAGCCACGTTTCATGAAAATCCTTCGAAGGGTATAGGAGATATGAAGCGGACACGAAAATGTTATGGACAGACGGACAGAAGGACGCACGGACGACGGACAACTGGTGATCACAAAAACTTACCATGAGCACTTTGTGCTCAGGTGAGCTAAAAATAGAAAAACGTTTTCCGCTCAATAACTTGAGAACGCATTGAGATATTTTAATCAAACTTCATACATAGGTATCTTATATCTAGACCTTGCTTGGGATTGCATATGGGGTGGGTGGGGGTTTAGGTCACCGTGACTAAAAATAAAAATGGTTTTTGCTCAAAAACTCGAGAATGCATCGAGATATTTTAATGAAACTTCATACATAGATAGATAACTTATATCGAGACCTCGCTTGGGATTACATATGGGGTGTGTGGGGTCAAGGTCAAGGTCACAGTTACAAACAAGCGGGCCATTATGGCCCTAGGTCGTTCACCTGAGTTTAAGGCGTAATAGCTAATAACAAGAGGGAAAAATGGCACTAAACGCCTTACCTGAGTATAAAGATCTGGGCCTTGCAATTACAGATATTTTTTTAGTCTATATAAACCATGTGACCCACAGGACATTGCCACCTTGTGGCCCTGGGGCTTAATCTGGGCCTTGCGGTATGAGAGGAGATATTTCAAGTCATTTTGCTATTTAAATGTATATAAACCATGTGACCCCCAGGGGGTGGCCAATTTTAACCCCAGGGACATCATTTGAACAATCTTTGTATATGACCACTCCACAATGTTTTACGCAAAATATAAAACCTCTGGGCCTTACGGTTTCAACAAGGAATATTTTTAAGGCCCACTCTAAACTAAAGTAAATTTCGATAGAAACGATTAAATAGACCGCCATATTTATGTATCAGGAATTGCCTGTATATAAATAAACCTATGCCCCACTATACGGTTTACACGCAACCATATATGACGCAAGTCAATGGGACCATACAAAACATAATTTTAGTTTATGTAGTAAGATGAATAAATAGTGAATAATAATAAATAGTATTTTATTTATTAATGACAATCGCATATTATCTAATAAAACTAAAATGGAGAACATTATAGCATGAAGAAAAATAGTGTTATGTTATGCTTTTCAACCACTTTCCATGTGCGTCTGCAGTGTCACAGCTCATCAGGTCGATCACGTTAATAATTTAGACTGTACCATTGTGCATTACGTCGTGCGAGTGAGCTCGTCGTGTCAATCGACAATAATAATTTAGACAGTACCATCGTGAATTTTCTAATGCGGACAGAGCCCATTGGCCATATTAAGACTGTAACAATGTGTATTACGTCATTGGAAAGTGCGCATACATGAAAACTTGATTTCTGGATAATGGCAGAATTAACAAAAAATGGCTCCATTTAAACGCGCAGGGGTCCTAAAATGACACGCGCCCTGCGCGTCAAAAAGGACATTTACGGTAATTATAAACAATCAGTCTTATTTCATTGGGTGTGTGTGTAGTACATTTTTAGACCGTTGGTGGAAGCCAACAGACTTTTGAAAGGGTAATTTCCAAAACAGGCATTGCGGAAAACTACTTTCCTTTGCAGGCTACAGGTCAGTTAATCAAAATCTGAAAGGGTCCTTCTTCAAAACAGCAAAAATTCACGCCAGTTTTCTTAACTTTTAATTATTAAAGATAATGTATGTCATGTATCTATTATGTGATTTATTACAATTACAGTTTCGAAAAAAAGTCAATATATTAAAATGTTACGTAAACTAATGACACTAATTCTTTCGCTATTTACTTGTATGTACCGTAATCGACCATGTATAACGCGCATCTTTTTACCCGAAAATTCGGCTATGAAAATTTGGTGCGCGTTATACACAGCAACAGTCTTTTTCAGCCATGTTTTTTCTTTATTTTAGTTATTTTTTGTTATTTTTATTTCATATTTAATTCATAGTGTTTTTATTAACAAAACATTACATTCTAATTACCTTGCAATTACATTTCCAAATTGAATAAACAATAAAATCCATTATCAACACAGTCATTGATAATAACACCTGTTACAAATGACAAGAGTGAAAGCGCGACATCATCAATTAGCCAGGCCTCTAAATCTGCAAGCTGTTAGCAACAGCATAGCAATGCCGTCAATCAAAAAGTTTTGGATGTGACTGCCAAACTGGGGCCAGCTTCCAGCGGTTTGCAGCAGTTAAGCATGTAACACGATTAGCACATGGTCAGTGAAAAAGAATCAATCAATACTACTGTACCTGAACAATGCAAGCACTGTCGATAGAGCATTAATGAATTAGCATTCTAGGGGAAATTTTAAGGGTGTCATTAAAATCAGACTGTTGTTTTGTTAATGCATTCAACAGTTTGGAGATTTAAAAGGGAGTGAAGAAAATACATGGATTGGAATTAAAATGGAGATTGTTCTATGGCATAAAACTTATTGAATATTAAGTTTTATTGAATATTAACATGAATATTTAGCAAAAATGCACTCATAATTCACATGTTTTAAGTTTATTTTGTCGCCATTTTTAGCAAAAATGCACTCATAATTCACATGTTTTAAGTTTATTTTGTCGCCAACCGTCTTTCTACGCTGTCAGCGTTTTGATTTCAATCTGAAGGCAGAATGTTTGGTTATATTGGATCATAACGGATTCGTGTACAACTATACACGCCTGTCAAATTTAATGCTATTGCACCGATCACTGCTTGATGGCGGTATTTATATAAAATTTATGCCATATTCATTGAGATATTTATCATGTAAGATTGCAAGTATGAAAGTTCAAGTTCAATTAACAGAACACTTGCCTAGTCAGTGCAAAATCTTGTCCAATTTCAGCACACAAGTTCAAAAACTTAATTTTAATATTAGCAATTGTAGTTTTAGGCAATGTAATCCCAGGCTCTTGTATGACAAACATATTGCCGTAAATTCTCGCGTATAAGCCGCACTTTTTTTCATCTGAAAATTGTATCATTTTTTCGGTTTGTCTTATACGCGGATATAAGCAAAAACTCCTAGCGTTTCTATTATAAATATCATCCGTAGTAATTTGGCCGCCATTTTCAATAGATTCTCGATCGACGTCACTAAGACGCTTATACATGGATAAGCAAATATTTGTACCCGATACGTTTCGTGATGTTTTGTATTGGGATTGTTTAAAAATATAATATATAGTTCTAATTTTGTGTGTTTTATATTTTATTTCTTAATTTTATGAAATTAAAATATATGTGCAATAATACAGAATGCATAAGAAATAAGAACCAGGGTCAAACAAACTGTAGTGTAAACACCACTTGACAAACTACTTCACACCTTTTGTATTACTCTGCAAACAATAACCACAGTGTCATTGATGATACTTGCAGAACTCTTCGTGTTTGTCAAACAAACAATTAGCCCTTATGGTGTAATTAAAGGTGTTGACAAAGAGACTTCTCAACACCTCTCAATACAGCGAAAATACATTTAGTGTAATGTATCCATGTTTGTAGATAGCGAATTTCACGACAAAAATATTTTCGGTGTTGAAAAACAATGGACGCACAATTTAAGATTTTGATGTGTTACGAAGCATTTAGAATCTTTTTAATCGCAGAATTTTTATTTCCACAAACTACGACCTGAATTTTTAGGTGAGTCTTATACGCGGGGGCGTCTTATACGTGAGAATTTACAGTAATTAGTATAATCCGCGTTTGGCGTATATATCTGTGTGGTCTAATTAAAGAACTAAATAAAGTATGCCATACAGGCCACATTCCTACAACCATTCTTAAACTTAATCTTTGTCATGTACTTAACTCTTAATTAATGAAGGCAAAGCTCATATATACCGGGTAAGATACATTTTCATTGGCCACTGCTTTAAGATTGAGAGTGAAAGCGTTTGTAGGAATGGGCCCAGACCTAGATTGATGACCAACTTATCAACTGACCAATGGAAACGGTTGCAACATACGAGCATTTCATTAGGTAATATCTAAGACTTAAAGGGACTATGTCATCAAAAAGGGCCTCAAGGGGGCAATTCCTTAAAAAATGAAATTAAGATATTAATACTGGCATATAAGTACGGTGAAAACTGGGTATATATAATGGAAAAAGAATGTACGCATTCTGAGAATAAAATCAATTTATAATAAGGGTCGTGTTTGTTTGGCCCTTTTCATGTTTACATTTTGACGTCAGAATTGTGAGTATTTTGCATAACCATAGTTGACACATGATTCATCACCAAGCAGAATAGCGCAGTTGGTCAAAGCGCTGTCTACTGCCATTTCTTCGTATGGCTCCTAAGTCGTGAATTCGATACCCACTTGGGGTTTTAAAGTTTTCAAACGTTTTTGCTAATTGTGTCTTATATTAATATGTATTATTTATGTAATGCAAATGTCTTAGAATAGCTCATTTCTATCATAAAATATAATTTATAGTGCAATAGGAAGCTATTTGTTCGCTGACATAGTCCCTTTAAACAAAGGTTCATATTAAGAATGTGGATAGGTGGATAGTCATGTCACATGTCACATGCTCGAATAGTCAAAGATGGTGCATTCAAACAACAAGTCCACGTAAAGCAACCACAATTTTACAATAATTGCCTTTAATTAATTAAAACATATAGAAAAGGCGCTACTCTGCATACTATAGTTTTAATATACTGTTCGTAAATATTTAAATCGCTCTGGCAATATGGCTCATTGAAATATGCAACAATGGAATTTGTTGCTATTTGTTTAGGCAATTCTTATTGCAATGTCATCATACAGTTTTTCCCATGCGGTTAAATTCATCTTTGTACATTTCATATACTTGGAAGCATTAACACCTAAGCTATTTCAACCTTATCGTTTTGTTTGCTTTTTAGGGGTGATACAAGTAACCCAGTCTACATAATCTTCAAATGTGAAGTTATTCCCCAATCTAACCTTACGTAAAACATGAACTATGTAAGTAATCAACATGAATTAAAAACATAACTGATACGGTTTAAATAATCCCGGTGTATAGTGAAAACTTATAACGTACACTGCCTATATGAACATTTTGGCACCGCAGGTATTTTATTATGTATATTTTACAGGACAGATTATGCGATCTGCGGCATATTCGGCTGTTTAATTATACTCGGTTCAACATGTTTTACTGTCGGACCATTACGTTAACGTATATATCTTCCTGACACATACATATGTTGAATTAATCTTTATGGATAGCAAGTTTATTATAATTATCAAAACCATAATTTTATTACTAATACAAACAAGAAAAATATAATCTCCCATAGCAAACCAACAGTTAGTTCCCTTGTGCCACCCTGAAACCACGTGACCACGTCACATTAAACTTACGTGGTGGCACTCCCATGATAGAGACGGTTTTGATAAGCGTGGAGGGCTCCGTCTGCAGGGAGGCTACCAGAGCCTGGCATGTAGTGTTCCCGTCGATTGTCGTCAGCTGAAATCGGATGTGGTTGTGGTGAATAGTGAATTAAGTAATTTCTGTATACAATATGGATGGTTTTAAAATTAAATCGGACACATTGGCGAATGCTTCACACATTTACACACAACTGATGTTGGTATGAGATAGTATTCAACTGAACTATAACATTGGTGAGTGCAATGTGAACATCAATGCAAAACAAAAACTTTGTATGAGAGAATAAGTACCTTTGTACAGTAAAAATATGGGGCAGTGATAATTTCGGATGTTAACAACAAATCACTCACTGGTCATCTGCATTGTCTTCGGAGTATTTACTTACTCAACACGAACATAGTGGTAAACCATTTACATGAATAGCGTTGCTAGTATATTGATGTGTAATCTGAAGTTCAGTTCTGGGCATATTTACAAAATGTCATTTAAAATTCGGAAAAAATCACAAAAATCAGCGTATATGTAGCAAGATTATAGTTCTTGTTGGAACCCTAACTCTTACCCTTCCGTCTTTGCAGAAATTTGCCACTTTGAACCTCAGGGTAACGCGACATTTCATGCTTTCCTCCCTGTAACACACAATTTAAAATAAATAGTAATCAAACTGTGATGTTCCAAAAGGCTGACAGTTGCAGTATTTCTTTTAAAAGATACGCTTGTCAGATACATTTAATCAACAGAGGCAAAACTTAATTCAACCATTAGATGTAATCCCAAACTTAATTGATGACAATAGCTTATGGTAACAAATGTAGGTGATGATAATGTATATAATGTTACAGCATAACTCAGGACAACCGTATGTGTAGTACCGGAATAAGCCGGTCACTTACTTGAAGGTGACGTCATCGACGCCGTGGTAGCTGCCCGCCAGGTCACTGTTCGCCATCCTGCTGTTCATCTGAATAATAACAACCGGAAATGTTAGCGACGCTAACCGGGAGCATATGACATCGGTTAGGTTAGTACCTTATTACCTTAAAAGGGTGTATCAACAGTATACTTAGGTCGACAATATAACATTTGCAAAAACATGGCTTGTAACAGAGGAAGGCAGCACAATGTCAGTTACATGATGGCAAAAATGTTGCTTCCTACAAAGAGTTTTGGTTCTTGTACTCTGCAGTTCCTCTCAGCATCACCTATACATGGTTTTATTTTAAATCACTTCAATACTAATGGAGTTATGCACTGCACAATAAAATTAACTGAAGGGCAATAACTCCATAAATATTGAGTTATGGTCCTTGTTCTCTGCTCTTCCTTTCAATGTCCTCTATCAATATATGTGGGTTTGTTTTTTTAATTCCTTCAATACTAAGGTAGTAATTATCTGCACACTAAAAACAAAGGGCAATAACTCCATAAATATTAAAGAATTAGTTATAGACCTTCTACTCTGCACTTCCTCTCAACATTCTTTTTCAATATATGTGGTATTATTTAAAATCCCTTCAATACTAATGGAGTTATGCTCTGCACACAAAATAAACAAAGGGCAATAACTCATACATATTGAAAAAAGAGTTATGGTCCTTGTACTCTGCACTTTCTCTCATTGTCTTCTTTTATTATATGAAGTTTCATTTTAATCCCTTCAATACTAATGGAGATATGCTCTGCACAAGAAAATTAAACAAAGGGCAATAACTCCATAAATTTTAAAGAAAGAGTTTTGGTCCTTAAGCTCTGCACTTCCTCGCGTTGTCCTCTATCATTATATGAAGTGTCATTTGAATCCCTTCAATACTAATGGAGTTATGCTCCGCACAAGAAAATTAATGCTTCACATAAGGAAATAAAACAAAGGGCAACTAGAATTGTCACATGAGTGACGGATATACCCCCACAATATTGCCTTGTCACAAAACTATGGCATCCATTGGAAAGAAATGGACAGAGAGAGAATGCATTAATTTGTGAATCTCAACAGTGTATTTGGGAAAATTTAATATCAATAGGAGCCATAACTTTGTCAACATTTAGTGGTTTGTAACCAAAGTTTAACTTGATCTGTATTTTATGATGTTACACCTATGTACCAAAAATAATTTAAATATGTGAAGCCTTTTATGAGTTAATGTCCATGTTTTTCTGGAATTTAATTCATAAAAGGGCCATATCTGTTTCAAACTTTAGTGGTTTGTAACCAAAGTCAAACTTGACCTGTATTTTATTATGCTAAACATGTGTACCAATAATTATTTAAATATGTCAAGCAATTATTGAGTTATCGTCAGGAAACCATGGTTTTAGGTAATTTAAGTCAAATAAATGGCCATAACTCTGTCAAAATTTAGTACTTTGTAACCAAAGTCGAACTTGACCCATATTTTATGATGCTTCACATGTATACCAAGAATAATTTGAATAGGTCAAGCCATTCTTGAGTTATTGTCTGGAAATCATGTTTTTAGGGAATTTTAAGTCGAAACGGGGCCATAACTCGGTCAAAATTTAGTGGTTTGTAACCAACATCAAACTTGACCTGTATTCTATGATGTTACACATGTGTACCAAATATTATTTGAATATGTCAAGCCTTCTTAAGTTATCATCCGGAAACCATGTTTTTCGGGAATTTTAAGTCGAAAAGGGGCCATAACTCTGTCAAAATTTAGTGGTTTTAACCAACATCAAACTTGACCTGTATTTTATGATTTTACACGTGTACCAAACATAACAGTCTAACCTGCTGTAGCGACCACCTGCATTAAGCGACTCCCTCCGTTTAACGACCATTACTAATTCCTCCCAACGCAAATTGTATTAAAAATGGCCTTAATTAGCGACCACCTCTTTTCCTTGTCAAGTGACTATTAAACGTCCTCTTAATTAATCTTGATTAGTGTATTAAGCGACCGAGTGTCAGTTCGGCAGTTACGTTGCTAAGCAACTGTGACATTTGTTGTGAAAGGTGTTAATCCACAAATTAGCAAGTATCATTGTCATCCGAATATAGATATGTTTTTCACTGGTAATCTACTCGATTGCGGGTATGACTGTTTAATCCATTTTCTTTAAATGGTATTCGGACCAACTTTTAACCAGCTAAGCTGTCATCGTCTGCGTATTCCTTTGTTTACTTGACCCACGTATTCCGTCTGCGGTCTAGTTAGGGACAGTAGGGCATCATATTTTAATAGCACGCGCTGTGACGTCAATTACTACTGCTTTAACATGGTTTGACATATGGCGGGTGGGGAATGTTCAGTATTTACAGAATTCTGCAACGTTTACACTTTGTTGGATTATATGACTAACATGTAGAATATACAGTTCATTTCTTTAGTTTGAAATCAGTTATTTACAATAAACACAGGTTAAAGACGATACAAATACATGTAAAATCATTTGGTTCCCAGACCGAATGACAATTGAAGATTATAGAATCGCAGTACAGTTATGCTATTTTATCATTTAATACAACATACGTGTGTAATATAATAATGTAAAATAAAATTATTCAAATAATAAACCAAATAGTATTACGACTTATTTATTCTTTATTCCTTATGAACATACAAACTTTATTTGAATAAACTATATGTTTATTCAGGTATAAAATCATAAGATGCATAACAAATGTCCAACTGCCTTGCAAGTTACACTGCATTAAGAGACCACCTGTTTTAAGAGACCACTTTTAAGAATCACCACGGGCGGTCTCTTAAGACAGGTTAGACTGTATTTGAATATGTCAAGTCTTTCTTGAGTTATCATCAAGAAACCCAAAACCAACAGACCGACAAGCTCACTTCTATATACCCCCCCTAAATTTATTTTGTGGGGGTATAATTACTCAGTAAATATTGTAGAAACAGTTGTGGTCCTTGTGCTCTGCACTTCCTCTTATTTTCCTCTATCATTATATGACATTTCATTTGAAACACTTCAATACTAATGGAGTTATGCTCCGCACAAGAAATTAAACAAAGGGCAATAACTATGTAAATATTGAAGAAAGAGTTGTGGTACTTGTGTCCTGCCCTACCACTCATAGTCCTCTATCATAATATGAAGTTTCATTTGAATCCCTTCAGTACTAATGGAGTTATGCTCTGCACAAGAAAATTAATGCTTCACATATGGAAATAAAACAAAGAGCAATAACTCTGTAAATATTCAAGAAAGAGTTGTGGCCCTTGTGCTCTGCACTTCCTCTCATTGTCCTCTATCATTATATGAAGTGTCATTTGAATCCCTGCAAAACTAATGGAGATATGTTCCACATAAAAAATAAACAATGGGCAATAACTCCATAAATATTTAAGAAAGAGTTGTGGTCCTTGTACTATGCATTTCCTCTCATTGTCCTCTATCATAATATAAAGTTTCATTTGAATCCCTTCAAAACTAATGCAGTTATGCTCCGCACAAGAAGTGTGGCAGACGGACGGACAGACGGACAGTTGGACAGACAATGCTATTACTAAAGCCCCCGAAGTTCCCTTCGGGGGCATAATAAAGTTTATTTACAGAGAATTAATATTAGAACATAGATAAATACATTTGTCTTGTTTCTAGAAACATTTGACAAACATATAGGCTTAGTCTATTAAATAAACAGAGGTCATCGATGACACTTTCACGAGCGCGGGAAAATTTGAAGTATCGGTTGTAGTAAAATCCATGAATGAAATGTACATGGTGTACTGTTACGGGCAAGCGCGCAAGAAAGTTTTCATGGAAGTGTACGATTCTGTACACGCGAGTTTGAATCCTACAAAAACCGTGTATTCCAAACAAGTGTTCTTGTAAATGTATAAATAATGCATAACAACATTTTGGAGTTCTGATGCATAGGAATTAAATCACGAGGGTGTTAGCCCGAATTCTTTAATAGCCACGCATCAGAACAAAAGAGTTGTTTATTGGCAGATAAACAACGATAATGCGAAAATTATTTTGATTCTAACATGATTGGACGTATATTTTTTTGCAATTGTAATTGGAACTACGTTTTACTATGCTCCGCTCAGAATCAGAACTCCTTTTTGCGTTGTTTAATGGGTAGTTAAACAACAATAATTGTGTTCTTTGTCTATAGAAACAAGAGGACATGATGGCCCAAAGCGCTCAACTGAGAACTGGTACAGATGAAGACCATACTGTTGTGACAGGTTTGAAAATTAAGGTATCTGAACAATACGCAGAGGGGAATAGGATCAATTTTGATTTAAAACATCGGTTAGTGCAAAGGCGTAACTAAAGTACAAATTGGGTAGTGGATGTGAAATGTTTTTGCTAATGGTTCTCAAATCATTTTTCTTGATATTGTAACCTTACCCTTTTTTATTAAGTCATTGACAATTCTGGAAAATACAAAAACAGTAGATTTTGATGTCTTTTTCGGAAACAGTTTTGGAGAACTAGTTGCTATGCAATAATTGTGATGGCTATGCTATAAGGTAAAGTTTTGCTTTTTCTTTGATAATTTTCTGTCCAATGATGATAAATGATGTTAATGCAGGCTCTGAAGACATCAATGTTGCATGTACAAAAAACTGCATGCACGTCTTGCAACTGTTGGAAATCAAATTTTATCAATACATTTTTATGGTCATGCGCAAACTGTGTAAGTTTGGTCAATATTGAATCAAAAATATTGTGCAAGCAAAACATTGATAACTTGTTGATGTATTTTTCCAAACACAAGGGGCAATAACTCTGGTGTTTCTGGCCCGATCATGCTTTTATTCTACTTCACCTCAAGTCTTACATTCATAGACAAACTGTACACGATTGGTGAAGATTGGATGAACTATGAAGTCTCTATCCTGAATAATGTCCGTTTTCACAAACAAAGGGAAATGACTCTGGTGTTTCTGGTCCAATCTTGCTTATATTCAACTTCACCTCTAATCTTATGGTCACAGACAAACTGTGCAAGATTGGTGAAGATTGGATGAAAAATGAAGTCTCTATCACGAATAATGTCCATTTTTGCACATTTTTTTCACAAACAAACAGCAATAAATCTGGTGTATCTGCTCCGATCTTGCTTATATTCGACTTCAACTGCAATCTCATGGTAATAGACAAACTGTGCAAGATTGGTGAAGACTGAATGAAAAATGAAGTCTCTTTCCTGAATAATGTCCATTTTTTTGTGTATATTTTTTTAATAAACAAAGGGCAATATATCTGGTGTTTGAAACACGATCTTGCCCAATTTTAACGTCTGTTGAGATCTGATGGTCATACACAAACTGTGTAAGTTTGGTTAAGATTGGATAAAAAATAAAGTCTGTATGTTGGAAAATTGCATTTTTGCACTTTTTTGCATTTGCATCTGGTTTTACTGGTGTGATCTGACCCAGTAACAATCCCATCCGAGCTTTTATGGTCATACACAAACTGTGCAAGTTAGGTCAAGACTGAATAAAAAAATGTAGTCTTTATCGCCATAACGGTCCAAGTTGTTGACGGCATACGGACGATGGACGAGGTCCCCATACTAATAGCTCATGGAGCGGTTTGTGCTCAGGTGAGCTAAAAATAGCGAGTATCATGTTAGAATTACTAGCAATACATGTATGCATTATTTAAGTTGCAGTGGTAGTTGATATTTGGTGTCTGCCTTGCGATCATGAGATCGTGAGTTCGATCTTTCTTCAAGGACAGTTCTAATGATCTTTCTCAAAAGACACCAAGTACTGGTTCTACCCCGGAAATGGACTTGAAAGCATCACAATAAGCCTCTGGCTTTCGACACAAAATAATAATCATGTTTAAACTTTCTATGTGTTATTTGGTTACCTGTTGCTCTACTTCTCGGCGTTTGTTCTTGTAGATCTTGGAACCACGGTTGGCAAGCTGATGGTCATACTGACCCACCAGTTCTATATCCAAGCCAACCACTGCAGCAAAAAAAAAAGGAAATATGTACAACTTGCATTTGATCATTTATACATGTTCCATAGATGTTCATATTATTGTATACCTACAAAGTGGACTACACAATTAAATTCATTTGGTGTAAAATTGTTTTATTATGCGATGGTCTAATTTTTGTGCATTTCGCAGTCTGATCAGAGCCAGAATTTATGACCCCGCGTACATTAAAAGACTGTTGGCGGAAGCCAACGGTCTTTATAGAGGATAATTTCCATAACAGGTATCAAGGAAAATTACTTGTTTTCTTTGCAAGTAATCATATACGGTCAAACTTCCCCAACCCCTGGGAGCCATGTTATTTAGCGAATCAAAATTATACGGAGGAATTTGGTAGAGGGTCACACAAGGAACCTTTCTGTGTAATTATTTGGAAATCCGGTTAGTGATTTCTGACAAGATTGTCAAAATTGTCCAGATAGACATATACGCTAAGACTTCCACACCCAATAGTGGCCATAATTTTTAATGAATCAATATAATTAGAAGGAATTTGGTAGAGGGTCACCCAATGATTTTTTAATTCAACCAGTGGTTTCAGACAAGAAAATTTTGAAAGTTTTTAATATAGCCATAGAAGAAAAACTGCCCCGCCTCTGACAGCCATGTTTTTTAACAAAATGATTTCAAGGAATTTGATCGTTGGTCACAAAAGGAACATTTCTATGAAATTATTTTGAAATTCAGCCAGTAGTTTCAGAGATTTTAAAATTTTCTATATAGCCATATATGTAAAGTCAGTGATACATAAAATGTTTATTATTTAATTTTTAGGCACATTACTAACTTTTGAAATATTTCTCTGCAGCAGAATCTTTCCAACACAGAACCCAGTATGGATGAGTCATGTTCATGCAATAAGGAAGAATGGTGCATCTACTATTGTTTATTTCAGTGCAGTTTACTGACCCATTTAGGAAACTGATTATAAACAATCAGTCTTATTTAATTGGGTGTGTGTGTGGTACAATTTTTAGACTTTTGAGAGGGTAATTTCCAAAACAATTATCGCAGAAAACTACTTCTTTTTTTTGCAGGCTACGAGTCAGTAAATCGAAATCTGGAAGGGTCCTTCTTCAAAACAGCAAAAATTCACGCTTGTTTTCTTAACTTCTAATTATTTAAGATAATGTGCCCTCATCCAAGCATTAGCGCTGAATGAAGGTCATTACTGAAGTAAATCTGGAGGCTGAGCATGTACAGATAGCATTCCGTTCTGGACGTATGAGGGGATCCGCACTTTAAAAAGCAAAAAAATCTACTACACTCCGACCTACTCATGCACATGCGCAGTCGAAACGGAAATAACACACCGAAAACATGCATATATTTAACATGGTTTTGTTGCCATAAATACCAAAAGGGTGTGAAATAATAAAATTATATAACATATCAAAAAAGGATAAAATATTATCCATAAAAGCATTATATAATTATGAAAAATAAACAAGAGGAGGGTCTATACATGCTCAGCCTCCAGCTTTACTCCAATAATGAAACATCCAGCACTAAAGCTTGGATGAGGGCACATTATTTTCGTAAAGCCTTCAGCTTTCACATTTATAGATAGCATTTTTAAAGGCAACAAAACCTAAACTTCCATTGAACTTAACCAAAATACATATCTAATAATTTATTGAGCCTAGTAACATATATATCATCGTAGGACCTAACCAGACAGAACAGAATTACTGGAAAGACACATTGCTATAACTATTCAAAGTACATCTATAAGAAAAACTTTCTAAATGTTTTTATCCGACTTCCAATCGGCAGTGTCTAATATAGTCCTTAATGAACATCCTTTGTAAAAGCTACAGATGTAGAAGCATCTCTGAGTAAATGTGCCTAAAAGTGGTCAGAGTGAATACCAGAAAATTCTAATATGGACTTCAACCATCTAGCAACAGTGCTAGTAGTCATTTGCTTGAAAGTTGTATACTATACAAGCACAAACCGTGACTTCCTTACAGGTTTTGTAGCATGAAAAAGCTCCACTTTCAATGTAAAAAATGTCCTAATAGAGACTTTGACATTATATTTGAAAAATTAGACCTAACGTCTTGTTGTTTAATAAACATTATCAATATTCATAGATACCAAGGTCAGAGATCTTAGTGCCGTAGCCAAAGTCAGCAGAGCTACAGTTTTCAAAGTCATTATCTTCAAGGATAAAACTTGTATAGGCACTAATGTTTTCAAATAGTTCAACACAACAGAAACATCCCAGGAGGTAGACACAGAAAAACACTTTTCATAAACCTAGACACTAAGACACAATCCTTAGCCAACTATTACCAAACAAGAGGGCCATGATGGCCCTAGGTCGCTCACCTGAGTTTAAGGCATCATAATGGCTAACAACAACAGGACAAAATGGCACTAAACCCCTTACCTGAGTATAAACATCTGGGCCTTGCAGGTTCAGAAGTTTTTTAGTCTATATAAACCATGTGACCCATAGGGCATGGCCACTTTCTACCTTAGGGGCATAATTTGAAAAATATTTGTAGTGGACCACTATTTAATGTTACATACAAAATATGAAACCACTGGGCCTTGCAGTTGCAGAGATTATTAAAGCCATTTTGCTATTTAAATGTATATAAACCATGTGACCTCCAGGGGCATCATTGGAACAATCTTTGTAGAGGACCACTCCACAATGTTTCATGCAAAATATAAACCGTGTGACCCCCGAGTCATAGAGCACTTTTTACCCCAGGGGCATACTTTGAACAATCTTTGTTGAGGACTACTATACAATGTTACATATCAAATATGAAACACTCCGGTTTCAAAGATTTTAAGGTCGTTTTGCTATTTAAGTCTATATAAACAATGTGACCCCCAGGGCAGGGCCAGTTTTGACCCCTGAGACATCATTTGAACAATCTTTGTTGAGGACAACTATACAATGTGACATACCAAATACAAAACCTCTGGGCCTAGCAGTTTCAGAGGAGAAGATTTTTAAAGTCATTTTGCTATTTAACTTTTAAGTCTATATAAACCATGTGACCCCCAGGGTGTGGCCAATTTTGACCCCAGGGGCATCATTTGAACAATCTTTGGAGAGGACCACCATAGAATGTTACATACCAAATATGAAACCTCTGGGCCTTACGGTTTCAGAGGAAAAGATTTTAAAAGTCATTTTGCTATTTAAGTCTACATAAGCCATGTGACCCCTGGGGTAGCCCAGTTTGACCCCAGTGGCATCATTTGAACAATCTTTGTAGAGGACCACTATACAACATTACTTACCAAATATGAAACCTCTGGACCTTGCAGTTTCAGAGGAGAAGATTTTTAAAGTCAATTTGCTATTTAAGTCTATATAAACCATATGGCCCCAACGGGTGTGCACAGTTTTGACCCCAGGGGCATCATTTTAACAATCATTGTAGAGGACCACTACCGTAAATAATCAGTCATAAGTCGAGATTTTAAGCCTCTAAAATTGTAGTTATAAAGTACATTTGACTTATGAGGCAGTTCACAAAAAATCTTAGCACATTATATTGAAATATTTGTCAAATGCATATTATTTCTTACCTGCATATTTGCTACTCCACACACTATAATCCATTCATAATTATCACAGTTTGCCCTTCCTATTAATTACCGACAATTAAGACAAAATGCATAACTGTTTCATTATTAAATAAGATGCAAACTGTGATTGAAACTATCTACTCTATTTTAGAGCTAAATTAAGATATGAATACTGGCATATAATTACGGTTAAAATTGGGTACATGTAATGGGAGTGTGCGCATTCTGAGATAAAAATCGACCTATAATAAGGGTCGTGTTTGTTTGGCCCTTTTCATGCTTACGTTTTAACGTCAGAATTGTGAGTATTTTGTATAACCATAGTTAACACATGATTCATTACCAAGCAGAATAGCGCAATTGTTCAAAGCGCTGTCTACTGTCATTTCTTCGTATGGCTCTTAAGTCGTGAGTTCCATATCCGCTTGGGGTTTGAAAGTTTTCAAACTTTTTTGCTAATTTGTTTTTATCAAATATCTCATTGTGTATTATATTATGTTTCAAATTTCTTATAATAGCTAATTTCTATCATAAAATATAATTTATAGTGCAATGGGAAGCTATTTTTTTGCTGACATAGTCCCTTTAAACAAACTGTTATATAAAGAATGTGGATAGTCATGTCACATGTCACATGCTCGAATTGTCAAAGAAGGTGCATTCGAACATAAGTCCACGTAAAGCAACCACAATTTAACAATAATTGCCTTAAATTAATTAAAACATACAGAAAAGGCGCTACTCTGTATATTATAATTTTAATATACTGTTCATAAATATGTAAATCGCAATATGGCTCGTTGAAATATGCAACAATGGAATTTGTTGCTATTTGTTTAGGCAATGCTTATTGCAATGTCATCATACAGTTTTTCCCATGCGGTTAAATTAATCTTTGTACATTTCATACACTGGAAGTTTTAACACCTAAGCTATATCAACGTTATCTTTTTGTTTTCTTTTTAGTGGTGATACAAGTAACCCAGTCTACATAATGTTCAAATGGGGAGTTATTCCCCAATCTAACCTTACGTAACACATGAGCTATGTAAGTAAACAGCAGGAATTAAAAACATAACAGATACGGTTAAAATAATCCCTGTGTATAGTCAAAACCTATAATGTACACTGCCTATATGCACATTTGGGCACTCCAGGTATTTTATTATGTATATTTTACAGGACAGATTATGTGATGTGCGGCATATTCGGCTGTTTAATTATACTCGGTTCAACATGTTTTACTGTCGGACCATTACGTTAACGTATATTTCTTCGCGACACATACGCATGTTGATTTAATCTTCATGGATAGCAAGTTTATTATAATTATTAAAACCATAATTTTATTACTAATACAAACAATAACAAGGCTTGTCACAGGATGCGACATGTGGCCCCAAAGCATATGCTCATCAGAGAAAAGCAAAACAATGTCAGAGTGCCCTGGACAAATATCTTGAGATTTCAGCAACACAACTGTTTGTTGTTGTGACACACTGCCTCATAATGATCTTCATTCCCACCAAGTTATTACATTCCTTACATGTTTGGCAAAAATGATGCTTCCTACAAAATGTTCATTCTAATATTTGACCTTTTAAGTGTAACCCTGGACCCACAGACCTTGACCATGGAGCATGTAAGTGGTATGCGACACATCATCTGGTCATGGGAAAAAATAATCTTAAGTAATATTAAAATCCTTCAAGGCTTTTGGAAGATATAGAGCAGAAAGAAAATTCCTTGAAATTTGACCTTGAATTGTGACCTTGACCTTTGACTGAGGACCATGGGAGTTGTACACGACACGTCGCCTGGTCATGGGGAATAATAATCTTAAGTAATATAAAAATCCTTCCAGACGTTTAGAAGTTATAGTGGAGAAACAGAAATCCTTGACCTTTGATCTTGAATTGTGACCTTGACTTTTGACAGACGAGCATGGGAGTTCTATGTGACACATTGTCAAAGAGAGTAACAATCTGAAGTAAGATTTAAATCCCTCCAGACATTTAGAAGCTTTAAAGTGCAAACACAAATTTATGACCTTTGACCTTGAATTGTGACCTTGACCTTTGATCGACGATCATGGGAGTTTTAAGCGACACATTGTCTAGTCATGGGGAATAATAATCTGAAGTTATATTAAAATCCTTCCTGGCGTTAAGAAGTAACTGAGCGGAAACAAAAAATTATGACCTTTGACCATAAATTGTGACCTTGACCTTTGACTGACAAACATAGGAGTTGTACGTGACTCATCGTCTGGTCATGGGGAATAATAATCTGAAGTTATATCAAAATCCATCCAGGTGTTTAGAATTTATGGAGCAGAAACGAAAATTCATGACCTTTGACCTTGAATAGTGACCTTGACCTTTGACTGACGATCATGGGAGTTGTACGCGACACATCCTCTAGTCATGTGGAATAATAATCTGAAGTTATATTAAAATCGATGTCTGAACGGACGGACGGACCCACCCACCAATCCACCCACCCACCCACCCACGGACGGATTGTGCGACTATTATATGCCCTCCTTCGGAGCCATAAATATAGTATTTCCTTTAGCAAACTAAGAGTTAGTTCCCTTAAGCCACCCCAAAACCACGTGATCACATGACATCAAACTTACGGTGTGGAACCGCCATGGTTTTGATAAGCGTGGAGGGCTCCGTCTGCAGGGAGGCTACCAGAGCCTGGCATGTAGCGTTCCCGTCGATTGTCGTCAGCTGAAATCGGACGTGGTAGTAGCGAATAGTGAATAAAGTAAATACACAATTTTATGTATGCAACATGGATTTTAAATTAAATGGGACACATTGGCGAATGGTGCACGCAGGTACACACAACTGATGTTTGTATGGGAGAGTATTCAACTGAACTATAACATTGGTGAGTGCCATGTGAACATTGATGCAAAACAAACACTTTGTATGAGAAAATAAGTACCTTTGTACAGTAAATTGTGGGGTAGTGGTAATTTGGGCTGTTAAAAACGTATCACTCACTGGTCATCTGCATTGTCTTTGGAGTATTACTTACTCAAAACGAACATAGTGGTAAACCATTTACATGAATAGCGTTGCTAGTATAGTGGTGTGTGTTCTGAAGTTCAGTTCTGGGTATATTTACAAAATGTCATTTAAAATTCGGAAAAAATCACAAAAATGAGCGTGTATGTAGCAAGATTATAGACCTTGTTGGAAACCTAAATCTTACCCTTCCGTCTTTGTAGAAATTCACCTCCATGAACCTCAGGGTAACGCGACATTTCATGTTTTCCTCCCTGTAAGGCAGAACTTAATTCAACCATTAGATGTAATCCCAGACTTAATTGATGACAATAGTTTATGGCAACAAATGCAGTTGATGAGAATGTATATAATGTTACAGCATAACTCAGGACAACCGTATGAGTAGTACCAGAATAAGCCGGTCACTTACTTGAAGGTGACGTCATCGACGCCGAGGTAGCTGCTCGCCAGGTCGCTGTCTGCCATCCTGCTGTTCATCTGAATAATAACAACCGGAAATGTTAGCAACGCTAACCGGGAGCATTTGACATCGGTTAGGTTAGTACCTTATTACCTTAAAGGGGTGTATTGACAGCATATATAGCTCAGCAATAACATATGCAAAAATAAAGTTTATTTACTGATAATTAATATTAGAACATAGATAAATACATTGGTCTTGTTTCTATAAACATTTGTCAAACATATAGGTTTAGTCTATTATATAAACAGTGGTCATCAATGACACTTTCGCGGGCGAGGGAAAATTAGAAGTATCGGTAGTAGTAAAATCGATATATGAATGAAATGTACATGGTATACTGTTACAGGCAAGCACGCAAGAAAATTTTCATTAAAGTGTATGATTCTGAAGCCCTGAGTTCGAATCCTACAAGAACGGTGTATCCCAAACATGTGTCTTTGTAGGTGTATAAATAATAAACAATGATTTGGAGATCGGATGCGTAGGAATTAAACCACGAAGGCGTTGGCCCCGATTGTTCAATGGCCACGCATCAGAACAAAAAGAGTTATTTACCAATAAACAACGATGATGCGAAAATTATTTCGATTCTAACATGATTTGACATATAATTTTTGCGATTGTAATTGGAACTACTTCATACTATGCTCCGCTCAGATTTGGAACTCCGTTTTGCATCGTTTATTGGGTAGTTTAACAACGATAATTGTGTTCTTTGTCTATAGAAAAAATAGCGAGTATCATGTTGGAATTTCTATTAATACATGTGTGCATTATTTTAGTTGCAGTGGTAGTTTGTATTTGGTGTCCGCCTTGCGATCGAGAGATCGGGAGTTCGATCTATCTTCAAGGACCGTTCGAATTTTCTTTCTCAAAAGACACCAAGTACTGGTTCTACCCAGGAAATGGACTCAAAAGCATCACAATAAGCTTCTGGCTTTCGACACGAAATAATAATCATGTTTAAACTATGTATGTGTTATTTGGTTACCTCTTGCTCTATTTCTTGGTGTTTGTTCTTGTAGATCTGGGAACTACCATCGGCAAGATGAGGGTCATACTGACTCACCAGTTCCATATCCATGACAACCACGTTGACTGCAGCAAATAAAAAAGGAAATATGTACAACTTGCATTTGATCATTTATACATGTTCCGTAGATGTTCATATTATTGTATACCTACAAAGTGGACTACACAATTAAATCATTCCGTGTAAAATTGTTTTATTTTGCGGTGGTCTAATTTTTGTGTATTTCGCGGTCTGATCAGAGCCAAAATGTAAGACCCCGTGTACATTAAAAGACTGTTGGCGGAAGCCAACAGTCTTTTGAGAGGGTAAGTTCCAAAACAGGTCCAGCAGGCTACGGGTCAGTAAATTGAAACCTAAAAAGGTCCTTCTTCAAAACAGCAAAAATTCACTAATGTTTTCTTACCTTTTAATTATTTAAGATATTGTATGTCTTATTTGATAACAATGTGTATATCATGTGATTTATTACGTTTACAGTTTCTAAAAAAGTCAATTTATACACAAGAGGGCCATGATGGCCACAAGCCCTCACCTGAGAACTGCTATAGATGAGGGCCATACTGTTGTGAAAGGTTTGAAAATAAAGGTATTTGAACAATACGCAATGGGTGATTAGTATCGATTTGATTTAAAACATCGGTTAGTGCAATAGTGAGTTGTGTAGTAGATGTGCAGTGTTTTTGCTAATGGTTCTCAAATCATTTTTCTCTATATTCTTACCTGACCCTTTTGCATTAAGTCAGTGAAAATTCTGGAAAATGCAGAGAAACAGTAGATTTTGATGTCATTGTAAGTTTCTGTCCAATGATGATAAATGATGTTAATGCAGGCTCTGAAGCCATCAATGTTGCGTGTACAAATAACTGCATGCAAGGTTTGCAACTGTTGGAATCAATATTTAATCAATCAGCTGCTAAGGTCATATGCAAACTGTGTAAGTTTGGTAAACATTGAATAAAAAATCGTGTATAAAAGCCAATCATTGATAACTTGTTGATATTTTTTCCACACGCAAGGGGCTATAACTCTGGTGTTTCTGGCCCTAACATGCTTTTATTCAACTTCACCTGTTATCTTAACATTCATAGACTAACTGTGCACAATTGGTGAATATTGCATGAAAAATGAAGTCTCGATCCTGAATTTATTTGTTTCACAAACAAAGTGCTATAACTCTGGTGTTTCTGACCCGATTTTGCTTATTTTCGACTTCACCTTTAATTTTATGGTCATAGACAAGCTGTGTGAGATTGGTGAAGATTGGGTAAAATATCCTGAATAAAAACTATTTTTGTATTTGTTTGTTCCCAAACAAAGGGCAATAACTCTGGTGTTTCTGGCCCAATCTTGTTTTTATTCAACATGACCTGTAATCTTATGGTGATAGACAAACAGTGCAAGATTGATAAAGATTGCATGAACAATGAAGTCTCTTTCCTGAATAATGTCCATTTATGCATATTTTTTTCACAAACAAAGGGCGAAACTCCCATGTTTCTGGTTCGATCTTGCTTATATTCGACTTCAACTGTAATCTCATGGTCATAGACAAACTGTGCGAGATTGGTGATGATTGGATGAACAACAGCTGTCTCAGGACAGCACGCTCGAGTATTCAACTGCTTTGTCGGTACAGCTCGAGTATTCAACCGCTTTTTCAGAGTTATTGGCCTTTATCACTACAAAAAGGTTTATAATTCTGCTAAAATGCTGGCCCCAGTTATGTGCCTTGGCCAGTGACCTTATATAATGATCTTGAAGACATGTGTGAAGTTTTAATTGAATATCTGTAGCAGATATGGAGATATGATATTGTTGCACACAAGCTTTAACCTGAAATTTCTAAGTACAAAAAGGGACATAATTCTGCTAATTTGCAGGTCAGAGTTATGGGCCTTTGTCAGTGACCTTACAAAATGACCCCGAAAACATGTGTGAATTTTCAATTGAATATCAGTCGTAGTTACATAGATATGTACTTGTTGAACGCCAACCTTAACCTGACTTTTCTCTTGCACGCAAACCTTAACCTGACTTCCCTTAAGTACAACAAGAGGGCCACGATGGCCCTAGGTCACTCACCTGAGTTAAAGGCATCATAATGGCTTATAACAAGAGGGCCAAATGGCATTAAAGCACTTACCTGAGTATAAAAATCACGGCCTTGCAGTTTCAGGAGATTTGTATAGTCTAAATAAACCATGTGAAAGACAGGGCATGGCCAAATTCTACCCAAGGGGTATAAAATTTGGACAATATTTGAAGAGGACCGCTATACAAAGTTACATATGAATTACAAGAAACATGGAAATTCCACGAAAACCAAATTTTTCGAAAGAAATGCATCAAAGTCAGCACAAACATTTTTAGTCTATTTTTAGTAATGGTGACCTTGACCCCACCAAACCCATAAGCAAACCCAAGTGAGGTCTCGATATACGAAATGTGTATTAAGTTTCATTAAAATATCGCAATTTGTTCTCAAGTTATTGAGCGGAAACTGTTTTTCTATTTACAATAACTGTGGATCACATGCAATGTTACATACCAAATATAGATAGGAAAGCTGTGGGCATTGCCGTTTCAGAGGGGAATCTTTTAAAAGTCATTTTGCTATTTAAGTCCATATCAACCATGTGACCCCCGGGGCGTGACCAGTTTTGACCCCAGGGGCATAATTTGAACAATATTTGTAGAGGACCACAATACGATGTTACATACCAAATATGGAACCTCAACGCTTTGTGGTTTCAGAGGAGAACAATTTTAAAGTCATTTTGCTATTTAAGTCAATATAAACAATGAGACCCCTGGAGTGTGGTCAGCTTTGACCCATGGGGCATTATTTCAACAATCTTTGAAGAGAACCACTATAGAATGTTACATACCAAATATGAAACCTCTGGGCCGTGTGGTTTCAGAGGAGAAGCCCCGGGGCATGGCCAGTTTTTACCCCAGGGGCACAATTTGAACAATCTTTGTAGAGGACTACTATATAATGTTACATACCAAATAAGAAACCTCTGGGCCTTGCGGTTTCTGAGGAGGAGATTTTTAGAGTCATTTTGCTATTTAAGTCTATAAAAATCATGGACCCCCTGGGTGTGGCCAGTTTTGACTCCAGAGGCATAAATTGAAAATATTTGTAGAGGACCAGTATAGGATGTTACATACCAAATATGAAACCTCTGGGCCTTGCGGTTTCAGAGAAGAAGATTTTTAAAGACATTTTGCTATTTAAGTTTATATAAACCATGTTACCCCCGGGGCGTGGCCAGTTTTGACCCCAGGGGCATAATTTGAACAACCTTCGTAGAGGACCACTATAGGATGTCACTTATTAAATATGAAACCTCTGGGCCCTGAGGTTTCAGAAGATTTTTACACTTTTTAAATATATTTTTAGCTCTGTTGACCTACATATGCAGCAAACCTTAACGATTTGAACAACTTTGAAAGAGGGTAACCCAATGATCATTCCTGTGAAGTTTGGCGAAAATATGCCAAGTGGTTTAGGAGATGTTGTTTGAATGAAAAGTTGACGACGGATGCAAGCAAAATCATGAACGCTTGTCTTGTGTTTTTTTTGTATACTCATACTCTGATTATTGAAAATGTAAATTCAGGGTATTTTAAAATTCAAGGACTGTTTCAAATTCAAATACCATATTGGCATTCTCGCAAGACTATACCCAATTTAAGGACTTTTCAAGAGCAACTACTATTTTAATGACTTTTGAAGGCCGGTGCGAACCCTGGATAATAACCCATTAAGGACTTGGTGGTGATTGTTCAAACACTTAAGAAAGTAGCTACTCACGAAAAGCTCTCTATAGATTCTGTTGAGCGTCAGATAACAAGGTGCGAAATGCGTGTAATGAAAGCAAACTGGACTGACAAACAATGTAGGATATTAGGTCTTACAGGTTCCATTATATACAGGTTTTGACTATATAGAATATATAGGGATTCTGCAGGGACCACAGAAGAAAGTCACAGGATGTCATTATATGCAGGTGTCGTTGTTGACATGTTTCTCTGTATATATATATATTCTGTCAGTGAATTTTATGTGAATATATGTAGTATTTACAGAGATGTGTACTTGCACACAAACATTAACTTGAATATTTCTAAGTACAAAAAGGGGCATAATTCTACTAAAATGCTGGTCACAGTTATGGGCAGTGGCCAGTGACCTTATATTATGACCCTGAAGTTTCAATTTAAATCTGTAGTATTTACAAAGATATATACTTGGTGCAAGCAAACCTTAACCTGAATTTTCTTATTACAAAAAGGGGCATAATTCTCCTAAATTGCAGGTCAGAGTTATGGGAATTGGCCAGCGACCTTATATAATGACCCCGAAGACATGTGTGAAGTTTCAATGGAAATATCTGTAGTAGTTATAGAGATATGGAGTTGTTGCACGCAAACTTTAACCTAAATTTTCTAAGTACAAGCAGGTATAATTCTGCTAAATTGCAGGTCAGAGTTATGGGCCTTGGTCAGTGACCTCACGTTATGACCCCGAACACATGTGAGAAGTTTCAATTGAATATCTGATAAATATTTGGTAAAGGACCAACTAGGTACATTCTTACCAAGTTTGGCTTTAATCCACGAACGGTTTCAGAGAAGTTGTTCGAAGCAAATTGTTGACAACGAATGTCAGACAGTGACCAACCACAATAGCTCACCCTTGAACACTTTGTGCTCAGGTGAGCATTCTAAAAATGTCAAGGTGATCTGATGTAAACTGTGCGGGTTATTTTGTAAATTAATTAAATTTAAATAATGGTTACATTTCTACTAAGATAAACATCACACTCACCAACTTTGTAGCATGCGGCCCAGATGTATATTATGCATACAATGATGACCAGGACTGCATAGTCGCAGATAAGGGCCACTGCAAGCCAGCAATACCAGTCACAAACATCCTCATCCGGACCTGAAATAGATGATTAACAGTATGAAATGACTTTAAAAGACTCCATATACAGCAAAGAATAGACTCTTTTAGGCTTTCTACTGTTCCTACTCAATATCATTCAAATATCTGCATTTAAACACTTTATGTCCTAGTCAGTGATGGGTGTCTAATATGAAATGTTGACATCAACCGACCGACCGACCCCGACCGACCGACCGACCGACCGATCGGTCGGTCTATCTATATATGCAAACTAACAACAATGGTTTGATGTCTACCAATAACTGTTGCATGTTTTGGGGGATTTAAATTTACATAATTATTTGCATAAGCGGTTAAAATAAAGTTATAAACATATCTTCTAAATACACTCTAGAACTGAACATTATTATGAACAATTTTACTTATTGTATGTCATGAACATAATGTAATATTTATTCACATAATGAAATCATTATTTTGTTTAGCCTACATCAGCTTTACGCTCTATAAATAGCGATTACAATTATGAATTTTGTGAGAATTATTGCGCTCTGAAACCTTTCGGAGCTATACGTAGACATTCGGCAAAGATCGGTATGAAATGGTCTATTCCAGCCTATTCAACACACTCGAGATAAAGGGCGCATCATTCTAAAACTGAGCGTGGTAGAGCTATGCTAATATACATTCATCAATTAGCGTCCGGAGATTCATAAACCCGAGAATTTCAATAAATGGGGAATTTATATTTATAAACTTACGGTGCACGTTAATTTATATTTGAATTGCGGTTGTGTTTTATTAAGAATTATTTATAATTGCACCTTTCTATTAACTTCTCCAGTAGATGTTATTCAATTTTAAAATATCTAATATCTTTCTATAAATAAAATGTGGTGAAAGAAGTCTCTTAATACGTCAAAATGTTACTTTTACTTCATTTGCCTAGCATGAATTCACTATTTGCAAAACTTCTGATGTGTATAGTATATTATTTAACATAACTATGTACACTCATCTGATATATAATAATTTTCATTCATTTCCGCAATTATTTTCTGACAATGCTAATTTGTTAAATTTGGCTGACAAATTTGTGTAACAATTATAGTAACTTAAATTACTAGCATTTAGGTTATTCATTTATCACCGGTGAAAAAATGGAAGGTATGATCGGTTTATTCACGGTAAACAAATTAATCAAATTAATAATGTTTGAGTTTTATTCACGGTAAACATCTTAATAATGTTTGAGTTTATCTCCAATTAATTTTGGGTCCGATAAGGTTTCTTATAGTGTCCGAAAGAAGTCTCCTGAGTGGGGACCAAACAAGCTGGGGTCCGAGAAGTCACGTAAACGATCCTCTTGTCCCTCTTATATGATGTTTAGGGTAAAAAAATGACATCTCAATATTAATTTCAACGCCGATTGTCTTTTTTAGACATTTCTTGTTTTTGCTGTTTACAAAATGTTACACACTCTCTTAATAAAATTTGTGTGATGAGAATTAAGTCTGGCATAAGTAATTTCAGGAGGCATACGTTATTTCAGGAAATGGTTTCTAATTAATAAAGTAAGTTAAATATACAAATAATTTAGTTGTTGAAATATAAATCTACCAAATGTTCAGACAAACAAATCGGACATTGTTCTATTTAAAAGGACTACTATTATAATCAAGGATATAACATTTATTATAAAGCTGCACAAAGGTGTGACAAGTACCATCATCATGCTGACATAAAAAAACAAAATGCTCGGTATTTGACAATATAATACCATGGTCAACCATGGTAGTTCATGGTTCTGAGACCATGGACTACCATGTGCGGTAATAGGCACCACAGCCAACCATGGTCCTTTGACCATGGTAGATGGCCATGGCAGACCATGGGTGACCATGGTCAAATATAACCATGGTTGTAAGCTATGGTGCAAATTACCTCACATGGTAGTCCCTGGTAGAACATTGTCTCAGAACCGTGAACTAGCATGGTTGACCATTGTAGTTCATGGTCAAATACCATGCATTTTGTCTGGGATTAAGCATTACACCCGATACAAATACAATGCGCATAAGCGTAGGAAACCAAGGAAAATGACGTTGAAAATGACGTTGAAATACATGTTCAGTATTTTTGTTAAATATGTAAAAAGCACATTACTTTCGCCTATGTGTGTTAATACATCTCTCGTTTCACGTTACATAATTAAGATATCTTAAACATATGGACTTTTCATAGTTTCACTGCGCCTAAGGATGCTCTGCATCATTGTTTTTTCCTATGAAATACTGAAGGTTCTACCAAATTCTCCTGTAGAGGCTTTTCAATCTACAAATAGACATTATTTTTATATATACTCTGAATAAATGCATTGTACATTAAAATAATTTAGTCATGAAAAACACATCAAATATATATATTTCTTTTTAATTGAAAAATGCGTAGTTTTACTTTGTATAGATTAACATATACTGACGTTGATGAGCAGATGAGTCTTGACTTATTTGGGTTATTCAAGTAGCTCTGATTTAAAACATAGGGCATCATTTCATTGCTTTGACATGAGATAATGATATTCTTTTTATTTATAACATATAGAAACATTTCACACTACTGTTTTAGGAGCTAGCCACATGAAAATATGAGTTCGCAATTTGATAATGAAAATTTACTTATTTATTTTAAATAATATCGAAAAATAATATTAAATGCGTGTAGAATAATGATCTATGAAGATATGAGACTGTTCTTTTACATACCAAATCAACATATGCATCAGTTTTAAATATTTGTGCTGGATATTCAATTAAAAATCTTTACTAACATTTACAACATACGCCAAATATATTTTTTAAAGATGTTTCTTGTTTCTTTGTAGGAAAGACTGCCTGTAGTTACAAGAATGTGGATCATGCATTCTGTGGACATGTCTGCAGGTTCTTCTGCTTGTCTGATTCACAACCTAAGATCTAGTTAAGCCACTGGCTCAGAATGTACTTTTCATTAACAGTAACAAGTAAGTCCAGAAGGCTGGTGTTTCGACACATGTTAAGAAAAGTGCACCTCAGTGAAAACACTCAAATGAAAAATAGCCATGCATGACATTATGATTATTGTTCTACACATTTAGTTTGATCAAACTGAACATGTCTACCAAGTCTGAAGGCTATAGGTTTAATAGTTGTCAAGAAAAAGTGACCTAATCGAAAAACTTTGCCAAGAGAAATGAATTTTCTAACATGAAGAAAGGCCGTAAATCAAAATTGGTGACAAGAGTTTTTCTAAGTTGAAAAAGTAGATCAAAAATTCATGACAGAGTTATGGCTCCTGTCCTACACACTCAACACTAACTTTGAAAAATCAAAATTAAATACTTATCTAGTAGTTTTTATAAAATATGTAGAAAACACTTGTTCAGATGACTAATGCAAACAGAAACATCATATACAACCCTCTCTTTTTAAGTAGAAATGCTCCATCTGAAACTGTGTGACACAAACAGATCTTCAAGATGTACAATATTTGAAATCAGTATAATTATAATGAAATCAATTTACATTTCACTTAATCTTATATACAAAGATAAACTGAACTTGGCCAACTGTGTTACTATATTGAAGATAAAATTATTTTATTGACTTAACAGTTAAGAATGAAAACTATAAAATTTAATATCAGAATATTAACAGATCAGTGTCATACTGGTACAGCCAGATTTTCTTGGAGACAATAATTAATAGAACTGTTAAGTACATTATGTATTTGAGTACATGTATATGGTTACTGGAGATAAAGCGTGATTAGAGTATTTCAATAAAAGTACAGTATTCCGATTAAGTACGGTCATTATAAAGTGCATGCAAATGTGTTATATAAGTTTCTTGATTTGTTAACATCTTCACAGGATCAAATAACACATTTTTAATTATTATAGGAAACAGAAGAAAACAAGAGATGTTTGTAAAACATGATTGTATGCTCCCCGACTTGCAGCCAAGTTGTCAATATGTGCAATTGTTAAGAAATTTTATTAATATGCAATCCTAAGCAAGGTCTCAATATATGGTATCTATGTATGAAGTTTCATTAAAATATCTCGATGCGTTCTCAAATTATTGAGCGGAAACCATTTTCTATTTTTAGTTACTGTCACCTTGACCTTGACCACATCCACCCCATACTGAGTGGAAACTGTTTTTAGTAATGATGACCTTGACCTTGACCCCACCCACCCATATGAAATCCCAAGAGAGGTCTCAATATAAGGTATCTATGTATGAAGTTTCATTAAAATATCTCCATGCGTTCTCAAGTTATTGAGCGGAAACCGTTTTCTATTTTTAGCAACAGTGACCTTGACCCCACGCACCTCATTTGCAATCCCAAGCAAGGTCTCGATATAAGGTATCTATGTATGAAGTTTCATTAAAATACCTCAATGCTTGTCAAGTTATTGAGCAAAAAGCGTTTTCTATTTTTAGTAACGGTGACCGTGACCCAACCCACCACATATGCAATCCCAAGAGAGGTCTCAATATAAGATATCTATGTATGAAGTTTCATTAAAATATCTTGATGCGTTCTCAAGTTATTAAGCGGAAACCATTTTCTATTTTCAGTAACTGTGACCTTGACCTTGACCACATCCACCTCATATGCAATCTCAAGCAAGGCTTTGATATAAGGTATATATGTATGAAGTTTCATTAAAATATCTTGATGCGCTCTCAAGTTATTGAGCAGAAACCATTTTTCTATTTTTAGTTATAGTGACCTTGATCTTGACCCCACCCACCCCATATGCAATCACAAGCGAGGTCTCGATATATGGTATCTACGTATGAAGTTTCATTAAAATATCTTTATGGATTCTAAAGTTATTGAGCGGAAACCGTTCTTCAATTTTAGTAATGGTGACCTTGACTCCACCCACCCCATATGCAATCCCAAGCGAGATCTCTATATAAGGTATAAATGTATGAAGATTCATTAAAATATCTCGATGCGTTCTCAAGTTATTGAGCGGAAACCGTTTTTTCTATTTTTAGTAACGTTGACATTGATCTTGAACCCCATTTCCACCCTATATGCAATCCCAAGCGATGTCTCAATATAAGGTATCTATGTATGAAGTTACATTAAAATATCTTGATGCGTTCTCAAGTTATTGAGCGGAGACCGTTTTTCTATTTTTAGTAACGGTGATCTTGACCTTGACCCCACCTGCCCCATTTGCAATCCCAAGCGAGGTCTCAATATAAAATATCTATGTATGAAGTTTCAATAAAATATCTCTATGGGTTCTCAAGTTATTGAGCGGAAACCGTTTTTCTATTTTTAGTGACGGTGACCTTTACCTTGATCCCACCCACCCCATATGCAATTACAAGCGAGGTTTTGATATAAGGTATATATGTATAAATTTTCATTAAAATATCTTGATGCCGTCTCAAGTTATTGAACGGAAACCGTTTTTCTATTTTTAGCAACGGTGATCTTGACTTTTGACCTGTTGACCTCAAAATGTGTAGGCGTTTTCCTTTCCTCCCAGCTTACCAGCATACCAACTTACATGATCGTAGGCCAAAGCGTTCTCTAGATATCGTGCGGAAACGAAATGGTCTACGGACAGACCGACCAGCCGACCGACCGACCGACCGACGGACAGGTGCAAAGCAAGATACCCCCACTTCTTCGAAGGGGGGCATAATTAGACAAGTACTGAAGTTTATATTGTTAGCTATAAATAAATATGTAATGGATATTGTAAAGCCAATTGTTTTAACGTCTTTCTTATCATTTAGAAGGATGTCTTTTAATCTTAAGGCAGATTAAATAGTTGGTCTTTTCGGAAAGGTGATTTCAAAGACCAACCAAGTTAAAACAATGATTTCAAAGGAGGAAATCAGTTAAATACGACAAAAACCTTCTGACAGTGACAAATACACAATAGGACAGTACCCTTTTCTTGAGGAGAAGGCAGTCTTGGGTATAAAATAACAGTATCTGAACGAAAGCCCCTTGCTAAAAAGCTACTTGGTTTAAAAATGCACACCAGCACTAAGTCCCTTGGTAGATCTCACAGTGGACATAAGCCCCTTGGTAGATTTAAAATGCTGGACAAAAGCCCTTTGATGAATATTAAATAGGGGCTTATGGGCAAGAGGCTTTTGTACTACACTTGTTGAACTCTAAAATAAAGTGTACCTGGACCTGGTGTTGTACCTGAAATATAAACTTGATACTTGATAGTTTGTAGCATTAAGCATGTAGATATGTGTTGAGAGTAATTCCAGGCAAAGTCAGATAATAGTTTTCATATATTTGTACAATATGATCTTTTGAGAAAAAAACCATTTGTGCCTATACCAATTTATAATAATGTAGTACATTGGCTGAGACAACTATTTTATGATGTTCAATGCAATCAGGATCAATTTACTTGATCTATCTACATACACCATAGTTTTAACTAACAGTTTTATGACAAATCATCTATAAATATATAGAAGAGAATCAAATCATAATTTGTTGATTTAATATCCACAACTGCATCAGGTCCTTAACAAATGATTCATTACAGAATTGTTGCAGCTCTAGTTCTATCCTTTAATCCAGCCCAAGATCTTAAGATCATACACAACTATGCAAGTTCGGTCAAGTTAAGAGATCAACATATCTTACTCACATACAGACACAAATATTTGCATCATATGGACAACAGACATTGCTCGAAAAGGACAATATTAAGCAGGCACTTAATGCGCTCAGCCGCCTAAAACATTTGAAGATCAATCAAATCGATGAGTATATGTATACACTGGACTCGAGGGTACATGCAATATTCAATACATTGTGTAAACTGTGTTGTTATGTTTTAGAGGATATGTCATTTTCACATCAAAATAAAATTGCATGATGATGTTAGCTAACTCTTAAAGGAACATAACAAGCGCATTACATAAATGTTACTTAATTGTTGATTATAACCCTAGACAAGATTCTGTGTTTGGTAAACCCACATCCCCCACTTTGGTGCTGGACAGCCCATTTCTTAGTCCAAATTAGGTCAAGGTCAAAGAGAGGTTGGGTCATATGGGTGGAATGGATGGATTGGGAATGGTCATAAGTAACAACTGTGTAAATATCCATTCAGAGGGCCAGATAACATGCGTATCTGCGTAAAATACGCATGGACATACGGATGAATTTAAAGTTCTGTGAGTAAAAATAATCATGGTAAAATCCACTATACGCATCGTGTGCTGTTATCATGCGTACCACCAGTGTCTACTTCGTATTAAATCATTCATTATTTTTATTGTCATACCTATGTCAGTCATATTTACAATTTGAACAAACAATAAAATCCATTAGAAGCACAGTCATTGATAATAACACATGTCACAACTTAGACGAGTGAAAGCGCAACGTTATCAATTAACCTGGCTTCTAAATCTCTAAGCCGTTAGCAAAAGCCATAACAACTGTGTCGGTGTGACATGAAAGGGCTTTGATGTGACTGTAGAGCTGGTGCTTGCAGTACTAAGTGTGTAACACGCTGAGCACATACTTGGTGAAAAAGCATCAATATACTGCATGGAAGCACTGTTAATAGAGCATTCATTAATTGGCATTATTGGGAAAATGTTAAGGGTGTCAAAAATTAGACAGTTTTTTTTTTGCATTGGATAAATTGGAGATTTAAATGGGAGTGCTGAAATAAACATGTATCGGAATTAAAATGGGATTGCATAACGGAATAAAAACCTGTTGAATATTAAAAAGGATTTTTACATTTATTTTGGGTTACTAGTAATATGTGTTTTGCACACAAGGTAATTATGTATGTGCGCACATCTGAAATTTACATTGATTACGTTTTTATGAAAGTAAATTAAGTGCAATATTCTAAAACAATAACAACAAAAAACACTGACAAAATTTACAATAATGTCAACAGGTCAAACTAGAGGCACTCATACAAATGTGCTGCTCTGAAAAACAACAGCTTATGCAGAGAGACATTGACACAATAATCAACATCTACTAGATAAGTACAGACATTGACACAATAATCAACATCTACTAGATTAGTACAAAGGACATTGTCTTGTCTAAAGAATGTAAATAATGAAAGGACCCAAAACCTACAACTAAAAGCCAAAAAAAGCACTGAAGCTACTAAAATGTGCACAAGTCCTAGCAACTATTGAGTGACATTGTCAAACTGTGAGACTGCCCCCCCCCCCCCCATCAAAATAAAAAAGAAAGAAAAAGTGATAATTGCTAAGTGTATTGCAATATAGAACCATTTAATTGTTTGGATGCTTTGAGGGTAATATAAATTAAAGTACTCCTGGAAAATCTTGGTGTTTGTATTTTACTCATCAATTCAAAATTTTATGAGTGAAATACCCTTTGACAGAAGAAATTATCTGGAGCTCTGTATCCAAGTGTTGTAGGAAGAGGTGTTAGATGAAAAGGTAAAATCAAGTTAACCAAGAAATGGCACTTTTAAATTATTATAATGTATAAAATTAGGTCAAGGTCATGGTCAATGTGAGGTTGGTGATATGGGTGGATTGTGGATGGTCATAAGCAACATCTGTGTAAGTATCCAAGTGCTGTAGTAAGCGGTGTTGCTGCTAGACGAAATGGTAAAATCTAAAAACGGACGGAAGGACGGACGGACGGACAGGGCAATCACTATATGCCTCCCGCATCAAGTTGCGGGGCCACATAAAAAAAAAATCACATCATCAATTTAAGTGCTTTTCTTTCCATTCATTAATAGTGTGATGATTCACAAGTGTACTTATGGTAAAATCTAAATTAAATATGCTTAAATACAAATGTAACTAAATTAAATAGCTTTAATATAGCCCCTTGTATACAGTTGAAACCCAACCCATTAATACAAGCAAACTGCATTGTTTTGCAGCATCCATTCATGATATTAACTAATTAATTAATTAATACCAAGAATAGAACAAACAAACAAATACATCATCCCACTGTTGATGAAAGATGGTTCCAATATTGTCTGTGGCACATTAAAGAATACACATACACTTAAGATGCATAAGCCCTTGTGAAGAGAAGTCAAGAGATAAGACAAAGTCATATTGTTAGATACAGTGGCTTAGCACATATGGGGGTTGTAAAATGATCCTAACTGGTGGTTTTACAGCTGAAAAGATCATCGTAAGAGTAAGATTTAACATGACATGTAACACATAGTCATACATAAAGGGAGCAGTGCTGGAAATTAGCACAATCCTTTAGCTCTGCACTGGCAAATCTTTTACTGGGCTTACGTGTATATATTCTCACTTTTGTATATGCTGGCTTTAAACATTTTCTTGCTGTTAAGTAATATCGGGGTTCGACCTTAACGCATGTCCGTAGGTCCCTGACCAGTGATTTTTGGCTCGGACCGGTTTTCTTTAAAGGACGACAGGTCCGGTGTCCAGTTGTTTTTGGACTGGTTCCTGCTGTGTAAATCGTCAATTATTATTTGGTATTAAGAATACAGGCAGCCGTCCGAGGTGATGTTGATTTTTTGGCATTTTACCGTAAGATCTCGAGTATAAGTTGAACCTTTTCCCAATTATTAAACTTTCCAATCATTATGTTATATCAGCGTGTTATATGTTGTTAAATCAAATACACAGCAATTTTACTTATATCCATTGGGCATTGTAATTGCATTTTTAGAGAAGCTCATTCAATCTATAATAATACATATGAAATGTCTTTAAAAAAAGACAATCGTCGTTGATATTAATATTGAGATATAATTTTTACCCTTAACCTAATATAAGAGGGCCAAGATGATCGGTTACATGGCTTCGTGGACCCCAGATGTTTCGGTCCCCACCTAGACAAGGCGACTTCTCGGACCCCAGATTTTTTTAGCATCATAACAAAACTTCTCAGATCCCAAAATAAAGTGTGATTAATTCAATAATCATGAATATTTGTACCGTGAATAAAGCGATCATACCGCCCCATGTTTTCACCAGTGATACATGAATAACCTAAATAATTTACGTTAATTTCATTATTATATAAATTTGTCAGCCAAATTTAACAAATTAACAATGTACGAAAATAATTGCGGGAATGATTGAAATTATTTTGTATCAGACTCGTAGTTATTCTTAAGTAATATACCCTACCTTCATCTTGGCAGTTATCTATGCATAATACATACACGTTTGGAAGTCAATTAATCATTTATACTGTGTACTAGTATCCTAATGAAAAGCAATCTTCAGAGAACATTCAGCGCATTTGAAATAATGATGCCTTCCATTTTTGATAACACAAACATAAAATTTCATTAGACTATGGTAATTTAAAATTATATTCGGTAGGAATATGATGTATAAAGGGAATCTGTGTATAACTGGTATTGCAAATAATGTATTAATGCTACGCAAATGAAGTAAAAGTAACACGAATAACATGTCAACGTATTCCGACACTTATTTCACCGCATTGTATTTATTGAAAGATATAGATCTTTTTATAGGTTGATTTAACATCTACTGGAGAAGTTGATAGAAATGTGCAATTCTATTATATTCTTAATAGAACGCAGCCGCCATTCGATATCAAATTAACACGCACAGTAAGTTTATAAACATAAATTCCTCATTTATTGAATATTCTCTCTTATGATTCTCTGGATGCTTATTGATGCATGTATATTATAACAACTATACACTGGCAGCAAAACGCGTGCTATTTTTAGAATGATCGTGAGTGTGTTGAACTCGCTAGAATGAATTGTTATTTATAGAGCATCCCGCTAGGCTAAACAAAACAGTGGATTAATTCTGAGAACGAATATAATATTCTGTTATTGACATACAATGAGAAAACATGTTCATAATTATGTTCAGTTCTAGAGTGTATGTCGAAGATATGTTTATAACTGTATTTTAACCGGTTATGTAAACAATTATGTACATTTTAATCCGCAAAAGTATGCAACAGTTGTTGGTATACATTAAACCATTGTTTGCATCCCTAAACATAGAAAATTTGCCAATTCTGTTGGCATTCAATTTTCCCGCTGCATAATTATCGCAAGAAATCTAGGTCAAAAGTGATCTTAGACAGCTATGCAGTATAAGGCAGAATTCAAGTCAAAGTTTCCACATTGCTGTAATGATTGAAAAGGGATATTGAACAGATAACCAAATCAAATTATTTATTTATTTATTTTTTTTGCATTTTTTTTTTGCATTTTGATAACCCCTGAATGTCAAATTTATGTCAATTTATAGAAGTTTACATCTGATCTTTATTTAAGCACCTATGTGCATACACCATTTTTAGCTAAAATGTTATATTAATTAATGAATATTAGATTTTCATGCGTGCTCAATATATTTTCAAATTTTATTTATCAGAATTATTGCGAACAAAATATGGAGAGGATACTGGCTAAGGATTGATAATAGCGCATGATTATTTACTACATGGTCTATATTAAATAACAACATAAGGTTAAACAGTTTTACAATATGCAAACTACGTATGTAGTTTAGTTTAGTGTTTTGACATCTTATGAACGGGTGCGTGCGTGCGTGCATATACGTATGTGTGCGTGTTTGTGTGAGTGCGTGCGAGTGCGTGCGTGTGAGTGCGTGTTTATGTGAGTGCGCGTGTACGTGTTCGGGCTGAGTGTGCATGTGCGTACACTCCCTCAAATCTGTGTTTGTATTCTGCTTGTGTTAAACACTTATTCCCTCTTGTTGTTGACTAACGTCATAAAGTATCGTGAACTTATTTAAACAGCAATGTGTTTAACAAGTATACACTTTTAGTCGTGTATATTGTTTACATTGGGTAACGGTGAGTTTTCCGTGGATCTCGTGCAGCTGTATTGATGTTTATGTTTTGCGGCGGGTTATCCACAGTTCGCATATTAAGTTGTATACCGTTCATAATTGATATGGTTACGCTGCGTTCTTCGATTTGGGTATAGTTACTGATTCGGCCATGGTAGATCTATCCAGTAGTTGTACTGATCCTGCGTCACTTTATGAACGATTTCATTAACGTCCCGGTAGTAGATGACTCCGTCGCGGGACCAGGCTGAGATAACAATGTCAGTTTGCTTCTTTCGAACGCATGCGAAGACATGAGCATTCAATTTTGTGAGGTGTTCGTTGACGAAGATAGGTGTTGTCTGTTTTCGGAGTTGTTTTGCGCGGTGCATGATTTTACTCCTTTTCATACGAGAGATCATTTTCAAGATGATGGGTCTGTGTTTCTTTTTGTCAAATGCACCGATTCTGTGTGTGATGTCGATATCATCTTCTGATAACTGAAATTCAGAGATGTTTTTCCTTCTATCTTTATATTGCTTCTTCTGCTGTACTGTTCTAATTCGTCTACTTTTATGTCACATTTGAATTCTTGAATTTTAAGTTGTTTCATAAAGCAATCATTTTCGTCGCTCTGTTCATTCAATTTAATGTTCAAGTCGTTTATTTGTTTTGTCATTCGCGTGTGTTCCATGTTTTGATCAAAAAGTTCTCTTTCAACCTTTTCAATTCTAAGGATCACTGACCCCAGCATTTCATCTTTCAGTTGCAGCACTATGCTTTTAATTAAATCACTGAGTTCACTGCTGTCTTTTGTTAAGACGTTGTTTAATTTTCTGGTTATCTCTTTCAATTCAGATGCGATATCTATGTCGCTTGAACCATCATTTGTGGTACATTGATGTCCTTTTGATTTCGTTTTCTTTAACTTGTTGATGGTTTCATTTGTTTCATTTTGGCTATTTTCAGCTTCGCTTACGTCGTCTAAATCGCTATCAACATTTGTAGCGCATTGGTTGCTTTTCGATTTCTTTTTCTTTTGTTTGATTTTTGATGTCTCATTAAAGCTACTATCTGCTTCACCTATGCTACTGACTAGGTCTCTACTCCTTTTGTCTCCGGCCTTCACTTTGTCTCCAGCTTTAACTTTGTCTCCTTCAAGTTTCATTTTAATGATGTAGAGAAATATATTTTTCGGCGCAGCTGTCTAAGATCACTTTTGACACAGATTTCTTGCGATAATTATGCTGCGGGAAAATTAAATGCCAATAGAATTTGGCAAATTTTCTATGTTTAGGGAATGCAAATTTACAGCAATGGTTTAATGTATACCAACAACTGTTGCATACTTTGGGGATTAAAATGTACATAATTGTTTACATAAGCGGTTAAAGTAAAGTTATAAACATATCTTCGACATACACGTTAGAACTGAACATAATTATGAACATATTTTCTAATTGTATGTCAAGAACAGAATATTATATTCGTTCTCAGGATTAATCCACTGTTTTGTGTAGCCTAGCAGCACGCTCTATAAATAACAATTGATTCTAGCGAGTTAAACACACTCACGATTATTGTAAAATTAGCGCGCATTTAGCTGCCGGTGTATAGCTGTTATAACATACATGCATCAATTAGTGTCCAGAGAATCATAAGAGCGAATATTTCAATAAATGGGCAACTTTTGTTTATAAACTTACTGTGCATGTTAATTTGAAATTGAATGGTGGTTTCATTTTTTTAAAGAATTAAATAGAATTGCACATTTCTATCAACTTAGAATTTCATATTTCTATCAACTTCTCCAGTAGATGTTAATCAACCTATAAAAATATATCCGTCAATAAATAAAATGTGGTGAAATAAGTCTCGGAATGCGTAGAAATACAATAGCATTAATACATTATTTGCAATACCAATTATACACAGAAAGCCTTGATACATCATATTCCTACCGAATATAATTTTAAATCACCATAGTCTAATGAAATTGTATGTTTGTGTTATCAAAAATGGAAGTCATCATTATTTTAAATGCTCTGAATGTTCTCTGAAGATTGGTTTTCATTAGAATACACAGTATAAATTATTAATTGACTTTGAAATGTGTATGCATTATGCATAGACAACTTCAGGATGAAGGTAGGGTATATTACTTAAGATCTGAATAACAATACGCGTCTCATTAAACTAATTTTCGTTCATTCCCGCAATTATTTTTGTACATTGTTAATTTGTTAAATTTGACTGACACATTTATATAATAATGATGTTAACGTAAATTATTTAGGTTATTCATCTATCACTGGTGAAAACATGGGACGGTATGATCGGCTTATTCACGGTACACATATTAATAATTTAGAATTAATCACACATTAATTTTGGGATCTGAGAAGTTTTCTTATGGTGCAAACAAATCTGGGGTCCGAGAAGTCGCCTTGTCTAAGTGGGGACCGAAAAATCTGGGGTCCGAGAAGCAACGTAACCGATAATCTTGGCCTCTTGTATTATGTTTAGGGTCAAAATGATATCTCAATATTAATGTCAACACCGAATGTCTTGTTAAAAACATTTCTTGTTCTAGTTCATGCTACAAAGTTGTTCGCCTCTGTTTTTACGCTGAGTATAGATGTACAGTTCGGTCATGAGCACCTTTTCGTAACAGTGTGATCATGTGTACACAAACCGTTTTCATTGTTTACATTGTACTGTCCTGTGTAAAGAAAACTAAAATGACGTTGCTCATATCAATAGTTAGCTAATTTTTATTTCATTATACTATGTTCATTTTATGGTTGAAGAAAACACTACGTAAGGAATGTAATGTCTGACTTACCTCTGAATATCCTTATCCACTAATATTCACTATTTGCACTTTTATCCTTTTAAAAATCACGTTTTATTACCACTGTTAGAAAAGCACAATCGCTCATTCCCAAGGTCAAGGTCAAGAAATAATAATGTATGTTCTTGTTTCTTTAATTCTTAACTGTATTATAAGTTAAATTCTTGACATATTGTTTTAAAGTGGCCCTATCAAGGTGACTGTTGTTTAGCTAGGAGCCCATATTGCTGTATTCTATGCAAATAACATACTTCTTTAAACATTGTTTTAATGCTACCCTGGGGGGAACCATCATTTAAAATTAGCCCAACTCTCTTAACGCACCTAACAGACAGGGCCTGAAGTTGGAGCACCTTGATATATTCCCTGTCTGCAAGCGTTCAACATAAGTTAACAGCATGTCGCATAGATGTTAGAAAAATAAAATTACTCAACAGTCTATGCAAGTCTATCTTTATTTGTATGTACTAAAGATTACCTATTTAGTGACTTGAATACTATTTTGTTTTTACATAAGTCTTTTACTTCATCTAATAGTAGGGGGCAACAACTATTTGTTGCATTACTTCCTTGTGCTCATAGTAATAAGAGTAATACTTATTTTAACTTCTCTTCCAAGCAATCTATTACTAAATATCTGCCTATATATGTACCGGCAATACAAATTAGTTGCAAAGACAACCAATACTAATACGTATTCGGTAAAACTATGTTGAACCACTTAGAGATCTGGTAAACTATTTGACTGTTCACAATTTTATTTTAAATAAATAACCGGTACTGTTGTACACTTGTTTTCAAACTATTTTAACAGTATATGATTATTAAATCATATATTTCTACCAGATCTTTAAGTTTAAACGACTCCAACAACCTCGTTAGAGCATATGCTGAATAATGGGCCTAGAAAATGATGATACATGTAAAATTATGTGTTTCCATCATTGAATCTTATTATGTTGGGCTATCAACTCTCTTTTTTTCTATCCGAGCATTAAACTGCAAAGAAAAACAATCAATAAAGACACATTACATATCATAGTTTCGTAATATTTTTATTTTAACATGTATAATCATGTACTAATCATAGGGAACTACTTTTCTCTAATTTTTGTAACATTTTCATATTAAAATCTGCATATTTTCATTTAGCAGTTCTTTTAATTTCAATATTTCTTTGCAGTTGTTCATAATAGTGCATACTCTCCCAACCCCAAAAAACTATATATAAGCTGCAAGCTGATTGGTCAGACGGATTGTAACGAGATTTTTGATTTGTTCAATTACTACCCGTTTTGGGGTGGGTATGAAACGCCGCTTTTAGCCCAGCCAATATAGACAGAGGGAAAACGCAGCTTTTAGCGCAGCCAATATACACAAAGAAGGAAAATGATTCGAATAGGATTATGTTATAGTTAATGTGGATTTATTCAGAAATATCGTATTGCAACTTGCTGAATGATTTAAAACATTATATTTATCAGTTATTAATTAAAGGATGAGGGTCATTTAATATTTAGATAAAAACATTAACGAATATAAGAGAAAATGTTTTTGAAATTGAAACTATTTTACTTTCAGAAATTAAAGCTGATACATGTATATGAAAATGATTATTTATTAAGCATATTTATACACTCAATATTGTCTAGATTTCTGTTTCCAATAAATCTATTTAAATTAGTTGATTATAAATTATATAATCAAAAAAATAACGATTCGTACTTGATTGAAAAAAGCAATCTTCATATGCATTGATGAAAACGTTGTTTAAACTGCAACTAACTATGATTAGTGTAAAAATGCAGTAATAAAAATAACGAATATATACAATTTAATACTCGTAATAAAATAATAAATTCTTAAATAAGAGCAATAATAAATTAAAATAAGGGCCAGTAAACGCAACTTAATATTTAATACTTTATTTCTGGACACAATTAACAATAATAAATATCCTATAAAGATAAAATTTTCTCAATACAATGCAACACAATAAAGTTTACATTAACACATTGTAAAATATAAACACACAAATTAATGTGAGTGTTCAAGTTGATGTTACAGTGATTCTGCCTAGAACTGTGTGTACAGTAATTGTGAAATAATAGTTGTTTAAATTATATCCAAATATAACAGTTGACGTAAAAAGATAAAAGCACACACTACAATAATACATAACTAAACAATCATGGTTTCCCGCATGCCTGTTTCGCTTTTTGGGCCCGACATGCCTTCAAAGAAGTTAGTCATTTGCCGACATGCTTAAATAATGCCGACATGCTTTATTTTTCAAAGCGACAACACTTAATCCCTTTATCTATTACCCCAATCTTTAAATCAAAGGGCCATAAACGAACGCCGTTTTGATCGATAACGTCTAACTTCCAGCAGTGTTATTGACAAGTGACTGAACTGTGTAGTCCCGCCCACAACTATCCCATTAGCCAATCAAATACGGCGATTTTTAGGGCGGAGTTTATACCTTACTAACAACTAAAAAGCGTGTTTGACAACAAATACTAACGTTGACGGGAAAAGTGAACAGGCATTTTTAAACATTAGATTATTCCTTATCTATCTCACAAATTGACAATCAAAATTATGGAAACGAATAATGTAATATAGAGCCTCATTTAAAAAAAACAATTGAACGTCGTCAAACTAAATTGTGTTCTCATAAACACTGCAATCAAACACGTGACCAGTACACGCACGTTTTTGATGAGGCATCCGTGACCTTGTGCATGGCAATTTCGCGCGCTTTTGTAGCAAAACACTTTTCTTACATGGAGATACAGGCCCGTATTTTATGTCAATTAGGAACCGCAGATTCAAGTATTTCAAACATGAAAGAATTTGAAGGCGGAACATGTTAGGCTTTTCCACGAATCTGAAGATATGTGTGATTGAAAATTAATTCCATAAAGAATGCAGCCTATGCGATCAAGGGCGGTAGTTAAAGCGATACTGCCGATCGATTTGATCGCCGCCGGGATTTCGAACATCGTAGCCGATTTCGGAAATGTGGGGTCGCGCGATGCGGCCGATTTTGGGGAGTTGGATTCGAGCGGTGCTGCCAATTTCGGTGAGGTGGGGACGATCGTTGAAGCCGATTTTCGGGTAGCTGGGGTCGGGCGATACGGCCGATTTCGAAGAGGTGGGAGTCAAACGGAGCGGCCGATGTCGGGCGGGGTGGGGGTTAAGTGGTCGGATTTGAACGATCTCGGTACTGACTTGGATAATGTCGATTGCTATATGTATGCTCTTATTTATTGATATGATTGGTTTATGAATGAATTTATTAGGTTTTAATTAATTGTATGTATTTATTTAATATTAAAAGTTATAACAATACAATGTTGAAACTAACACTATTATGTTTATTCTTATTTTTACAAAAACAAAACATAACAGAAAACAAATAATAATTCTAAATGACTCGATTTCGCCTCCAAAATTATTTCTTAAAACAGATCTCGAGTTGTCACATAATACTTGGATGATCATAACAGAACATGTGTTTTGTTTCATCTCAGAAAAAGTTAGTAAACATAAATATTAAACAATTCTGGGGAAAAAAAAACAACAACCCGTCTCAGTAAAAAATATGAAAATATCTTCACAGAGCTACTATTCTATCATTTTAAGTCACTTACCGGTAATTTACGTTTGCATTAAAGTACCGATCAATAATCAAATTAAAATGACAGTTGTATGTAAAAATAACCACACGCCTAGTGGACCGGTAAAAACACCAGCACAAATTATACAAAAAACTTGACATGAAATTATTAGGTCACATCTAAACGTTATTTTTTAACACGTTATTTAGAAAATAGAGAAGTTTTTTTAAACTATAAGATGAAGTATTTCGGTAATTGGAATTTATTCCATAGAAGTAAACCTTATAATTTGCCAGATGAAGTCGTCCTGCACAAAAACAAACATACACACCATAACATACCATGAAATTAACGTTACATTTTATATGTACAAAAAGTGTTACTTTAAACTAAGAAAGAAATGTATATATTAAATCATTTAATACAGCACATCTTTATATGACTCCTCTATTTTTGCACTTGTTATCAGAAGTTCAATAATGAGTATGTTTAAAACCATAAATAATAGTGTTCCGTATTGGGTATATACTATTCTTAATAAATATGTTTAAATTTAGTACATTATTATTCAACGATTGAAATATTAAAATGTAAATGCTAATACGTCTGCGGGTTAATGAAAAAAGCAAGGTCACACTTAATTGGGGTATAATTACGAGCCTGTATACAATTAACAATAATAATACACGATTTCAAATCACAATAAACGATATAATAATATAACATACAAGCAAATATTAAAAGTAATAATCTATCTGTGTAATAACTGATTTAAATTTGTGTAATTCATATTTTTTAATTATTAAAACAAACTATTTATTCAAAATACATTGTCCTTCAAAATTATGTATAATTATATATTCTAATACAATTACGAAATTAATGAATTAATTATAATAATTATCGTAAAATTATATTAAAATAATACAATGCTTTAAATTAGTCAAATTAAAGCAAGCCAATTTACCTTTAAGTAAAATAATAGATCTTTAAATTGTTAATATAATATTTATTATGCAATTTGGTAAGAATATTAAATATAATATAACTATTATAACTATTGAAATAATGCATACAAAATTAATAATAATAAATAATAGGTTATAAACTTTGTTTTGCGTTTATGTTTCCCCCGTATAGACTGCGCTTTCCTACTATCTCTATATTGGTTGCGTTTTCCAACGATATCTACATTGGCTGCACTAAAAGCTGCGTATTATACCCCTAAATCGCAGCCTGCATATTGCACGCTGCGCTAAAATCTGCGTTTTATACCGACTCTCCGTTTTGAGAATCAAGCTCAATATGCTAATTAGTTTCCCAGGCTCTCGCTTTCTTCGTTGTGTATTCGTTTTTAAAGTTTATACACGTGTTGCATAAAATAAGAAAAGCCATTTCTAAAGCAGTTATTAATATTCCTTTTTATTATTGATCTCAATTTATCTCAAGAAGAACAACAAGTTCTTAAATCCCTTCGCGAAGACCAAAGAGTTGTGATAAAAAAAGATGATAAAAGTGCTACCATAGTGATAATGAATCATAAAGACTATAGTGATGAAGTGTTCAAACAGTTAAACAATACTACCAAACATTAGCTAGTAACCCACAAGAACAGTTTCTAAAGGAGGTAACAAATAAAATACAGGACATGAACTCTATCAGCGAAGAAGTTAAGGAGGATCTCATTCCTGCTAATGAAGTCAGAATGCCAGTGTTGTACATTCTTCCAAATATTCATAAACAGCAAAATGAAGATCTTCCACTTGGCTATCCTGGTCGTCCAATAGTTTCTGGATGTGGTTCTCTTACAGAAAACATCTCCTCATATCTTGACAGCATTCTCAAGCCGCATATGGAGACTCTGCCGTCTTATGTCAAAGACACCACAGATTTTATCAAGAAACTTAAATCAGTGGGAAGTCTTCCTGACAATGCCATCCTAGTGACGATGGACGTTTCTTCATTGTACAGTAATATCCCACATAAAGATGGCATTCAAGCGTGTACAGAGTTCTTAAGACAGGATAAAACATGAAATAAAGACAGTATCAAGTCCATAGATGAGTTGCTGAATAGTGTTCTTACCAAAAATAATTTTCAGTTTGGTGAAGATAATTATCTACAAGTTTTGGGAACTGCAATGGGTACTAAAATGGCACCTAGTTATGCATCTCTATTCATGGGGAAGTTTGAACAAAATTTCCTATCATCTTGTGGCAAGACACCTATCCTGTGGCTGCGATTTATTGATGACATTTTTTTCATATGGACTCACAGTGAAAATGAGCTATTATCATTTATAGATGAAATCAACACTACCACACAACTATGACTTTTTCTCATTAGTACTCAAAAACTAGTGTGAACTTGATGTAACAGTGGAGAAAAATGGCAACAATGAAATAGAAAAAAGAGTCTTTGAAAAGTCCACCAATTGTCACCAATACGTTGAGTTTTCATCATGCCACCCTAAATCGTGCAAGGCAGGAATACCATCCAGTCAAGCCAAAAGGTATCGAAGAATAGCGTCTGACACTGAACAATTCAAACGAGACTGCGATAACATCCGTGAACATTTCAAGGATCGCAACTACCCAGATGATATTGTGAACCAGGCTATATCTAAGGCAGCTTAATTCTCCATGGATGAAGCACTACAACCCATTACAAAAACTGGCACTGACATTATACCCCTTACAATCCATCTCTACCGAATATAGGAAAGACAATCTACCAATACTGGGGACTTTTGAAAAATTCTTCAAACAGAGTGTTCGAGACATTTATAATTGTAAACCTGTTATAGCTTACAAACGCCCAAGTAATTAACAAGATTTATTAGTGCATTCTAAATTGAACTATTATGCTGGTACCAATTGTCAAGTTTCAAAATTTTGTAGACCCCGTTGTTCCCACTGTTGTTATATCACTGAATCTAATGAATTCTCTAGCAGTACTTTGTGCAAAGAGTATCAAGTTAAACATAATTTATCGTGTTCATCAACAGATGTCATTTACCTTATAACATATAAAAAATGTAAATCACAGTATGTTGGACAAACTCATCAAAAATGTAGTGTTAGAATGAATAGCCAGAAGTTTGATATCAAGCATTATCCAGACAGAGTTACTTCTGTATCGGAACATTTCAATTCTAATGGCCACTCTATTGATGACTTTTCATTAATGCCGATTGATAAAGTTAATAATTGGCCGCGACTTTTAAAAGAAACTGAGTGGATGTATAAACTTACTACCATCATGCCTAATGGTATGAACACAAAATTAATTTACTAATAGTTGATTTGTCTCAATTGTACGTATGACATATATATAGTTCATACTTGTATTTATCAACACGTTGCTCTATTTGCATTTTACATGTATGATGTATCTAGTGAATCCTATATATTGTTATAAGTACGCAAAATTATGTTTCATGTATTATGACGTCATGACGTCATTATAACGTCTTTGTCAAAACATGTTACCTGAAGAAGGCTTTTCAGCCGAAACGTTGTGATTAAATAAATTAGCTATGTTTGAAGTTTGACTTCTTCATAAAATATATATTTTTTATTATTTACAAAGCTACATTTAGGAACACACTTTTTATATACTTCTGATATATTGTTAAGCTTAGATTTTTATAAAAAGCACCTTACCCACTCTGCTAAGATTTTATGTGTTCAAACCCTTTAAACAAGAGGGCCAAGATGGCCCTAGGTCGCTCACCTGAGTTTAAGACTTTATAATGGCTTATAACAATTAAGACGGCCAAATGACCCTAAAAAACGTTACTGAGTATAAAGATCTGGGCCTTGCAGTTTCACGAGAAGATGTTTAAAGTCTATATAAACCATGTGACCCAAGGACGTGGCCACTTTCAACACTTGGGAAATATTTGAACAATCTTTGTAGAGGACCATTGCACAATGTTTCATGCTAAATATGAAACCTCTGGGCATTACAGTTTCAAAGGAGAAGATTTTTAAGGCCCACTTCCCATATAAGTCTATATAAAAAATGTGACCCCCGGGGTGTGGCCAGTTTTGAATCTAGGGGCATCATTTGAACAGTCTTTGTAGAGGACGACTATACAATGCTATAAACTAAAAATGAAATATCTGGACCTTGCAGTTTCAGAGGAGAAGATTTTGGAAGTCATTTTGTTAGTTAAGTCTATATAAACCATGTGAAACCAGGGCGTGGCCATTTTGTACCCCAGGCGTATACTTTTAACAATCTTTGTAGAGGACCACTACACAATGTTACATGCTAAATATGAAACCTCTGGACATTACAGTTTCAAAGAAGATTGTTTAGGCCCTCTTGCCATAACGTCTATATAAATAATGTGACCCCCGGGGCGTGGCCAGTTTGGACCCCAGGGGCATCATTTTAACTAATTTTGTAGAGGACCACTATACAATGTTTTATGAAACCTCTGGGCATTACGGTTTCAAAGGAGAAGATTTTTAGGCCCACTTGCCATATAAGTCTGTATAGAAAATGTGACCCTCGGGGCGTGGCCAGTGTTGACCCCAGGGGCATCATTTGAACTACATTTGTACAGGACCACTATACAATGTTACACACCAAATATGAAACCACTGGGCCTTGTGGTTTACGAGGAGAAGATTTTAAAAGTTATTTTGCTATTAAAGTCTCTATAAACACTGTGGCCCCCGGAGCGTGGCCAGTGTTGACCCAAGGGGTATCATTTTAACAAACTTTGTAGAGGACAATGATACATACCAAATATAAAACCACTGGGCCTTGCAGTTTCAGAGGAGAAGAGTTTTAAAGTCATTTTGTTATATAAATCTATATAAACAATGTGACCCCCAGGGCGTGGCCAGATTTGACCACAGGGACATCATTTGAACAATCTGTGTAGAGGACCACTATACAATGTTACATACCAAATATGAAACCTCTGGGCCTTGCGGTCTCAGAGAAGAAGATTGTTAAAGTCATTTTGCCATTTAAGTCTTTATAAACCATGTGACCCCCAGGGTGTGGCAAGTTTTGACCACAGGGGAATAATTTTAACAAACTGTTTAGAGGACCTCTAGAGGATGTCACATATCCAGCTTGAAAGCTCCAAGCCTAGTGGTTTCAGAGAAGATTTTTTAAGTTTTCAGTTTTTACATCTATTTTTATCTCTAGTGACCTACATATGCAGTGGACCGGAACGATTTGAAAAAATTTGAAAGAGGGTCGTCCAAGGATCATTCCTGAGACATTTGGTGAAAATCTGCCCAGCGGTTTAGGAGGAGATGTTCTTTGAATGAATATGTTGACACACGACGCACGACGGACGACGGACAAAAGGCGCTCCTAAAAGCTCACCATGAGAACGTTGTGCTCAGGTGAGCTAAAAAGGGTTCTTATATAGATTTCAACAAGCAGAATTTTATGTGTTAGCAGTGTGCTCGGGCAATGGTTTATAAACGAAGTCCCAAGGCTAAATAACTTTACTCGTCGACCAAGTTTATGAAGATTGGCCAATAAATGTGGCCTTTAGAGTGTTAACAAGGTCAATGTTGACGACGCACGACTGACAAAAGGCGATCAGAAAAGCTCACTATGAGCACGTTGTGCTCAGATTAGCTTAAAAGGGCAAACTATAATTTTGATTTTACTTCATGAACAAACAGGCTTAAGATAATCGAGATGAAAAAAAGCATTTTAAATTTATTTAAAATGACTGTAACTGAAACTAAATAGACATTTAATAATACACATTAAACTGAAACTCGAACTAAATCAGTATTGAAGAATTTAACTTTAGTTAACAGCTACAAAAATGTGTTTTGCTTGGAGCATAACACCGATAGAGACATACATATATTTTGCAAATGATGTCCGTTTTATACATGGCACAACAGATAAAGTATATTATGTAAGCGCAAAGACAACATACCGTTTCACTGTCTCCGCTGATATCTGGATTATCTGCATTGTTGTTGACATCACAGCCTGAAAAGCATGTTTTGACTGGATGGATGGAAACAGTTGCAGTCCCTATCACAAAAGCAGCTCAGGTGACGGGAATGTAATGTGTATGGCAAAGTGACAATGATCTGCAAATAGGCAAGTATCACATGCTGTAAACAGTGTAAGTACATATGCAGCAGTTATATAATGTAAATATAATTAAACTGTTTGTAACAATTAAATTTATTTTTCTACTTTGAAATAAATATCACATACTAACAAAACATAATATTGTGAGCGATTAATATTAGAAAAAATATACATATTAATAACCATTTAATAACTCAGTAAAGTCAAACGTACTTGGTGTATTTTCATGGTTTCCGGAACGGCCATGATACTAGTACTAGTTTCCATGTGTTTGTTGAATGCGTCGATGTCTTCCTGTGTGATTTTGAAGAGTTCGATCTTGGTACCGAGACCCTTAAGACCTTCAGTTAGATCGGATGCACTTGTGATGTCTTGATTGTTTAATAAAACCAGGTTATCTGCTTGGCGCTTCACGCTTGCACCGATGCCACCTGGAGCCCCTTTGCCATGCCCAACTTCCCAAAAGTTCCTTGTAGCCGATTTGAAACCCAAGTCGAAGACATGTTTATAGAGCATGAAAAAGTTGTTTTTAGACCTGTACTGAGTTGTCGGTCCGACACAATGTGAACCTTATCAATTTTTTGTCGAATGTTATTTGTTGTAATACATGGTACAAGTGGGCCCATATAGGTGTTGGGCCATGGTGTACATTTTGCAAGGTTTTCTAGAGTACCATTATCTTTTTCCTTTATTGTTTTCGATATTTCTTTCTTTTCCACGATTCCGTTTTCATTCATTTTCTCTGTTTCAAACTGCATATTTTTAAACATCTACCAATAAATATTGCGTCCATCCGCATTTGTAAAAACTATTTCTTTGTTTTTGGCATTCCTTGCATTCTCTGTACATCAATGCTGCAGTTTACTTCCTGCAGAAGAGTGTCAACGTCCTTGGTGTTAATAACTTTCTCCTGGAAAAGTTTGTTTATCTTGTACTGGATATTTTCGTCTATTTCGCAAAGATATGTTTCTCTGTGTTTCTCCATCGGTTTAATTACCCAAAAAGGTTTAAGTTTACGAAAACGGCCGTACGATATTTGCTGTTGTTTTCCAGTAAAAACCTTTCATGAATGTTCTTGATACTGGCGTTTAACTTTACTCCATGGCGTGAAATCGTTGACTTCTTGCCTTCCATCACTCGCGAATGTTCAGCTCCTTCAAAAAAAGTTGACGACCATTATTCTGATCACTGGTTTGCTTTCTTTCTTTGTGTTTGGATGATGTGTTGTCCCGTTTTCTAATCCCCAGAACACTTATGGCATAGTCAACAAGCTTATATTTTTAAATATTTGTTTGTATTATTTTTTTCCATATTATTTCCCACAACAGGGTCTTATGCTTCTGATTAGCACTTATTCATGATTTTGATATTTCTGATCTGATCGTTAGATCTGATCTTCCAGTCCACGCCTTGAGTTATTCCGGAAGTGTCGTTCTTCGTGCTCAGGCGGTATGCACGCTTCTTGTATCGTTCCTTTAATCTCCGCTCACAGTCAAATTTAACTCGCAGGGCAAACAGATCTCTCATTATGCTTTGACTTATCTTTCTTCGGACGCTTTCTTCCGCGTTTCTTGGAATGTTGTGGGTTGGCCATCTCATCTGTCGGACTTTGAGGGGACTCAGCTGGTTCTGTACATGTTGCAAAATCATCGAATCTTACTGAATCTTGGTTTTCTGATTTTTTTTCCAGTTCCGTTTTGTTTTTCGTTTGTCTCTCTCGTTCATCTGATCGACATATTTCAATGTACCATCGTTTCGCCTTTGTTTATAGCGCTCGCGTTCCTTTTCTTTATTTTTCAGATGTTTACCTGGATCCTTCCTTTGACGCTTTCTCCAAAGCGCCGTGCGCTCTCCACTTGTTGGCGCCATATATTTGAAGACATTTGATATTGGGGTGTAATCCTATCATGTGTTATCTAAAAATGAACGTATAAAATTAACTTAATCAAGCCTTTTTAAAAATCGTTTCTCAAATATATAGTTTTAATTTCGATTTTGTCTTTTACAAGCAAACAAAACAATGATATTGATATAAATTAATCCCAATATTCATCTAAATAAAATCTTTTTTTTATTTGTTTTAATTAGTGTGCATTTGGTATAAGTATTTATCTAATAATAAAGCTCTAATTGTTTTCTACTGTTTTATTATCATTACCGTAACGCGCAGGTCATTACCGTAACAACATAAATCGTTTCGGTAATGACCGTTGTGGTAATGACAAATAGCGTGGAAGTACCAGTTCTCGAACCCCTAAAAGTTTAGCATGCCTTCGAATGTTGTTGCAATAGTAGATATGAAAACGACAATAAAGTTCTATATTTTAGTCATTGATACACCAAAATATAATTTTACACCAGCACAGCCTAAAAATAAATGACCTACTCTCGAACCCAAAATATAATTACAGTCAACTTCATATAATGTGCTCCAAACATTTGTAATAATTTTTTTTAATGATGCTTGAAATATAACAAGCAATATGAACATGATGCTGTTGTTTTTCTTGGCCCAGTCCAACACAGGAACATTGAAGTGAGCTATATGGCGATCTAAGATGACTAGTACTGGTCGACTCTGATTTTATCGCTGTATATACTTGATGAAGTTTGTTCCCATATAGTTCAAGAACACAGCGGAATTTGACCAGCCACTGTCTGACACGCAGCCATTAGAACTAGGTGTTGAACCATCCAAGAGGTTATTATTAACGCGTTCTCCATTGAACACAACAATGCGGCATTTGAGTGCCTAGAGCATTGCATGATAGTGGTAACATCAGAGCGAGATGATGTGAGGGCTAGGGTTTTGGCATAACCAGTGAAAATATATGTTCCGTTTGTATACACTTTTCATCTATATTGTAGATGCAGTATGGCTTGTCCATCAAATTATTTGCCTCAATCACAGTCTGCAAGTTTGTGAAGTACTCATCAACAGCTGCCTGTGTCAGGATAACCAACAATGCAACCTCTTTAAAGCCTCGATCACAACCCCCTGCGGTGGCCTCAGACAAAACGCACGATTTTGAGATCGCAAGGCAAACGCATGCGTTTTGTAAGAACTTGTGGAATTCGTACGCTTATCGTTCGGCCAACTAACGGGCGACGTGAGTTCGCCGCACGTCTTTCGCGCGTTTTCAGTTTTAGCATCAGGATCTGTGTCAGCGAATCGTGCGATTGACGTGCGTCTGTCCTACGGCGATCTTACGGTCACTGTGCGACTTTTTATGACGACGCACGACCTGCGGATAGTAATCGCACGATCACCGCCAGTTGTACGCACGGTCGCCGCAAGACAGCAATGGCATTGTGGCAAAAACACGAATATTAATATTTTTTCATAAATATCCTACATTTATTGGAGCCATTTACGACTTTTAATTTGACATGTATATCAGAAGATGCTATGGTTGAATTTTCAAATTTGTTAAAAAATAGTTTTATTTTGTTAAGTAGCAGTATGATTGTAACACAAGTGAAATTAAGAGATAATATGGAAAATGTGTTAAAAGCATGCAAATAATCGCGGTTATTTATACGATGCACATAGCTCCTTGTGGTCACCGTGGGATAATCGCACGTGTTTTGCGGCGAGCGTAAGTTGTCAGTTTCTTTATTGCGTCGCAGGTTTGTTTGTCGCAAGGAAGCCGTAAGTACTACGCAAGGAAGTCTTGCGACAGGCAATTTCGAAGCAAAAAACGTAGAATGCCCGTAGGTTGATCGCACGATGTTCGCACGGTGCCCGCACGATGGGTGATCGACGCAAGGCCGACGCATCAACTTAAGTCTTATGTCTGTTGCAGTTGTTGCGGTGACCTTGCGCTCGAGGAAAAGACGCACGGGCGCCGTAGGTCCAACGCACGTTTTTGACAAAAAACTCGACGCAAGCTTGACGTAAAGTCGACGCAGCCCGGTTGTGACCGAGGCTTAAACAATAATCAGAAGTAATGCATGTTATGAAAGAGATAAAATGTCTAGATTGAACTTTACCGGTACGCGGATCGCGCATGCTCAATGAGCAGGTGCTCGTTGCTATGTTCAAGTAAACAAATGTCCGCCCTATTGGATTTAGCGATCGACAACACCCAACAATGCCGATAGTTCGATTTAAGTTTGTTACGAAATAAACAGTTTAAATGTTGTGTTTTCTTTGTTTTATCAACCATTTTCATTATTTAAATAGGTTGAGATATCAAAATGATTTTCAACAGCTTTTGAACTGACCAGAACTTGTTTATCATGAATATTTGACTCTAGAAAAAAAGCGGGGGTGTGGGGGCGGCAGCCCACATTATGAAAGAGAACATTTAATTCACTTAACTTTTTTACAACATGTTGTCAAATGACAATTTGCGTCTAATCTCTATAATATACAGTTGCCAAATAATAGTTCTCGTTGCAATAGTTTTTTGAAAATTCTCTTTACAAAATTAAAAATGATTTTAAATGCGTTTATCATTAGTTTTCAACAGATGGGTTTTTATATAGATCGTTTTGACATGTATATAGAATAGGTCAATACACGTTGGGCGCCAAAATGTAGTGAGGCGGGGTGAAGATTAACAATACCGTCTCGAGGTTCGAGTTGTTTAATAAGGACGCCGAAAATATATCGTATTTATATATAGAATATATATATAAATGAAATCCTACAACAAATTACATATATTTACAATATGTCACAACATTCACAAAACAAATACAAACTTACAATAAACTAAATTCACGCATTTCATTAAATAAATTACATTTTAAGGAAATAAATTGCATTTACAATAAAAATATTTTAATAAATGCAAATACAAATTGAAACAAATATTTGCACACTCACCAGGTTGGATGATGTAGAATGCAAAATATATATATATTTTACATGTTGCACAAATGTAAGCCTTGCAACTCAAGTCTAGAAAAATGGAAAGAAGGCATGGTCAGTTATTTGACATCTATACGACATGTTATTTCCAACCTGACCAATCAAAATCTTGTTGATCATAAACCTTGCATACCGACTGGACAATACATGAATGACATCACAGTACAGGACAGGGGACTGAATATCACAAAGGCAACAAATGTACACATACACACAGTGTATAAGCGTATAGTGAGCTAACCGGAAGTTGTTGATCTGTACGCCGATGATCAGTTAGTATCAAACAGCAGAAAACGCAGTAAGTGACATAATTTTTAATATCATCTTTTACTTTAGGGCTGAATGTAACACGATTTAAACGTTTATGTTAATTATTGTCATATTTGTCACACATATGCTTTGTGATATGTGTGAAAATTGTGTTTTCGTTTAGAAATCGGTAGTTGATCACAGCGAATATGTTGAAACAATCGAAAAAAAAAGAATTAATTTGCATGTAATTATTTGGATTTCGCGTCATTGTGTAAAACCTGTGTGTTGCTTAACACCTATAAACACTTATTAAAGTATAGACATTACTTGATAACGGATTATCTTTGTAATATCCAAGATATTTACCGTTTTATTCAGTCACTGTTTGTTTATTGACAGTACGCCTTGTTGTACGAAATCACTAATTGCGAGATTGAAACAAAATTCTGTACGCTTAGTTGCGATTAGTGATCGACACAAAGTTAAGAAATGTTCGTTTTTCCTTGATAATTATTATATAATTGTACGTAAATATTATTTTGTTTACATGTGCATTTATCATTTAAGTGTAGTAGATAATAATTTCATTCGACAAAGTCCATTCATGGTGACATATTGATATTTATTATACATTTATTTTGCTTTATAGGAATCCATTCGTCCGAATGTGAGTACGTTCCTAATAATGTTTAAATCATTGTCCGATGTCCATAAGAAACTTATCCATTCACAGACCTTTAGTGGACTTTGAAAACTAAGAATAGCTACTCATATTGAAATCATAATCAATTATCTATACCTAATTTTTGTGATTTAAACATGCACACATGGCAAACATGTGGCAAACGGGTTTGCCAGTAATTTAAATCCGCCATCTTTAATTTGTTCCAAATTCCGAAGACACACTATAACAAAAAACAAATTAGCTTGGCATTGTTTTTCAACGGTGTTTCAGATTTATATTATCCATTAAAAAATTGTCAACATTGCAGAAAAACACAACTTGAACTTGTTTAATGTATTATTTTTTTAGAAATGTTGACACAATAGCACACTCTTGATTTAAAAATTATTTTCAGCAGCTACAATATACGACTTCTAGCATCCTTACACCAAATGCAGATCAATCCTGAATTATCTGAATAAGTCATTCTATATTGAAACCACGTATACACACTGTAGACATTATATTTGTCAATTTTTTTTATTTTAGTCACAGATTTTGTACTTTTACTTTTAGTTTCAATTTTAGCATATTCTGACAAATATAGTAGGTGACATGATAAGATTTTTTTCAGTAAATTTGTAGTAACAGTTATCTTAAATATTATTGTTTCATGAATAAAAACAGATTTTCATTTCAATTTAACAATTATGAGTTAAGCAAATAGCAAATATAACATTTTCACTGACGATCACGATGTCCGCCATTTTGTTTGCAGATTTGCACCTGATCAGTCTACTATCACTTTAATAAATATACAGGTGTGACAAACGTAATTATTGGACCTCAAGCAATCTTATGTAATCATATGCAATTAATCCATCAAGAATATTTTTTCCGTATAAACCTTCACATACACGTAAGTGGCTTTCTGCCTATAGTATCACTGTGTGTAAAATTCTACTTTGTGATAAAAGCGCGACGGGAACCACGCTTGGGTTGATTCTTACCCATTGCGTTTCATTCATGAACACCGAATTTCGTTCCATTTCGTACTCGGAGCAGATTAAAATATTTTTACCGCCTTGGAATCCGAAAAAATATTTCGGGTCGCGGTAAGCTTTCCATGACAATCAACATGGAAATCGTACAGCAAAGTCAACAATAAAATGTTGTTGATTTATTTCAGGCTTTTCGGTGAGCGAGTGGAAAATATGAATGATAACTCTGGGTCGTGTGAAATGAAGACAATTGCTCATTTCAGTCTGGCTTAAATGGATCTACTTTTCTTGTTATTGTGTTTCATTAAAAAATATGTGAATGAACAGCGGTTTTACATGAAGTTATAACAACAAACATCTAATTGTTATAAAACATCGGACAAAAATGTTAAAGGAGTGTTTTTTATACAAACAATATATCTCAAACAGTGCATATTTTTTATTCCGTGACGCATTTCAAATGCAAAGCACAGTCTAACCTGTCTTACGAGACCACCCGTGGTCATTCTTAAAAGTGGTCTCTCAACACAGGTGGTCACTCAATGCAGTGTGACTTGCACATGCAGCTGGTCGTTGGCTGTACATGTATGTATGTGATGTACCTTAGTAATCATGATATATCGTATACTGATATACATTTTGTATGTACATAAAACAATAAAGGAAGAATAAATGAATTTTGAAAATATTTATTTTATTGACTTCTTAATTTAATTTAATTTTTGTATTACAGTGTACATGTCTTATTGTACACAAGTGCATTAAACAACATAATCGCATTCATTAATCTTCACGTGCATTAACATTATAGATTTGTATACGTGTATATACATAACATATACACATCCATGTATTTACATACATTAATTTTAATATAATATAATATGGTATTTACACATTTACACACACACACGCAAGCATACATACACTTATATTCATTCACTTACAGGGTCTCAATCTTTGTCTTCTTCACTTTCTCTCCATTTCTTGCAATCTCCCCTAACTCATCACTATAGTGTTCATTAATAACTGTAGAAGCTTATGGTGTCCCTTTTTCACCGCCCATTGTTTCATTTTTCTGTTCATGTCGCAGACCTCGCTTATGGTAAGTGATCGTTCTGGTGTCTTCGTCTTTGGTGTTTCTTCTGTTGGGTTGGATTCACCGTTTGATTGACATCCACTTGCTGCATCGTCAAAGTAAATGTAATACAACAGGATCAAATTGAAATGCATTTCTACAATAAATATAACTTACACACTTTCGTTTTCTGTTTCTGTGAAACATCTACAATTAACTTATCGTTTTGATTTTAAAATTATTGCATTCTTACATATAAACTTATTGTTTTGAACATGCGGATAGAGAAAATTAACATAAATTGACTTTTACGCCTTAAATTAAGTTATAATCACTTTTGAACATAACCGTTCAGATAGTTTTCATGAGCAACTAATCGTACAGTCTAAGTTTGACATTTTGCAACTAGTCGTACAGTCGAGTCACGTTGGGTGGTTGGACAAAATGTTTGATTTCTACGCGCAAAACCTATTCTCTTTAATTAAATGAAAATTGCTTGACTTGTAATTGATGTATTTATCAATTTTTACACAAAAATACACCAACAACCATCATCACAATGAAATATATGGCTACAAACTTATTCTTTTTATTAAAAAAATCGAAACACTAAGTGATCATGTCTGCTTTAACAAGTACTTTTAAAATACTAGGCATTACCGACAGAATATACTAACGTAATGCCATTATTTGTGTTTTCGCAGAACTTAATTTTATTTATATTCTGCTTCGAAGAAAAATATAAAATTAAACATTTGTGTCACTTACTGCGTAATCTGCTGTTTGCCACTAAATGATCTTCGGCGTACAGATCACCAACTTCCGGTTTAACTCACTGTACGCTTATACACTGTGATACAAGACAAGGGACATAAACACTGCATGATGCTAGTAGACAAGGGACATAAACACTATCATGATACTTGTATATAAATATATACAATATAGATAATGAAATGGACCTATTGTACGTGTATTTCAAAATGGCGGAAAGACACATTAGTTAGATTTCGTTGTCCTTGCAATTCGTGGTTATTATTCATTACTATTCTTAATGAATATTAACCATAAAATACACCAACACGCTAAAAAAACACGTAATTATTCACCTTTATTGCGTTTTTATACAAAAACGACACACTAGCTCGTGCCGTTTTATAGACAAGCTCCGAAGGCGCCTAATGGCGCGTGCGCGCCTTAGATACACGCGAAACGTGTACATATTCTAATAAAAATACGTACCGGTAAGTATAATTGTCCCGATAAAATTTGCGTTCGGTAATGACACAACAATTGATGTATTTTTTTTTAAATGTTATTTTACCTCAAAAACTGATTCCCATAGCGCCCTCCACTTCACTTTCAGATGTTTCGCGCCATGACGTCATACCGATAACGTCTTGCGGATGATGATTTAAGAATTGAAACGCTCTTTTCGGCGCTTTATCGATGTATGAAGGTCAGTTTTTTGGTATCTAATTTGTATAAAGCTTTGAGCAAAGCATAATTACTTTGAGATCAGAGGTCAAAACAAAATGCTTTATAATTGTCAAAATAGCGATTGTCCTAGCTCTTACTTCCCCATGCAGCATTGAAGGATTTTAAAATAACTTGAAACAAATGTTAATCTATATGAGACAGTGTGACCAGTGTGGTTAAAGTTTTTGTTCCGAAATCTTAAAATTCATAAACTATATACGTTTTTAACTTAAAAATGTTGTATGTCAGCAAATGTCCATTCCACTTTCCAAAATATGTACCAACTGAAATACTTCGAATAGTCGAGCGCGCTGACAGCTTTTGTTTGTATTTAATCTGTTATAGAAAAAAAATCCATGGTTTTAAGACTGTCAATAGGTGCAAAACATTTTGATTTCTTATTGACCAAAGGGCCTTTAATTGAAGGACCGGAGGTCCAGTAAACTTATAAATTTGCATGGACCAAGAAAAATGTGGTGGACTCGGTCCATGGTCCACTTATTAATCACGAAGACTGTAACTTGTTCATTTTGTGTATGACCATAAAATATTGGATGGTATCGATAATGGGCCAAATTAGACCAGGAACCTTGGAGTAATTTCAAGGAACATTGCAGACATAGCCTTTTTATGCCCCCACAAAGCGGGAGGCATTAAGCATTGCACTTGTCCGTACGTACGTACGTCCCGAAATTTTGTCCTTACGATCTTGTCCGGACTGTAACGTCATCATAGTGCAAGTTTTGTAACTCTTTTTAGTCCCTTACCGGTGTTTCACCGGAGGGGACTATAGGTTTGCCCTCCGTCCGTCCGTCCGTCACGGCGTCCGTCCGCAAAATGTTGTTACTGCGATAACTCAAAAAGTACTGATGATACTTCGATGAAACTTGGTATACATATAAACGGTATTGTGAGTATTAAGCACGACATTTTATTTTTACCACAGGTCAAAGGTCACGTGACTGTTACTAAAAATAGAAATAAACTAAAACAAACTGGATCCTGCAATAACTCAAAAAGTACTGAAGATATTTCGATGAAACTTGGTACACATATAAACGTCAATGTGGGAATTATGTAGAACCTTTTATTTTTTATCAGAGGTCAAAGGTCACGTGACTGTTACTAAAAATAGAAAGTAAGTAAATACTGTTATAATTCGAAAAGTACATAAGATATGACCATGAAACTTGGTACAAAGATTGAACTACAGGTTTGCCATCCGGCTGTGTGTCTCTCTATCTGTTCGTCCGTATGTTTGTCCGTCCGTCTGTCTGTCCGTCCCCAAAATATGGTTCCTGCAATTACTCAAAAAGTACTGAACTTATTTCGATGAAACTGGGTATACATATAAACAGCAATTCGGCAATGTGAGGATTATGCACGACCTTTTTTCAAAGGTCACGTGACTGTTACTAAAAATAGAAATAGACTAATTACTGTAATAATTCGAAATGGACAATGGACATAAGATTTGACCATGAAACTTGGCGCAGAGATTGAACTATAGGTTTGCCATCTGTCTGTGTGTCGTTCTGTCTGTTCGTCAGTATGTCTGTCTGTCTCTCTGTCCCCAAACCCTGGATCCTGTGATAACTCGGAAAGTACTGAAGACACTTTGATAAAACGTTGTGTATGTAGCAATGTAAGAATTATGCACAACCTTATATTTTTCACCAGAGGTCAAAGATCACGTGGCTGTTACTAAAAACAGAAATAAACTTAATACTGTTATATTTTGAAAAGTGCATAAGATATGATCATGAAACTTCATGAAGCTTGGTACACAGATTGGACTATGGGTTTGCCCTCCATCTGTGTGCATCTGTCTTTTCGTCGGTCTCACTCTGTCTCTCTGTCCCGTCCCCAAAACCTGGATCCTGCGATAACTCAAAAAGTACTGAAGATACTTTGATGAAACTTTGTTTACATAGAAAGAGCAAGGTGAGGATTGTATACAACCCTTTATTATACTTATGCACATGTGTCCTTGACCTACATAATTATGACAATTTGAAAAGCAAAAAAGCACTTGCTTTCACATATTTGGATCCTATACATAAGTTCTAAATATAAGTATTATGTTCATTTGTGTGCTCTTCATTTTAAACAACTTTCAGATTATAGTATGCATTCAGTTGCTGAAGTTTCATATATGACAGGTAACGTAAGAAAAAAAAGATTTTTTTCTTGAATGTTCAGTAGTGTTGTGAAGTAGCTTCGGTATGCTACCTTGATTATTTCAGCTATGTTCACTGTTTATGCTTCACATTTTGCTATGTGGTGCTGGCTGTATTCATTCAGCTGTTACTGCTTCATTATGTGGATAACTGGAATGGTTGATTGAATTTGACCTAAGTTGGACTAATTCAAATGGGCTATTTCTTGGTGCACCACTATACTTATTACAACACTTGGATGCTTATACAGTTGTTGAAGCCACCATCCGAGGGAATGTGTGTTTAGCAAATACAGAATCTTATTTAAATAATGGTTTATGTTTTTCTTTAGGGGACATTAAAAAAACAATAAGTCTTTAGTATGTTGAAATGATACAATTCCAGCATCTTAATTTAGCAGTAACAGTTGTATTGGTACAGTGAAGCCACGCCAGAGGTAGCACCGGTAACAGGTATTCTGGTATGTAATCTTGTAACCACCACTGCTTTCTTCTTTCTGCTTCTCTGTGTGCATTTTATCAAACACTTTCTGTTTACAAGTGTGTCACTCGTGTTGTATCCTTGGAAACCTTGACACACAATGCATGGGTGAGTAGCAATATATAATAATAAGTGTACAGGCCAGGGTCTTCTTTCTTTCCAAAGGGACGCCAGCTTTAGCTATACATAACAAGGATACCTGGCTAAAGTGGCTTCACCTTAAAGTTTTGGTAAGTTATATGACCAGTCGTTATTCTACTTTCAGGCACTATTGTAAGTAGTCTGTATGGAGAACAAAAGTAGCGAATGCACACCTTCAAAAGCACAGTCTAATAAATCACCATGTGTTAGCCCAGTAAAGGACATAGCTTTGGACAATCTGAAGATGAATGTTGACTCATTTGCCAATCAGATTGATACTCAGCTTCGTGCTACTCTCTACTCTGTGTAAGGTAGAAACATTCTAAAAGTGCAGGGAACAATGCTCAATATGAGAGCAGCAGTGAAAGATTTTCACAAAAATGCTCAAACTGCAATCAAGGAAGCACGACTTAAGCAGAGTGCTGAGTATCAGAAGCTTTCTGGCATGCATATTTCCACAACTCGCCTCACACAGGACAGGCATGAATTAAAGGCTTTGGTAAAGGCCTTGGAAGAAGAGTTAAAGGACCTAAAGTTCAACAAGGAAGAGCCGTACAAGTCTACTCTGGAAGACGCGTTCAAGGACACTAACACCTTGTTTGACTCAGATGCTGGCGAGCCGGAGAAGAAAGCAAAATTAAACTCTTAAACTTACACATTTTCTTGACATTGCAGTAATTATATTAATTACCCTTTTTTTTTTCAACATATGTGATTTTATAATTGGGTGTTGCTTAATCATGCATGTTCCTACAAGTAGTATAAATATTTGTATCCAAGTTTTCTTGTGTTATTCTACTCTTGCTTTCTAGAGCAAAAATAGATCACTTATCCTATTATTTTATGTACTTCAGTCAATGCTTTTTCCAGTTTTTGAAAACCGCTTTGCACAGTTTATTGCTAACAAGGCATTACAATTTTCAGTTAAGAATTGCAGTAATGTTGTTGAGAATCGTAACATAAGTAATAATACAGTATTCTGTAAGCCAACATTATACATTTTATAAAGTTTGCTGCATTTAACTTCCATTCTAGAGTAGACTAGTGGTTTCATAATTACTTGGCTTTAAATGTTTTTAAATTGTCATCGTAGATAATAATGTATAATTGTGAAACAAATTTAAATGTTACTATTTTATATATACATTTATTCATATTGATGTGATGCATATTTTTGAAGATGACAGTTCTTAATGTTTTATATCACCTAATTTGAATTTGTTTACACTTTGCTTTTAAATAACTTCAAACAGCCACTTTGCAGCAATTATCTTACGATTGTTTGCATGTAATTTCACCTTAAAATTTGTTTCCTTTTTACTTAAATACAAAATCTTATTAATTGTCAAATTTTCATGTTACCAAAATTATGTATATCAATAAATACTTATATTTAATATTTTGATTCAAAGGGCATTGCAAACAAGAAAGTTTTGTTTATTATTAGCTGCAAACTGGTTGCTTCAAGGGAGACATTCATTGCTTGTCTTCCCTATTGTGTTTATGAATTATAATGTTTAAATAAAACATTTCAGGTAGATGACTCTCCCTGCTGATAAATGTTCTTCCTTCACTCACCTGTATAATAAAGCTACCGAATTATGGAGGTAGGTACACTGATAGTGCATAAAATAAAACTTTGACTGACAGTGCATAAAATTAAACTGTGTTTGTTGTAACACAAAACATGGACAATAACTGGACTGAATAATATTTAATGCTTGTTAATTAGGCACACAAATTTCCCCAAGCATTCATATCTTTTACCAGTTTAAACTTTTGTATCTCTGGAGTATATATTATTTTTAAACAAAAGTGTTCAAAGCCACAGTTACAAGTTTCAAGGAGGTTGATTAAGTCCCTAAAAGTTTAAACAAAACTATTGAAAGCCACACTTATATATCTCTGTATTTTGAGATGTACATACTCTTAACGTATGTGAGTTTCCATATATTTCAGAAACAGGAAAGTCCACGTCAACTTCTTCATACGGCAGCCTAGATCCAGACAGTGTCCTGCATGGCGAGCTGGAATCAGAGGTTGCTGATTATGTAACCCAGCTTTTGCGCATACAGTTTCCTGGTGTGAGTGGACTCCTACCACCATCATAGCTGTATGCACTGGCGAGAGAGAACAAAACCCACACGATACCACATACAGAATTAGCTGTCCAGATTCATGTTTATCCCGGACATTACTTAGTGCCTAAACAGTTAAATGGCTCACTCGTCATCATTGACAGTTTGTACCATCAGCTACACGTAACTAATATCATGCCACAGCTGAATATTCTATATACCGAGTGTGCTGTTAAAAATTTGAAATACCTTACTCCACAGACACAAGGCAATACCAATCTGTGTGGATATTTTTCGATAGCGAATGCACATTAGGTGCTCTTGAACGGATCATTGCCAAATACGAAGTTTTGTATTGATCAAATGCGAAATCATTTAAAAAGGTGTCTCAATAATGATGAAATAACAACATTCCCCAGTGAAGACGGACATTCTGTGTCAAGGAATGCAAACTTATTACCTGGAAAATGCATAGCTTTAACTGTATTATTTCCAGTTGAAGTAGCTGACAGCAATTTAATTCATAAATATTTTGCTGATCAGAACAACAAAAAATGTATTAAAAAAACAACCAAAAGAGACAAGTACAAATTAAAAGTTCAAAAGCAAACAAAGCAAAGACAGGCGGCAAAAATGATTCGAAGACATGATCCAAAAAATGTGTTAAATTATGAAAGTCCTTTGAAGGATAAAGAAAGAAAACGCAAAAAACGCAAAGATATGACAGACTGTGAAAAGGAGATACTAAGAAACAAAGATAAAGAAAGGAAACAATTGAAAAGAAATCACATGTCTGCAAGAAAAATAAATGAAGTGAATGACAAACACAGAAACCGTAAAAAGAAGGAGACAAGCAAATTAACAAAAATTAAAAAGGAAGAATATTGAGAAAAAAAACTGGTTTCGATGGACAAAACATAGACTTTCAAAAACCGAAAATGAGAAGCAAATACTGCGAACTCAAAACAGAAATTCGCACAAAAAACAAAGGCATTCTAAAAGTGAACTAGAGAAACAAAAAGAGCGTCTAAAAATAAACTAGCACATAAGATACAACGCGATGATAAACGTGAACAGGACAATCAAACTTCACGTTTTATGGAAAAATGCAGGAGGTCACAAAATCTTATGGATATGTGACACATGTTCAACAAGTATTCAGAAAAGACATCTGCCATGCCAAGCTGTCAACAATAACATCGATGTTGAACCAGTGCCATTGCCACTGAAATATCTGCATAATCTTGAAAAACAACTTATAAGTAAGATCATACCATTCATGACAATACTGGCACTTCCAGCAGGTTCCCAACATGGCTTTAAGGGTTTAGTTGTACTGGTAGCATCCAACTGCAACAGCACTGCCCCGTCAGACTGGTGAAACCGAAATTATTGCATTGTCATTGAAGAGACGACTGTCAGACAAGTATGGATAAGCCAGGCAGTACATACGTCCAAATGCTGTAAATACAGCAATCAGATATTTAAGAGATACCAACCCACATTATTCAGATATATCTGTAAACGAAAACTGGGCTGACGACAGCAGAAACACTGATGAACAGTTTTGGAATTCTGTTTTCTACTTCTTCTGACAAAGTAATTCAGATGAAGACAAACCGGAAAGTGCAGCAAATGACTCTGAAGTAACACAAACAACGTCTGCCACTCAAACAGATATGTGTGAAAATAATTGTGAAAAAACAGACTCTGAGGACGAAGATTAAAACAGTTGCTTAACTCCATCTCATGTCTGTACCCAGAATTTGGGCCCTCGGTGCCAGGAAATAAAGTTATGAAGTTAGCTCCAGGGGAAGGACAGGTCTCAGTGTCAGTCTTCTATCAGAAACATTGGGAGACATTGGCATTTCCTACACTGTTCCCGACAGGAAAAGGTTCATTTCATGAAGACAGACAAACACATATAACACCAAAGAAATATGTTATAGCTTGATTACTGTCAAAAGATCCACGCTTTGCCTACACTGGATTGAGTCAACAACTGTTGCTGACAGTATCAGCACGTCTCTTGAAAAGTCCAGACAGTCACCAGTCACTGTTCGACAGCTACAGGACCCACAAAGTGTTCACACACTCTTCAAAGATGAAGAATTATTTGCTTCATTCAAGAAGATCAGAGGCACACCGCAGTACTGGAAAGAGATGCAACAGAATATGTTGGCCAAAATAAGACACTACGGCACATACACATTCTTTCTCTCTGGGTCAGCTGCAGTTTTCCACTGGCCAGAACTGATCAGAATTGTGGCTAACCAGTATGGCGAACACTTCAGCCTTGACTATATAGAAAAACACATGGACAAGAAAACAAAACGCAACTGGCTTGCCCGAAATCCTGTTTCTGTTGCCAGACACTTTGACTTCATCTTCAGAAAGTTGTGGGACAATGTCATTTTGTCTGGTATTCATCCAGTAGGCCCGATTTTGAACTATGACATCCGGAAAGAGATGCAGAGTCGTGGAACAGCTCACTTCCATTCAGCTATCCATGTTAAGGAAGCACTGTACTGGACAAAAATAGTGATGATGATGTGATTGCGTTTGTCAACAAGTACATAACATGCTCAGTACCTACTGACAATAAACCATTAACAGATCTTGTGCTTTCACGTCAGACACATCACCATACCAGAACATGCAAAAAAGAGAAAGGTTTTAAATGTCGTTTTCACTTGCCAAAACCACCCATCAGAAACAACTGTAATAGCTCGACAGCCAATTGGTGAAATAACTAAGCTGGAGATGGGAAATGCTAGAAAGGTCCTCACCACTGTCATGGAAACACTAGAGCAGTCTGGCACTGATATAACCCCCACAGAATTCCTGAAGGCTGCCAAAATCAACAGGGAGGACTACACACAAGCTCTTAAATGTTCCTTGAAGAAAACATCCATTGTTCTAAAAAGAGCCCCTTCAGAAGGCCATGTAAACCCATTTAACTCTGTGATTCTCACAGCATCAAGGGCCAATATGGATATTCAGTATATCACTGATGTGTGGGCCTGTGTTGCTTACATCGCCTCGTATGTGTGTAAGCCAGAACGCAATATGTCAGACCTGATGAGGAATGCTTGCAAAGAAACAAACACTGTGAAAGACAAACTGAAAAGGATTGGTAGTACCTTCCTGAAGAGCAGAGAAGTCTCTCAACATGAAGCTATTGCACGTTTACTAGGACTGCCACTCAGAGAAACAAATACTCCTGTTCTGTTTGTTCCAACTGGATACAGTCATCAAAGAACACGGATTCTTAAACCACCTAAGGTTTTAGAAAAAGTGAATGCTGAAGACACTGACATTGATTAACCAAACATAATAGACAAATACTCTGCACGTCCAGATGACCTATAAAAAATGTGTCTAGCTGAGTTTGCAGCTAATAACATGACAACTAGTCGAACCTGCACTTCACTTCAGATGAAACTCTTGATGAGATAGTAGATGACCTAGAACAAGTTACATCCAAGAAAATTAAACTAAAAAACGGGCTAGGAACAATGAAAAAGCGCCAGAAACCAGTAATCCTTAGGGATTATCCAGTGTCTCGTGAGAAGGATTCTGAAAAGTATTACCACAGACTGCTGTTACTTTACCTTACTTTCCATGAGGCAGGAGGACGAGTTAGAAAATGAGGGAAGTTTCGAAGAAAAGTTCACAAACCATGTTCAGTCAATGGAGATAACCATACAGCATTATGAACCCTTTTTAGATGAAGTGCAGATGGCTGTTATAATGCGTGATACTGAGAACTGCGATGAAGAAATCTGGGACAGTATTGCTCCTCAAGCTGAACAGTGCCGTGATGAAGAGGCCACAGAAGATCATGACTTCTCACTTGTTGACACAAGCAATCTTCATGAGTGGCCCAGCCAGGGTAGGAAAAAGTCATGTTGTACACACAGTGTATCAAACAGCAGTTCGAAATTCGAGAAAAGCTGGTAACATGGCTGACTCCCCAACAGTCCTGCTGACTGCCCCCACAGGAAGAGCAGCAGTGAACATAGGAGGCATAACACTGCACAATGGCTTTCACCTACCAGTGAGAAGATCTGGCTCACAGTTTGGCTACACACGACCATCTGCTAACAACTTGAATTTAATGAGAGCAATTTAGTGAAACTTGAAATTCTTCACACTTGATGAGATATCAATGGTTTCATCGAAAACCTTATCACACCTGGACCTTACTCTTCAGGAAATTTGTTAAACTAACAAAGTATTTGGTGCGATATCTGTGCTGGCTGTTGGTCACCTTTTGCACCTGCAACCTGTAGGGGAAAAGCCTGTCTTCAGCAAGGAAGGAAGATGATATGAAGCACTGGCCCCAGCACCATGGGATAAATTCTCTCTCTATGGGTTGACTGATATAATTCGTCAGAAAGGTGACCCTGAATTTGCCAGCATGCTGTAAGGAATAAGAATAGGAAAGCACACCCCATCTGATGTAGAAACCCTTACATATCTTCAAAATACCTCACTTTCAGAAGGCTGTGTTTCAGTTTTATTAACAAATCCACTTAAGGACAGTTACAATAAAGACCAGCTTCAGAAGTTAAATACTCAAGTGTACATAATTAAGGCCGTAGGTTCCAAAAAGGACCTTCATACCAGAAGAATACCTGTAACTGTGACCAGTTCTAACATCCATCAAACTGGAGGGCTAGCAGCAGAAATACAGGTAGCTGAGAATGCCAGGTATATGCATACAAAGAACACTGACATTGTAAATGGGGCTACTGGTACCAAAAAGAAACTTGAAATCCCACCACAAAAACCATTGTCTGGGACACTAAAAGTGTTTGCTTATTATAGTTTCACTCTCGCGATTAAGGGCCAGCCTGTTTTGACTTATGAGACACCTTCACTGATGAACATCTTTACTCCCGATTCCTATCATACATGCCAGGCGCTTGACAGGAAGGCACTCGGTACCCCTTGATTTAACTAGCTGCTGGGTAGGCAACCGGCCATATCAGAACTCGCCTGTGTAGGAATCGAACCTTCGACCTCCCGCTTCGTAGGCAAACGCCCTAACCACTAGCCCACAGAGACGGAGACACTATATGTAAAATTTGACGATTCAAATGTTGGCAAACAGCTAAAACAAACCAGCAAGTTCAAAGGTCTGGTGCCAATTAAACCAGTTTCAGCCAAATTTAGTGTCACTGAACATTCCACTTCAGTGCAGGTTGAAAGGACCCAGTTTCCAGGCACACTGGCTTGGGGAATCACTGTACATAAAGCACAGGGCAGTACATATGCAGAAATGATTGCTGACATGACATTTACAGACAAACAGAAAACTACCATGCCCGGACAGATTTACACCATGCTCAGTAGATCTAAATCAATGAACATATTAAAACTGGAATATTTCAAACCGTCAAAAATACTAGTTAACAACTCTGCTCTCGAGGAGATGAAACGTTTGGAAAGCAAAGCCTTGAACATTGATGAAATAATACCAACTGATTGTATAATTGTCAGTTACCTCAATGTCAGATCACTCAAGCCACATCACGAAGATCTTAAAAATGTGAATTCACATGTTGTTTGTCTGTCAGAAACAAGGGTATATAATTACACAAAATACCCATTGGAACACAAGAATTGCATTCCTATGAAAACAAAGCATGGCTTAGCTGTGTATCACAAATCATCATTACAAGCTACTAATTTACATATTCCTGAACAGATCAATGTATTAGAAGTTATGGCAGTGAAGTTTCAGCTAGTGACAGTGATATCTGTGTACGTTGCGCCAGCAGCATCACACAAGCCATATCCACTGACTTCCAGCATCTCCTACAATATGCTGTGAATTTCGGTGGCTACTTTGTTATTATTGGAGACTTTAATCTCAGCCTGTCTCATCGCCAGGAGCTCGAAAAGGATGCTACGAACAGCGGCATTATACAATTAGTAGAGCAGCCTACCCATGAACTTTGATCAGTACTGGATATTATCTTCTGCCCAGCAGAAAAGTGCCATGTTACCAACACCCCTGTGTATTATAAAGCTACTTTCTCAGGAATGGTTCGAGATATTTCATTCAAACTTAAAACACATAATTATTTCCTATATTTAAATGAACCCATAGGCCAACTTTGAAAACTCTGGTTTGAAATTTGTCATAATTATGGGCCTTGTCACACTCACACATTTTAAATTCCCGCAGGTGGTGTCAACTTCTGATTTCTATTCTCTAACTCAACAGCGACTCTTCATACATAGATACCCTAAAGCAATACTTAACTTGGGGCCACATTTGGGGTGGGTTTGTGGTTTCAAGGTCAAGGTCACTGTTACTAGAACAAACAGTTTCTGCTCTATTACTTAAGAACAAATTGAAATATTGTAATGAAACTCAAGTTATAGTCGCCGCTTTGTCCATCTGTCCGTCCTTCAGTCCCGTTTTCTTGTTGGAAGTCTTTCTCAGCAACTACTGGCCAGAATTCAATGAAACGTCATGTGAAGCTTTATAGAAAGCTTCATTACCAAGTGTCGATGTGCACTGAACCAGGGCGATCCGCTTCAATGAGTTATGGCACTTCTGAATTTCTGAATAAGTATTTAGTGCCCAATTTGTGTCCAATTTCATTTTGCAGCTCTATTGGTTTTAAGTTATTTTAATATCTCAGCTCTTCTGATTGCATTCCCATTACTTAGCAAAGCGCATATGGGGAGCATCCATCAGTTCACTGATATCCTTGTTTTACAATATTTGACTTAATGTTAAAGGTTGTGAATACTGATCAAGAGTTATGAAGTTTGCATGACTTCAAAATAAGAAATACTTTATGATAATGGCTTGGATGTTTGAAGGTTTGCTGTATAAGAAGTTCAATATTGACCTCTTTGTTTTCATTTCAGTTTGCGAAACTTACAAAACAAGTGTTTCTGGTCACAAGTATTTATGGAACAAGAGGTCCAATGTGTTGTATACAGCTGATTGCGAGGTGTATAGGTGGAGAATCACACTTCTTGTGTAATGTATGACTGGTGTTTTATAATATCAGTGGATCATTGAAAGTGCTTATCACCAGGAAGATAAGTGGAAATGAGTAGCAAACTGTTGGTCACAATGCAGATCAGTGGAAGTGACAGTCCAATTTGTAACAAACTGTTGATAACAATGCAGATCAGTGCAAGTGCAAGTGACGGTCCATTGTGTAGCAAACTGTTAGTCACAATGCAGATCAGTGGAAGTGACAGTCCAATGTGTAGCAAACTGTTGGTCACAAGGAAGATCAGTGGAAGTGACAGTCAAATGTGTAGAAAACTGTTGGTCACAAGGAAGATCAGTGGAAGCGACAGTCCAATGTGTAGCAAACTGTTTGTCACAAGGAACATCAGTGGAAGTGGAAGTCCAATGAGTAGCAAACCGTTGGTCACAAGGAAGATAAGTGGAAGTGGAAGTCCAATGAGTAGCAAACTGTTGGTCACAAGGAAGATCAGTGGAAGTGACAGTCCAATGTGTCTCAAGGAAGATCGGTAATAATTGTCACCAGGACTACCAATTATAATAACATCCGATTGTGCCCATCTGGTCATGTATCAATGTATTGGTTAATTTCCAAAATTACATAACATGAATTTATATATATATTTATATACTTGACAGTTTTAGCTCGACTATTCGCGGAATAGGTGTGCTTTCCTTCTCGCCCGGTGTCTGTGTCTGAATTTGGTTAACGTTTTTATTCAAAGTATTGCAACTTCAAAACTACATCAGAAATTATTGTCTTGAAACCTGGAATGTACCTTTGTCATCAATTATTCCAGTATCAGGGGCAACATTCCCCAAAAATATGTTTGTATTTTGCGTTATGCCCCCTTTTATATAGAGTTTTAGGTTAACTTCTAATCTACACAAGGTTTTCACTTGAAACTTGAATGTACCTTTGTCATTAACTCCAGCATCAAGTGAAACATTTTTCTGTTTTGTATTATGGCAGACAGACCGATATTTGTCAGTCAGTTGGTCCGTCCGTCTGTCCTGAAACTTGACAGGACTCTTACTTCCCTATGCATTGAAGGATTTCGAAATAACTTGGCACAAATGTTAACCTCAATGAGATGGCGTGTCAAGCGCATATACCAGATGGCTACCTTTAAAGTCAAGGTCATACTTTCAGGTCAAAGGTCAAAATAGAACACTTTAATGTTAAAATAGCACTTGTCTGAGCTTCAACCTCCCCATGCAATGAAGGATTTTGAAATAACCGGGCACGGATGTTCACTTATGTGAGACGGCGTGTTGTGCGCAATAACCAGATGGCTGCTAAAGGTCACAGTTGTACTTGGAGGTCAAAGGTAGAAATAAAGTACCATCTTGTAGTATTTTATTTCTGCTCTATAACTTCTGGTTGCCTTAAAGGATTTTAGTATTATCTTCATGACTAAATGATGTGTCACGTACATGACCCATGCATGTAGGTCAAAGGTCAAGGTCATAATTGAAGGTCAAGTGTTTAATATTTGTATTTCGTTCTTCTCCTTAACTTCTAAATACCTAAAAAGATTTTGATATTACTTCAAATTGTTACTCTTCACGACTAGACACGCACATGTCTAATGCTTTTAAGTCAAAGGTCAAGGTAACAATTCAAGGTCAAAGATGTGTGAATAGTTTCCGCTTGTACTCTTCATTTTGCATATCAAACCCCATTTTTCCTCGTAAGCAAGCCATTTTGTCAGTCAATACATTGTTCTATGCCAAAGCTCTTTATCTGTGTCAAAGTGGTATGTTGGGGTGTTTATTACCGTTAGTGATAGCTCTAGTAGTTTTACTGATTGACGCTTAAAAGTGACTATATATACCTGTCCTTTTTAAAAATGGTAAAGATTTAACTATGCTATCATAAGGTACTACATTAATTTATAAACAAATCCATGTTTCTAGGTTTCTTTCTGCTGTCCACTTTCAGACCAAAGTGTCAACTTAAGAAATACCTGATCTCTATACCTCCAATAGTTGAGGGTACTGTCCTCTGGCAGCTCTTGTTCATAATTTACATTTAATACTGACAAAATATGTTTTGATTTTCTGATCATGAGCATTTACCTTAAACTTTCACATTTTCATGGTGTAAAGGAAACATACCTACTTACTAAGTAGGAGACCTGGGTTCAATTCCCAGTCACAAGGAATTCCTAGAAGTCACAAGGAACAATGCTTATCGTTTGCAGTACAAATAGTGTGAAATACACCTGTATTTCTTTATTCTATCATTTACTTATTGTATACATTATTTCAGTCAAATGAGGACTTTAAACACCTGGGTAACGGTATAAAAGGGCCTGAAGTTTAGAAAATGTCTACTCTTCAGTTACACTCTGGTCTGTCAGGAGCAGAAGGATGAAAACACATTTTATATTTTCTCTGGTTTTAATGATTTTTTTCTTTGAAATTTGGCACACACGTAAATTAACAGATACGCATTTGGCAGATTAAAAATGAATGCTGTAAAACACCATTTACCCTTGTTTTCAAATAAAATATTTTGTTGTCTGCTAAAAAATTCAAATTTCACTGTAAAAGATAATCCCACCCACAAGAAGGTCATGAACTTTACACAGCCAGTAAAAAGCTGCTGACTCAGTGCAGAGGTTACATCCTGGGTCTAATCTGATAGATGGCAGGAGAAGAAAGTCGCATAGTTTTCACTGCTCTCTTGTTCAAACACGTGTCTCTGTTTACAAACTGACTGCTCTTTTCCCAAATCACTGTCTGATAAGCTTAGCCCACTCTCAGAATGTAGGTTAATTGCTTTACCACCGCAAAATCAGAGAAGTGGATAACGGCGTTTAACCTTACTATAATTTTGCCCAACATCCAAGATGTTTTGATAATATATTTGGTTTCAAATGTTCGTCAGTCAGTAGATGACATTCATTTCCATGAACACTTACAAGTCCTTACATTTCCTTATATGGCTATATAGAAATCTTTGAAAATCTTCCTGTCAAAAACCGATTGCCGTATTTAAAACAAATTTGACAGAACTGGTCCTTGAGTTACACTACCAAATTCCTTCAAATCATTTGATTCGTTAAAAATCATGGCCTTCAGGGGGCAGGGGCATGTTCCGTATATGGCTATATGGAAAACTTTGAACATCTTGTCAGAAACCGCATGCTGGAAGTCAAGCTCATTTCGCAGAAATGGTCCTTGGGTAACACTACTAAAGTCCCCCTTTTGTCCGTCATTCGTCATTTGTCGTCTACATTTACCTTGTGAACACTAACATGTATAGGTTAGATTTATTAAGAGAATTCTTCATGAATAGGTAGCCCTAAGTGAAGGAGCGCAGCGAAGAATTCTCTTAATAAATTCCAACTACCTAAGTGTTAGCCTCTCCCCATAACGTCAGACTCAAAGTCATTGCTCACCATTCCTCACCATGCCTGTCAATCCACTTTTCGCGGTTGAAATGGATGATTATATTTCGCAGAGGTGTTAAGCTATTGCTTTCGTTTATTTTGTGTTCACATGCTACTGGTACTCTGTTTAGATGCAATCTGACTAAAGAACAAACATTTCCTAATATTGTTGCGTATTTTTAGATGTGAATGTAATCAGATTTTTTTCAATGGTAACAGTCTGTTGTGTACAGTTACTGCTCAGTACAATGTACCCGTCCATTTTCAGAAAATATACCAAAACATACCAGGCGTGTTAAACCGCGCATGCGCACTGATTACTATGTTCTACAGCTGAGCAGATAGAACGAACTCTTGGTTGGTAAGAGTCGGCAAAGAGCGTTCTTCATGAAATTAATCGTTTACATTTTCAAAAAATTGAGACGTCTGATTGGCTTGAAAATTGGGGCAAACACTAATTATTATATTACCCAATCTGCATGAAATTAGCCCAGAACATTTGTTAAATTATATCTCAGACTAGATCGAAATTGGGTCATGTCTTCTTGTTTGCATAATGGCCCTGACTTAAACCGCACACTAGGTTCTTGTGTGACACATCATCTCATGATATTGATCATAAATAGCATTTACCTTAGAAAATTAAGTTATGCATTGTACAATGTGTGGGCGTTGCCTGCCATCTGCCAAGGGCATTCCTGTAATGTTAGGCGTATAAAAAGCACCATTGACATTAAGATATAACTTGCCTACATGAAAATGAAACATGAAGTTTGTAGTCAAGACATATATCATCTGATTACAACGGGGATCGCCATCTTAGTACGGTCAATGCAAGCATTGGAAACTTTGACCAGACTGCATGGCTTAATTATCAAACCATAGATGACTTAAGATGGTGAAATAAATTATAAATGCTGCCCAGCTTGTCCAAGAGTACTTATGCATGGACAAGTCTGAATTGGGCTTTATTAACCCTATACATTTTATTTGCTTAGCATACATATAGAAAATACCACTTCAAAATAGACAAATAACCCAGAATCAGATTTTGATACCACATGCATATTCCATACTTGGCCTTAAAGTAATCCATACGAGTACTTTTTAATGTCAGGCAAGACATTATCGCCTTGATAAAAGCCTGATCATTGATGTGATGTTATCATGTTATGCATTTCTTTGTTTTCATTCAGTATGTTCATGTAAAATGAACACAGAAGGATCAAACTGCAATATATGTGCAGTATTATGCAATTGCCTTGATTGGGGATCAAACCATGGGCCTCTTTGATCATTACAGGAACAGTAACACCACATCCACTACATGTTATTTCAAGCTTGCTAATTACTGAATGTAATTATTGTTTTCTGTGAAATATTAATAAACATTTATAAATTAGTATTAAATTAATTTTTTTTAATCTGCTTAAAAATGTAGCTATGAAAATTTTCATACCATGCTGAAAGTACTTTTTTATTACTTTTTAGTTAATTTAGGTTTGTTTGTTTGGAATTGTCGCCATATTTAACAGTATTTCAGTTATATACAGGCGGTCAGTTAACCTACTTATACTGGACAAGCTTAGCCAATCTAAGCGGTTTACCAGTACCAAGTGCACATACTTATGCCAGTAACTGACAACTGTTTATGTGTCGGGGCTGGGTCTCGAACTGAGCAAGCTGGGCCTGGCAGTTAATTTTTGGTATTACGTGTTTTGCATGGCTTTTAAAATATAAATGCAATCTCACCTGACCTCTCTTATGTAACACAAGAGTTTAATTATGAACAATACCACAATGTTTACCCTTCAACAAATGGTATTTATTATATATTTCTATATAACAATAATAATGATTGGATGGTACACTTGAACAAAAATTAAAAATGTATTTGACATGCAAATATGATTCAACTAATATTGAAACAAAGCAATTTATAGTTATTGCACCATTGTTCTTTAACATGCGCTAACATGCAATCAATTAATCTATGTTTCATTGTTCATTTGCGTATATTTATATTGAATATAAATCTTGAATATTTTTTTGCTTGTTCCTTGTTTAAAGGCAAAACATACTGGTTTCCGAAATTGATTCTATCCGACTACAATTTCTATTGCATCATTGATAATTTACTGAATTCAAGTAATAACATAGTATTTTCGCATTATTCTCTTAATAATAACTTAAATAACGTTAATCAATCGAGAACGTGAATGATATATCGAACATATGAGTTAAATTGACAGTTATTATTCGGTGGTCTACATTACACTAAATTGGCCAGCAAGAAGAAACCACTTTGATAACAAATATAGAGTTGATAGTTTAAACAAATGTTGTTTTTATAATTTATCATTTATACACAAATATCGTGGTCACGATTACAATAATATACAAATATAGTGCCCAGTTGTTGTTTTTAACTTTGAATATGTCTTAGGACACGCAGCACCAAGCATATACTCACTTTATACGGGCATGATCATCCCGCAACAATGTTATTGCAAGCGCTAAGCATATACTCATTTCACGGACATTATCATCTAGTAGTTGGGTATTTTACTTTGTGGACTTGAACATCCAGTAGTTGGGTACCGCCGCAACCCCATGTTATTGCGAGCTCTTAGCATACTCTCACTTTACGGACATACACATAGTAGTTGGGTACTCCCGCAAACCCATGTTATTGCGAGCTCTAAGCAAATACTTACTTTACGGACACAATCATCTAGTAATTGGGTACCCCAGCTACCCCATGTTATTACAAGCGCTTAGCAGACGCTCTCTTTAAGGACACAATCATCTAGTAGTTGGGTACCCCAGCAACCCCCATGTTATTGCAAGCTCTTAGCAAATACTCACTTTGCGGACATGATCATGTAGTAGTTGGGTACCCCCGCACCCCCATGTTATGGCGGGCGCTTAGCATATACTCACTTTACGGACACGATCATCTAGTCATCTAGTAGTTTGGTACCCCCGCAACCCCATATGTTATTGCGAGCTGTTAAGCAGATACTTACTTTGTGGACTCGAACATCTGGTAGTTGGGTACCCCCGCAACCCCATGTTATTGCGAGCTCTTAAGCAAATACTTACTTTGTGGACTTGAACATCCAGTAGTTGGGTACCGCCGCAACCCCATGTTATTACGAGTGCTTAGCAAACATTCAATTTACTGACACAAACATATAGTAGTTCGGTACCCCCGCAATCCCATGTTATTGCGAGCGCTCAGCATACACTAACTTTAGATAAGGTCCTTTTTTAATGCGTATTTACATATTTAATACACACATAAGCATTTTAGTTCGATGGCAATTCTAAAAACCTATTCATTAAATGTAGCTACAACACTTATATCCTTTATTTTTTATGATCGTAATCATTAAACTTATATTAAAATCCGGATAGTAATGTCCACTTTATTTGTTACTTCCAAATAACATGCCAAAACATAGTGTGTCAATTATTGTCTTCTCATCCTAAACTTGTGTGTATCTTTATACTTCATCAATCACTATTCACTGCTTTTTTCCGCCCTTCTGCTATAAATTATGTAGTAAACCCCTGTTAGCTGCCTAACAAAATGTTCTCTTTTTTACTTGTATTATGTTCCTTTCTGCACCAAAAACAATAGATGCATTACAATGTTTATTCCAAGTGCTCTGTATTATACCATTACAAGTTTACATTATTATTTTCATCTATGGGTGATCTAACAATTTTATCTGTCAACTGCAGAGGCATCCAGGGGAAAAAGAAAAGATTACAAGTATTTCAATATTTAAAAGACATAGGGTGTGATATTTACTGTCTGCAGGATACGCATATTGTCGGTGATCAATATAAATCTATCTACTCAGAATGGGGCGCAGAATGTTTGTTTAGCTGTGGCTCTTCCAATTCTCGGGGTGTCGCAATACTTTTTTTGAAGAAGCTTGAATATAAAATAAATACGGTACATTACGACGAGCTAGGTAATTATATTATTTTAGACCTAAACGTTGGCGAAACCAGACTCTCCGTCGCCTCTATCTATGGGCCAAATTCTGACAGTCCAGACTTCTTTATGAAGGTTTTTCGTATACTAGACGAACTTGCAAATGATTCATATGTTATTTGTGGTGATTTTAATTTAGTCTTAGACCCGGTCTTAGATTATCATAACTATAAAACAATAAATAATAAAAATGCAAGAATGTGTGTATTAAAACATATTGAAGAGTATGACACGGCTGATCCTTTCAGAATTATGTATCCTGATACTAGGCGATATACTTGGCGAAGAACCAATCCCATACAGCAAGCCCGTCTTGACTTTTTTCTTGTATCGACAATTTTATTGCCATATGTCCATGATGCCAAAATAACTCCTAGCTACCAATCGGATCATTCTATTGTAATGACAACCTTTAAGTTCAATAATTTTACACATGGCAAGGGGCTATGGAAACATAATAATAAGCTTTTACGTGATATAAACTACATAAATACAATAAATAACAAAATAAAAGAAATTAAAAAGCAATACATGCTACCTGTATACAACCTCGATAATGTCGATTCAGTATTAGACCAAGATATCCAATTCACATTGGATGATCAACTATTTCTGGACACGTTATTAATGGAAATTAGAGGCAAAGCCATTTCGTATAGTTCATACATATCAAAGTCCCGTAATAATCGCGAAATGCATTTAAAACTTGAAATTGAAAAACAAGAAGAAACTTTCTCCTAGAATAACTTACAAAATTTGTCTGAATTAAAGGAAGAACTTAAAAAAATCCAAGATGAAAAATTAAGGGGGGCTTTGATAAGATCGCGAGCGGAATGGATACAGTATGGCGAAAAACCTTCTAAACTATTCTGTAATCTCGAAAAGTACAACTATACAACAAAAACTATAAATAGTTTAATTAATGATGAAGGAATACTTATTGATAAACAAGGCGACATTTTAAAAGAAACGGCCTTATTTTACAAAACCTTATACCAAAACACAGATTGTATCGACATTGATTATGATCTTAATAACTATATTACGGGTATGGAAATACCGAAATTATCGAAAAAACAATCTAAAACATTAGAAGGGCCAATCACACTTAACGAGGCATCGGCCGTTTTGAAAAACATGGCAAATAATAAAAGCCCCGGATCGTCCGGTTTTACAATAGATTTTTTTTAAAGCTTTTTGGCCGAAATTAGGCACTTTTGTTTGTAGATCTTTAAATCACGCTTTTACAAGTGGTACGTTGTCTGTAACCCAGACTCAGGGAATAATAACTTGTATACCAAAAGGTGATAAGCCTAGGCAATTCTTAAGAAATTGGCGCCCAATCACGTTGCTTAATACTGTTTACAAAATTGGTTCTGGTTGTATTGCAACACGGTTAAAACGTTACATTGATACATTAATAAACACCGATCAAACTGGATTTATTAAGGGCAGATTTATAGGGGAAAACACGAGACTTATTTACGACATATTAAACTATACTGATGAAAATGACATTATTCCAGGTCTCCTTCTACTGATTGATTTCGAAAAGGCATTCGATTCGTTGTCGTGGTCATTCATAAACAAAACACTATCGTGGTTCAATTTTGGTCCAGATATTATAACATGGTTTAATGTTTTGTATAAAGATGGAATTTCAGCTGTGACACAGTGTGGTTTACTTTCAGACTTTTTTCATATACAACGTGGATGCCGACAAGGCGATCCCCTCAGTTGTTATATATTTATATTATGCGCTGAAATATTATCCATTAAACTTAGGTCTAACCCCAAAATTAAAGGAATTAAAATAGGTAATACTGAATACAAGTTGTCTCAATTTGCTGACGACACTTCTATACTCCTGGATGGCTCCGCAGAATCTCTTAATGAAACGCTTGATGTATTGTCACTTTTTACAATGTTGTCAGGTTTAAAAGTAAGCTTTGATAAAACCAAAGTAGTTTGGATAGGAAAGCACAAGTTTAGTTCTGAAAGCATTAAAACACGATGGAAGTTAAAATGGAACCAGCAAACCTTTGATATGCTTGGCCTAACATTTCATATTGATCTTAAAAAGATGTTGGAACTTAATTTTACGGAGAAATTATCAAAAGTTAAAACAGTATTAAAAAACTGGTCAAGAAGGATACTAACGCCTATTGGCCGAATACAAGTGATAAAAACAATAGCTCTGCCAATACTCAATCATCTGTTTGCTTCGCTTCCAAATCCGTCAAACACAATATTAACTGAGTTAAATGACCTATTTTTCAACTTTGTTTGGAATGGTAGATCAAAAGTTAACAAAAATGTTATCACAAAGGAATATGCTGAGGGAGGTCTAAATATGATAAATCTATGCTCTTTCATAAGCTCCTTAAAATGTTCTTGGATTCGTAGAATTGTCACCGGAAATGGTAAATGGATTAGTGTTGCACAAACAATGATAGACTTTGATAAATTATATAACTGTGGTCTACATTATCCTGAGAACTTAATCAATAGAATACAAAACAATTTTTGGAAAGACACATTAAAATCCTTTGTTGAGTTCTGCAAAGCGGAACAATTAAACACAAAATACATACTACAAAATCCAATTTTTTATAATCCGAATATTATGATTGGTAATAAAAGTATATTTTTCAAATCTTGGTTTGAAAAAGGTGTTCACTTTATTGGGGATTTGGTCAACAACAAAGAATTACTTACATTTTATAGCTATGAAGACTTCTGTAAATTGTATAATTTCAATCCAAACTACTTGCTTTATATAGGTATTGTTAATACTTTAACAAAATATTTAAAAACCTGTAGCTCGTTTGAATCTATTTTTTGTAAACCGTTTGTTCCAATATCGTTACAGTCTATTTTAAAAAACACAAAAGGAACTCGGCCTATGTATGATGTAGTAAAAAAGAATAAAATCTTACCAGTCTGTATATCGAAATGGTCGACCACCTTTAACGATATCAATATAGAAGACTGGAAACATATTTTTGAAATGCCTTTTTGTATTACCAAAGATTCAAATTTACAGTGGTTACAATATAGAATTATACACAGAATTCTAGGTACCAATTCGTTCTTATTTAAAATCCATTACAAAAATTCGGCCAACTGCTCTTTTTGTCAAAATATGTGCGAAACAATTGAGCATATCTTTTGGGAATGTAATCATGTTCAAAGATTAATAACAGAACTATTTGGCCAATTTGAAAGTATCGCAGATCATATTAACCCGTCTTCTTTTATTTTGGGTCATAAAAATCAAAATGACCCTTTGAACTTAATTTTTCTTTTCACTAAAATGTTCATTTATAATTGTAAAATGAACAAAACCATCCCTACATCAAATACGGCAAAGGCATATTTTGCTCTACACTATAATGTACTAAATGAAATAAATTACTTTAATACTTCAAGTGATAATAACAAATGGGGCATATTTTTACCTCTTTTTTGTTAGAACAAAAATACTGTGCTATTAGGTGACTGTTAATAATAAAGTTGTTGTTTGTAAAATAAAATGTTTATACATATATAGGTATTGGTATTCGTGGAGCACTTGGTAGCATTACACATTATAAACGACATATGTATATACATGCATCTAATGTACTTTTGTACGGTGTGGAGGGGATGCCCTCGACCACCACACACCTATTGACGAGGAAAATAAAATATACGGAAAAAAAAAAAAAAAAAAAAAAAAAAAAAAAAACAAACTGATATTCAAAATAATTTCACGTAAATGTTCCTTGGGTTACCCTCTATTAAATTCCGTGAAATCATTTTGACTTGTTAAAAAACATGGCCGCCAGGGGGCGGGGCAATTTTGCTTATATGGCTATATTAAAATCTTAATCTTTTAGTTAAAAGCCATTATGATGCTTCACACTCAGGTGAGCTACCTGCCCTCTTGTATAGTATTAGTAATGTTGACAACGAGTTGAATTGTTTTTGGCACTATATCAGTGTTCAGAACAACAGTCAATTATACATTGACAGAAAATACTTATCATTATATCTGGACATCGTAATTATCAACTGTTTGTTTTTTTAAGATGGATTTCAACAATAATTTCACAGAAATGTTCCTTGGGTGGCTTTTTTCCAAATTCCTTTCAATCATTTTGATTCGTTAAAAAACGTGGCCGTCACGGGGCGGGGCAGTTTTCCGTATTTGGAAATCATTTTTACTTGTTAAAAAACATGGCACTCAGGGGGCGGGGCATTTTTCCTTATATGCCTACATTGAAAACTTTGAAAATCGTCTTGTCTGAAACCACTGGCTGGATTTGAAAATAGTTTTCACATATATGTTCTTTGGGTGACCGTCTAACAAATGCATTCAAATCACTTCTATGTCTGGCCACATACTTATTCATGTTGTTATTCGACGCCAATTACTGCTAATCGTTGAGGTGGCGAGAGCATTTGCGCCATGACGGTGGTAGTTCTTACTAGCTAAACTCAGTTGAGCGACCCAAGACTATTTTGGCCCTCTTGTTTATTTAATGTTGACCAAACTTGCACAGTTTGTGTATGACCATAAAAGCTTAGGTGGCATTCGATGGTAATTGGCAAGATTTACCAGGAACACTAGAGTTATTGCCCTTTATCCATTAAAAAACAAAGCAAAAATGCCTTTTTGTCTATAAAACAGATTTGATTTCATCCAATTTTGACCAACCTTCTACAGTTAATGTATGACCATAAGATCTCTGCAGAAGCCAAAACTGGGTTTGATCGTTCCACAAACACCAGCGTGTTTATGCCCACACTTTAGAGGGGGGGAGGGCATATTGATTTGCCCTTGTCCGTCCGTCCGTCGGATTTTTGTGTCGCGCATAACTCAGAAAGTATAACTGCAAGAGTGATGAAACTTTATAAGCATATTCATCGACATCAGAGCTTAAGCACCGGTATTTTGGTGCAGTTTTTTTCCGACATCAGCGGAGGTATGGCCCTTTTTAGCAATAAATGATATTTTTGGACTTGTGTCGTGCGTAACTCAAAATGTATTGATGCTAGAGTGATGAAACTAATCAAAAATATTAATCAGCATGTGAACTTGTGCACCTGGGTATTTTGGTACCATTGTTTCCTACATCAGCGGAGTTATGGCCCTTTTTTGCAAAAAATGACATTGTTTTATTTGTGTCGCGATTAACTCAAACAGTATTATTGTGGAATACATGTTTGAAAAAATGGTCAAGTATGATGTTTGACATTAAATACCTAGCAATTATGTTCAACATAATTAGTTTAATGAATTGTCAGTACAAATAGTGCCGTAGATTTCTACAACATGAGTAATTTATGTAAAATAATAATGTAAACATGACGCAATAAAATTACTGGAGAACAAAAAACAAGTCGCAGTGCATTTTGCCTGAGTTATTACTACTAACAAAGGGTCATCGGGTAAAAATGTATATGTTTGTTGTTTCAATCAACAAAATAACGGATTCGTCGTCACTCACATTGATAGAAACAATTGGACAATAGCAATTTTGCATGTACAAATGAAATTGTACAAGTAAGTACATTAAAATTAACAATATTTTATGAAGCAATAAAATGAAGGCCACAACACTATTTATGAAGTTATTGCCCTTTGTTTTTTGGGGGCAGATCATAACTACATTAGTATTGCAGGGATCTTAAATTAAACCACATATATTGATAGAGGACGTTGAGAGGAAGTGCAGAATACAAGGACCATCACTCATTTATAACTCACCTGAACACGAAGTGCTCGGTGAGCTATCGGTATAGGGGACCTCTCCTAATTCGGCCGTTGTCCGTATGCTGTCAACAATTTGTTTCGTTCTCATGCTGGAGATTTTACTCTTTATCCAATCTTAACCAGACTTGCACATAAAATCTCTGACGGGATTGTTATTGGGTTAGATCACACTAGTAACACTAGAGTCATTGCCACTTGCATAAAAGTGCAAAATAGCCTTTTTTCCAAATATAGACTATATTTTCCATCCAATCTTAACCAAAACTTCACAGTTCTGTATGACCATAAGATCTCAGCAGATGCTAAAAATGGGCGAGATCGTTTTCCAAACACTGGAGTGATTGCCCTTTGTTTATCAAAAATATACAATAATTGAACATTATGCAGGATAGAGACTTTATTTTTCATCCCATCTTCACCAATCTTGCACAGTTTGTCTATGACCATGAGATTACAGTTGAAGTCGAATATAAGCAAGATCTCAGCAGATGCCATAAATGGGTTAGATCTTTTTTCAAAAAAAATGAACATATTCAGGATAGAGACTTCATTTTCATTCAATCTTCATCAATTTTGCACAGTTTGTCTATGACCATAAGATTACTGGTCAAGAAACACCGGAGTTATTGCCTTTTGTTTGTGAAAAAAAATATACAAAAATGGATATTATTTTAGTATAGAGACTTCATATTTCATCCAATCTTCACCAAGCTTGCACAGTTGGTCTTTGACCATAAAATTAAAGGTGAAGTCGAATATAAGAATGATTGGGCCAGAAACACAGGAATTATTGCCCCTTGTGTTTGGAAAAAAACAGCAACAAGTTATCAATGATTGGCTTGCACACACGATTTTGTGTTCAATGTTGACCAAACTTATACAGTTTGCATATGACCATAAAAATTGATTGATAACATTTGATTGTCAACAATTGCAAACCTTGTATGCAGTTTTTTGTACATGCAACATTGATGGCTTCTGAGCAGGCATTAACATCATTATCATCATTGGACAGAAAATTATCAAAGAAAAAGCAAACCTTGACCTTATAGCACAGTCATCGCAATTATTGCATTGCAACTAGTTCTCCAAAACTGTCTTCGAAAAAGACAAAAAAATCTAATGTTTCTGCATTATTTTCCTTAAGGCCTTTGGCTTTCATATATATCATTAGCATGTCTGTCAGACGCTGCACACAAGGCAAGAAAATTCAAAGAACCGAAAAATACACAACGAACAATGCGCCGCACTATACATATCGAAGACCCCGGACGATCATTGTCTTTCTAGCGCTTGTCGAGGAAACACGTTTTTTCGGTGAGTTTCCCTGACTCATTGTGTTTTATTTGATATCGGCTCTACCTAGGACGTAGTCCAGGTAATATTTCGTTTGTTCTTATTTGTTTCTAATTGGTTTATGAATTAGTTTGAGTAAAAAATGAGCCAGTCCGAGAACGACTTTCTCGAATGTGACGAAACGAGTTAATAATAATAGTAGTACCAAATCAAAAGGAAAGTCAAAATCTTCGAAGAAGTCTAGCACTAAATCAAGTGTCATTGACTTGGATAAATTGTCTGCACAGGACATTGATATGCTAAAAGAAAAGTTAAGCATTGCAGCCAAGCCTGTAGAAGATGAATATGAGCAGGACTATGACGGTTTTGACCTTGAGAATGCTCCAAATTTACATGTTGAAGTTGACAATGACCAATCAGACTCTGAATCTTTTGATTCAATTGGTGCAAGAAAACCTGTACAGGATTCCAGTAAAGATTTGACTAGCAGACTGAACAATTGTCTATTTGGTGACAATTCAGAAAACCAATCTGAGTGGAAACTGCCTAAGATTAAGTCTAAGGTTAAAGGTCCGGCAATTACACAATCTTTGGCTGAATTGATCAATGTAGCTTGCATTTCACAGTGTGATATTGAGTCAGTTTCAGAGAAATATCATGTTGCTGAAAATTGTGAAATGTTGCATCCACCCCGTGTAAACAATGAAATATGGAAAATCATGGATAAACGAACACGTACATATGACCGTCTTTTCCAAGATATTCAAACTCTTCTTGCATCTGGTGTTGTTTTAAAGTTTTAAAATTGGTTAAAATGCTTAAACAGACTTTGATGTCTAATGAAGAAGCCAAACAGCTAATTTCGTACTCTCTTACCTTACTGGGTCAAGTTCAGTTCAACTTGAGTATCCGTAGACGGCATCTGCTCAGATCTAATCTAGTTCCAAAGTTTAAAAACTTGTGTAACATTAACATGCCGTTGACAACTCAGCTTTTGGGTGATGACATTACTAACAAAGTTAAGAATGGTGAAACCAGTCTTAATCTGGGAAAGATGAAATCTCAGCAAAACTAGTCTAGAGCAGGTTTTCGTCGGAGATATAAACAAAATTTCAGTAGAAGATGTAGAAGTGCCAGTTACACACCGTAAGACACTTATGGACAGACACCCGTCTTAAATACCGAGAATTCCGAGGACCCGTGAGAGGTCCAAGGGACGGTAGAGGTTTTACCCACAGCTACAATTACAGCCCCAAACGAGAGGAATTAGCAGCGGTAGGTAGGCTCAAACATTGTTACAGATCATGGGGGTTATTAACTAACGATGCATGGATTTTAAATAGTATTAAAGGCTATGTCCTTGAATTTGAATTGGAACCTTTTCAAACTATTATTCCGAACGAAATTTCATTTAATGACTCAGAAATGCAAATTATCGATCAAGATGTTGTCAAATTGATGAAAAAAGGAGCCATTGTTCGTTTCCAATGGGAACCATGTCAGTTTATTTCAAATATATTTGTAGTCAAGACCTAACAGAAAATTTAGACCATCTATTAACCTGAAAACGTTAAATACTTGTCTTCATTATGAACATTTCAAGCAAGTAAACTTCAAAATAGTGCTTGAGCTTATTCAAGAAAATGATTTCTTTTGTAATGTAGATTTACAAGATGCATATTTGTCTGTTCCTATAAACCCATATTATCATAAATATTTTAAATTCTCATGGAGAGGAGTTTTGTATGCTTTTGGTTGTTTGCCTTTTTGGTACAGTGCCGAAGCCAGAGTTTTAAGTTGCTAAACCTAGTGTATGCATGGTTTAGGTCTTCAGACATTAGATGTGCATATTATATCTCTAAATATGAATAGAGATAAAAGCATATGCCTGGACAATGCTAAAACTATTTGTTTTACTTCACAGTCTCTAGGTTATTCGTTAAATCTTACAAAAACTGGTTTAGTTCCAACTCAAAAGATTGAACATTTTAGGTAATCAGTAATGTCAATCTCAAACGTTGATTAGTAGATTTATGAGATGTGTAGCTATTTTGAAACCTGTGGTTCCTATATACAGATTAACATCGAATTCGTCGTCCGTTTTATAAGCGTTAAAGTCAGTAATGCCTTTAAAACAGTTATCTTAAAACACTTTAACTTTAAAGTTGGTTGGGTAAATAGCTTTGGCTACAGCCCCTCGCGCTCAAACTCTGGTTTCTTTAAATATTTAATTTGTTCAAATAAATCATTTCAGTTGCGAAGCCGTGTTTTAGTTAAAAAATGTGCAAAAACAATACAGCAGGTGGGTACAAAGCATAGTTTTCTTGTTAAAATGGAGCACTTTCCAGAAGAAAATTTGAGTTTTCCATACTCTTGTTCACTACATGAAAAGAACCAAACATCTAAGAAAATCGTCTCAGTTGTTTGTGTCTTATTATGTATATGATAGCTGATACATTGTATATGGACACTTGGTATTCATTGACCTTAGTTCTTGTGTTATATTGTGTGTTATTATAATGATATTGATAGTAATACTAACGTATTATGAAATGTAACAATATTATGGAAGTTCACACTTGATTAAAGTGAAAGGATTTATAGAAGGTTTTTTTAAAAAGTATCTGTAGTGTTTTACTAGTTTCAGGTATTGATTAATTTGTTGTTAGTGCTTTAAGGGTGCTAATGATACATTTGAAAGCCAAAATCTGTGCGGAAAATAATGCTCAATCATCCAAGCGTTTGTGACGGATGAGGATCATTATTTGAAATAAAGCTGGAGGCTGAGCATGAATCAACCCACCATCGTTGTTGAAGTAGGATCATACATGTTTTTGTTTTCCCCTCCAATTGTTGTTTTTGTCAGACAACTTTTAATAATGATCTTCCGGGTTCTTTGATGTGTATAGTGTGGCGCATAGTGCTTTGTGTGTTTTTCGGTTCTTTGAATTTGCGGGCCTTGTGTGCAGCGTCTGACAGACATGCTAATGATACATTCCTAGCCTCCGGCGTAACTTCTAATAATGACCCTCATCCGTCACAAACGCTTGGATGAGGGAGAATTTTCAAGAATTATCACTGACTTAATGAAAAAGGGTCAGGTAAGAATATCGAGAAAAAAAAATGATTTGAGACCCATTAGCAAAAACACCGCACATCCATTACCCAACTCAAAATTTAGTTAGCCCATTGAACTAACCGATGTTTTAATTGATATTGATCCTATCCCCCTTAGCGTATTGTTCAGATACCTTAATTTTCAAACCTGTCACAACAGTATGGTCTTCGTCTGTACCAGTTCTCAAGTGAGCGCTTTGGGCCATCATGGTCCTCTTGTTTTAGCATTGCTATTTTAATGCTCATTGTATTTGTGTGTGTTACTAGAGAATCGTATTGTTTTGTTTTTTATTCGTTGTGTTTATTTGCTGTAAAATGTAAGTAATTTACTCTTACTGGCATAAGTATGTGCACTTAGTACTGGTAAACCGCTTAGATCGGCTAAGCTTGTCATTGAAAAGTGTGAGTAGGTTACCTGACAGCCGTGATATGACTGAAATACTGTTTAAAACGGCGAAAAATCCAAATAAACAGCAAACAAGTACTTTACTCAATAACTGAATAGTTACATGTTGTTTTAGCTACTCTACACGCCCCGGCGTCTGCGTCGGCATCGGCGTTGGGGTCGGCATCCGGTCTAGATTGAAGTTGTACGGTAAGCTAGTTTCTCAGAAATGACTTGAGGAATTTCATTCAAAACTAAAACAATTAATCCACATATTAAAATAAACCTAAACGGCAAGTTTGGTAACTCCAGGTTGAAATTTGTCGCAATTATGGGCCTTTTTACACTTAGAAATTTTACATATAAGCCATTTGTATAGGTTCAAGTTTTTCGGTAAGCTAGTTTCTCAGGTATGGCTTGAGGGAATTCATTCAAACTCTAAACACTTGTTCCCTATATTAAAATGAGCACATAGACCAATTTTGATAACTCTAGTTTGAAATTTGTCAAAGTTATGGGTCTTTTTACACGTAGAAATTTTACATATAAGCTATTTACCGATACATATGTTAATGTTTTTCGGTAAGTTAGTTTCTCAAGAATGTCTTGAGGGATTTCATTCAAACTGAAAGCACTTATTACCTATATTACAATGAACCCATAGGTCCATTTTGATAACTCATGTTTGAAATTTGTTAAAATTATGGGCCTTTTTACAGTTAGAAATTTTACATATAAGCTACTTGTATGGGTTAACGTTTTTAGGTATGCTCGTTTCTCAGGAATGGCTTGTGGGATTTCATTCAAACTTAAAACTCTTATTCCCTATATTAAAATGAACCCATAGCATCAAAAAACTTATAGAGAACCTCGCTTGGAAATGCCTATGGGGTTGGTGGGGTCAAGGTCACTTACTAAAAATAGAAAAACGGTTTCCGCTCAATAACTTGAGAACGCATTGAGATATTTCTATGAAACTTAATACATAGATACCTAATATCGAGACCTCACTTGAGATCGAACATGGGGTGGGCGGAGTCAAGGTCAAGGTCACTGTTACTAAAAATAGAAAAGGGGTTTCTGCTCAATAACTTGATAACACATTGATATATTTTAATGACACATAACACATATATACCTTATATCGAGACCTCCGTTGAGATTGCATATTGGGTGGATAGGGTCAAGGCCACTGTTACTAAAACAGAAAACCGTTTTCGCTCAATAACTTGAGAACACATTGAGATATTTTAATGAAACTTAATACATAAATACCTTATATCGAAACCTCGGTTGGGATTGCATATGGGGTGGGTGGGGTCAATGTGACAGTTGCTAAAAGTAGAAAAACGGTTTTCGCTCAATAACTTATTTGAGAACGCATTGAGATATTTTAATAAAACTTAATATATAAATTCCTTATATTGAGACGTTGCTTGGCAGTGCGTATGCGATGGGTGGGTCAAGGTCACTGTTAATAAAAATAGAAAAATGGTTTCCACTCAATAACACATTGAGATATTTTAATGAACCTTCATACATAGATGCCTTATATCGAGACCTCGCTTGGGATTATGTATGGAGTGTGTGGGGTCAAGGTCACTGTTATTACAAATAGAAAAATGGTTTCCGCTCAATAACTTGAAAACGCATTGAGATATTTTAATAAGCCTTCATACATTAATACCTTATATAGATACCTCGCCTGGGATTGCATATGGGGTGGATGGGGTCGATATCACCGTTACTAAAAATAGAAAAACAGTTTCCGCTCAATAACTTGAAAACACATTGAGATTTGTTTTATGAAACTTCATACACAGATACCTTATATCAAAACCTCGCTTGGGATTGCATATGGGATGGATGGGGTCAAGGTCAAGGCGAGCGTAACTAAAAATAGAAAAGCAGCTTTCGCTCAATAGCTTCAGAACACTTTGAGATATTTTAATGAAACTTCATACATAGATACCTTATACTGAGAACTCGCTTGGGAATGCGTTTATGGTGGGTGGGGTCAAGATTGAGTTCACCGTTACTAAAAATAAAAATAAAAACAGTTTCTGCTCAAAAGCTTGGGAACATATTGAGATACTTTAACGAAGCTTCATACATAGATATCTTATATTTAGACCTCGCTTGGGATGGCATATTCGGTTGGTGGGTCAAGGTCGAGGTCTCCATAACTGAAAACAAACTATCAGTTTCCGCTCAATAGTTTGAGAAGACATTGAGGTCTTTTTATGAAACTTCATAGTTAGATACCGTATATGTAGACCTCTCTTGGGAGTTAGTATGGGTTGGTGGGGTTAAGGTCAAGGTCACCATTAATAAAAATATTATTTTTGTGCTGACTTTAATGCATTTTGTTAGAAAAATTTGATTTTTCGTTGAATTTCCACGTTTCTGGTTTGAAATTTTGCACAATTATGGGCCTTTCTGCACTTAGGAATTTTACATTCGATGGCGATGTTAACTTTCGATTTCCACTCTCTAACTCGAGAATGAATCTTCATACATAGATACCCGACAGTAATACTTTACTTGGGATTGCATTTGGGATGGGGTGGGTATTGTCAAGGTTAAGGTCACTGTTACTTAAAATAGAAAAAACAGTTTCTGCTCAATTACTCAAGAACAAATTGAAACTTTAATAAAAATGAAATCATAATAACTTAATTTATAGACACCGTATAGCGAGACGTCGCATGAGATTGCATATAGGGTGGGGTCAAGGTCAAGGTCAAGGTAATTGCTTTAAAAATTAGAAAATGCTTTCCACACAGTAACATGATAACAAAATTAACTTTGTTTAATTGGCCCCTACTATCCATACCGTTTGTTTTAGAAAAAAAATGCCAGTAACTCTGACAATCACAAAAAAAGTCGAGCGCGCTGTTTTCCGACAGCTCTGGATATGCCTCCACTTTAGAGGGTGGGGGCATATAGATTTTCCCTTGTCCGTTCGTCCGTCGTATATTTGTGTCGCGCATAATACATTGATGAAACTTGATAAGCATATTCATAGCCATCGGGGCTTGTGCACCTGGGTATTTTGGTGCAGTTTTTTCCGTCATCAGCGGATGTATGTCCCGTATTTAAAAAAAAATGACATTTTTCTATTTCTGTTGCGAGTAACTCAATTACTGCTAAAGTGATGAAACGGTATTTACATATTAATCAGCGTGTCAACTTGTGCATTTTCCGTTATGGCACTTTTTCTATCAAAACATGACAGTCTTAGCTCACCTGATCAACATCATTAAGGTAAAACATACATACCTTGTCAAATGTATAAATTTTAGCATTCAGTTTCTGATCTACTATTGCACTGTTGACCTCGACCAACTTCACATTAACAAGGCAAACAGTACTGTTCACACTTGCTGTTGCAAAAGTAACGGTTTTCTTCCAGAATAGTTTCATGCAATAATAATAAGTACCCTAAAATGTTGTGTATAATGCCCGGTCATGTATAACACGCACCTAATTTTTAGTGAAAAATGGGGAAAACATCTTTTGAGTAAAAATTTGGTTGAAAGTATATGCTGTTGAGTTTCTCTACTCTGTAGATTAAAAAAACAAACAATAATTGCCCATAAACACACACGTTTGTTTATAGGTCAAAATTATAATTAACATCAATTCATTGAATACATCTTTTGTCAAAAAATTTGCCCTATGTTTCATGCCAAAAACTAAATTTTCCATTTAACTTCATACTACATGTATGTAACTACATACTACATGTATGTAACGGTTTATTTTCAGTTTCTGAGTTGTTTAAGAGACTATAAGAGATTGTTGTATATAGCTTCAATGTTTTGATATGAAAAATAACCATCTTACATGGGCTTAATATTATTTCTGGAAGCCAATATGTGCACAAACCAGATTGTTTTCGGTGGAATAAAAACCCCAGATGTGGTGCAAATGAAAAAACAAAGTCTTAATATGGATTTTCTATATTCGAACAATGAAGTTATAAACAACATCATCTTACAGCGTCTGTTAAACACATAAACTGAAAATAAAATGTTTTTTAAGATGCAAACAAGCATCATGGTTCACAATGACTTCAATACCCCCCCCCCCTCCTGCTTTGGAGCACAACCATATTATTATGTCAATAAAGCATTTATATTTGCACAGATGTTGCATGTTAGTATGTAATTCATAGTAATTAAATATTGGCAATATGGGTTTCTAGGTATATTGAACATCAGAAGTGGTTCATATGTAGTACCACAGGTGTGCTAAAAATTCAGTGAACTCGTAATTTGCACATGACATCATACACATTACGAACACATTTAACAAAACTTTATTAAATATTAATATTTATTTTGACACCCTAGACAATTTTTAAATTGGCGTACATAAAAAAATGGCATATTAAAATATGGAAAGATGTTATTGAGAATATAATAATAATAATTATTATTATTATTAGCTCGACTTTTCGAAGAAAAGGCTAGCTATTCTACTCGCCCCGGCATCGGCGTCGGCGTCCGAGCTAGGTTAAATTTTTTTGGTAAGCTAGTTTCTCAGGGATGGCTTGAGGGATTTCATTCAAACCTAAAACGTTAATTCCCCACATTAAAATTAAACTATAGGCCAAGTTTGGTAACTCTAGTTTGACCTTTGTCAAAATTATGCGCCTTTTTAGTCTTAGAAATTTTACATATGAGCTATATGGACAGATTAAAGTTTTTTGGTAAGATGGTTTCTCAGGATAGCTTGAGGCATTTCATTTAAACTTAGAAAATACACTTTTTCAGTATATTAAAATGAACTCATGGGCCAATTTTGATAACTCCAGTTTGAAATTTGTCAAAATTACGGGCCTTTTTACACTTAGAAATTCTACATATAAGCTATATGGACAGGTTAAATTTTTAGGTAAGACGGTTTCTCAGGAATAGCATGAGGTATTTCATTCAAACTTAGAAAATACACTTGTTCCGTATATTAAAATGAACTCATAGGCCAATTTTGATAACTCCAGTTTGAAATTTGTCAAAATTATGGGTCTTTTTACACATAGAAACTTTACATATAAGCTATATGGACAGGTTAAAGTTTTTTGGTGAGATGGTTTCTCAGGAATAGCTTGAGGTATTTCATTCAAACTTAGAAAATACACTTTTTCCGTAGATTAAAATGAACTCATAGGCCAATTTTGATAACTCCAGTTTGAAATTTGTCAAAATTACGGGCCTTTTTACACTTAGAAATTTTACATATAAGCTATATGGACAGGTTAAATTTTTAGGTAAGACGGTTTCTCAGGAATAGCTTGAGGTATTTCATTCAAACTTAGAAAATACACTTTTTCCGTATATTATAATGAACTCATAGGCCAATTTTGATAACTCCAGTTTGAAATTTGTCAAAATTATGCGCCTTTTTACACTTAGAAATTTAACATATAAGCTATATGGACAGGTTAAAGTTTTATAGTGAGATGGTTTCCCAGGAATAGCTTGAGGTATTTCATTCAAACTTAGAAAATACACTTTTCAGTAGATTAAAATGAACTCATAGGCCAATTTTGATAACTCTAGTTTGAAATTTGTCAAAATTATGGGCCTTTTTACACTTAGAAATTTTACATATAAGCTATATGGACAGGTTAAAGTTTTTAGGTAAGATGGTTTCTCAGGAATAGCTTGAGGTATTTCATTCAAACTTAGAAAATACACGTTTTCCGTATATTAAAATGAACTAATAGGCCAATTTTTTGATAACTCTAGTTTGAAATTTGTCAAATTTATGGGCCTTTTTGCACTTAGAAATTTAACATATAAGCTATATGGACAGGTTAAAAATTTTCTGTAAGCTAGTTTCTTTACTTCGTTTCCGCTCTTTAACTCGAAAATGGATTAAGCTATTGTGATGAAACTTCAAACATAGATACCTTGTAGCGAGACCTCGCTTGGGATTGCATATGGGGTGGGTGGGGTCAAGGTCAATGTCACTGTTACAAAAAATATAAAAACGGTTTCCGCTCAATAAATTGGGAACCTATTGAGATATTTTAATAACACTTAACACATGGATACCTTATATTAAGACCTCACATGGGATTGCATATGTGGTGGGTGGGCTCAAGGTCAATAAAACTGTTACTAAAAATAGAAAACATAGAAAAAATGGTTTCTGCTAAATAGCTTGAGAACTAATGGAGATATTTTAATGAAACTTCATACATGTATACTTTTTATCTAGACATCGATTGGGATTGCATATGGATTGGGTGGTGTCAAGGTCACCGTAACTAAAAACAGACAAACAGTTTACGCCCAGTAGCTTGAGAAGACATTGAGACTTTTAATGAAACTTAAGTAACAGATACCTTATATCGAGACCTCGCTTGGGATTGCATATGGGGTGGGTGGGGTCAAGGTCATGATCACCATTACTAAACATGTTATTGATGTGCTGACTTTAATTCTTTACTTTCGAAAAATTTGGTTTTCGTGGAAATTCCATATTTCTTGGTTTAGAAAAAAAAAGCCAGAACCTCTGACAAGCACACAAAAAGTGGAGCTTGCTGCCTCAAACAGCTCTTGTTATTATTATTATTATTATTATTAAAAAGGAAAACATGTATATTATAATAATATAAAATGCTATTTGAGATGATTTTGTGTTTGCATATACCGAACAGTTTACACACAATGCTTCCTAGTTTAAGATGTTATTTTCAATGTAACAGTATAGTTATAAGTTCAAGCGTGCACGATGCACACAGTTTGTTGATCACAATATGTTATTTCAGTTCCTATATCAAGTGTGTCCTTCGCAAATCCTCCAACAAGCAACACTATTGGTGTAGTTGAAAACAGCACCCATGCATTCACATGTCAGACGTCTGGAGGAATCCCAGCGGCCACTATCACGTGGTTCAAGGCCAGCGGAACATCAGAAACAGCAATCACATTGGGGGTGGAGCCCTCCCAGACCATATCTTCGGACAAAACAATCATTGTCACTAGCACTCTGACTTATACCGCTAGGCGATGAGACAGTGGCAGTAAAGTGTTCTGTAGAGCAAGTAATGTACAGGGCGAAGTGAAGAATTCAGCAAGAGAAATACAGCTAAATATACTATGTAGGCGTTTGTATCATATTTTAAATTTTAAATTGATGACCACATACTTAGGTAAAAAAGATGCATATAGTTCATATTGCTAATATTTCAATTGAAAGCATTTTTCATACTGCAACGTTTTACTGTTCAATGACACATTACTTGCTGGTATTATGTTTATACGGTGTGTGCGATTTTCGAATTCAACTATGTTAATACAATTAATTATTGAGCACTTGGCTAATTTTACGACTTATTTATCACAATATTACAATATATTTATATACATTATGTTGTTGACAGATCCCCCACTGAGCGGTCCAGTTATACAAGGTTTCACAGGTACAGAGGGGTACAAGATGATACATAACTCCAGCACCCAACAACAGCTTACTTGCAGTGTCACCGGTGGTAATCCGTTGTCCCAGTTGTTGTGGAACTGCTACAACGGAAACCAGGCCCAATCAACTCAGGATGACACGGTTACCAGAACAGTCACCTGGACAGCTGGGTTGAACGTAGACTCCGTGTGTAGATGTAATGCTACACATACGAGCTCTAGTTGGTCCAGAGAGGCGTCTGTTGCTGTCACTGTACTGTGTATGATCTGGATTTTGACTGTGTTAACAAATTCGCAACACCACTATATATTGTGTGCATAACATGAATGCATTTTAACTCGACTATTTACCCAATTGTTAAAGCTATACTCCTCACCCGTTCGTCGGGGTTGGTGTAATGCTCTGGTTAAGGTTGCAGTGCAACATGTCCATATCTCTGTAACTACTACATATATTCAATTGAAACTTCACACATGTGTTTTGGGTCATTATGTGAGGTCACTGACCAAGACCCATAACTCAGACCTGCAATGTAGCAGAATTATGCCCCTATTTTTACTTCAAAAATCAGGTTAAAGTTTGCGTTCCACAATTTCATATCTGTATAACTACTACAGATAGTCCATTGCAACTTCAAACATGTCTTCAGGGTCATTATATAACGTCTCTGACCAAGGACCATAACTCTGCCCTGCAATTTAGCATAATTAAAGTTTGCGTGCAACAACTCCTTATTGCTATATATACTACAGATATTCAATTGAAACTTCACACATGCCTTCAGGGTCATTATGTAAGGTTACTGGCCAAGACCCATAACTGTGACCAGCATTTTAGCAGAATTATGACCCTTTATGTACTTAAAACAGGCAGGTTAAGGTTTGCGTGCAAGAGAAAATTCAGGTTAAGGATTGCTTGCAAAAAGTATATATCTCTGTAGCTAATAAAGATATTCAGTTGAAACGTCACACATGCGTTCGGGGTCATTACAGGTATGTGAGGTCACTGACCAAGGCCCATAACTCTTACCTGCAATTTAGCACAATTATGCCCCTTTTTTGTACTTAGAAAATGAGGTTAAAGTTTGCGTGCAACAACTCCATATCTTTATATCTACTACAGATATTAAATTGAAGCTTCACACATGCCTTCAGGGTCATTATATAAGGTCACTGGCTAAGACCCATAACTGTGACCAGCAGAATTATGCCCCTTTTTGTACTTAAAAATTCAAGTTAAAGCTTGCGTTCCACAATTTCATATCTCTATAACTACTACAGATATTCCATTGCAACTTTAAACATGTCTTCAGGGTCATTATAAAACGACTCTGACCAAGGCCCACAACTCTGCCCTGCAATTTAGCAGAATTATGCCCCGTATTGTATTTAGAAAATCAGGTTAAAGTTTGCGTGCAACAACTCCATATCTCTTTAACTCGAGAACGGATTGAGCAATTGTAATGAAGCTTCATACATAGATACCTTATAGCGAAGCTTCACTTGTTACTAAAAATTGAAAATACGGTTTACGCTCAATAAATTGAGAACGCATTGACATATTTTAATGAAATTTAAACATAAATACCTTATATTGAGACCTCGCTTGGGATTGCATATGGATTTGGTGGGGTAAGGGTCTGTGTTACTAAAAATATATAAACGGTTTCCGCTCAATAACTTAAGAACGCTTTGAGATATTGTAATGAGACTTTGTACATAGATGCCTTATATCGAGACCTCGCTTGGGATTGCATATGGGGTGGATGAGGTCAAGGTCGAGGTCACTGATACTGAAAATAGAAAAATGGTTTCTGTTCAATATATTTATTGTTTGTAGTGATAAAGGCCCAATCGGTTGAATAGTCGATTGTGCTATCCTGAGACAGCTCTTGTTGTACTTAGAAATTCAGCTTAAAGTTTGCGTGCAACAGCTCCACATCTCTGTATTTACTACAGATATTCCATTGTCACTTCAAAAATGTCTTCAGGGTCATTATATAAGGTCACTGACCAAGGCCCACAGCTCTGACCTGCAATTTTACATAATTATGCCCTTTATTGTACTTAGAAATTCAGGTTAAAGTTTGCAGGCAACAACTCCATGTCTCTAAAACTCGAGAATGGATTGATCTATTCTAATGAAACTTCATACATACAGTAAATACCTTATAGCGAATTCTCACTTGTGGTGGGTGGGGTCAAGGTCACTGTTGCTGAAAATAGAAAAACGGTTTCTGCTCAGTAACTTGAGAATGCATTGAGATATTTCAATGAAACGTCAAACATAGATGCCTTATATCAAGACTTTGGTTGTGACTGCATGTGGGTAGGGTGAGGTCAAGGTCAAGGTCACCATTACTAAAAATAACCAAACAATTTCCGCTCAATAGCTTGAGAAGACATTGAGATATTTAATATTTTATTTTAATATTTTAATATTTAATATTTTAATACTTTAATATTTAATATTTTAATCAAACTTAATATGTACATACCTTATTTATAGACCTCGCTTGGGATTGTGTATTGGGTTGGTGGGGTCAAGGTCAATTCTTGAAAATTGATCAGAACATTTGTTTCAATGATATCTTGGACGTGTTTGAAACTTGCTCATGTCGGCTCAAAAAATAGGTCACCAGGCCAAATAGAACAAAAAGCTTGTAAACACTCTAGAAGCCACATTTAACAACCAATCATCAAGAAGCAATCATCACGAAACTTGCGTAGAACATTTGTCCGAATGATATCTGGGACAAGTTCAAAAACAGGTCACATGGGGTTAAAAATTAGGTCACCAGGCCAAATAAAAAAAAAATTAAACACTCTAGAGGCCACATTTTAAAACTTTGTGAAACTTGCTCAGAACAGTTTAGTTCCGTAGCTCCTCAGCTGAGGGCCTTGTGGCCCTTTTGTTAAATAGAAACAAAGACCACTTAATCCTGTGGTTCGAAAATACACTTCACTAGGTTTAAAACTTATGCTTATTATTGTTAAAGATTAACATATCACAATTGTGCAAATTGTTTAATAGGTATTTGTAAACATATATGTTTCATGGCCTGCTTTAAATACTAAATAGTTTTGTGCATAATGTGTTTAATACAGTATTTTCATAAAATGTATACAGTCTATGTTATTTATTCAGAATCTACACTACAGCACTATTCTATAGACATGCTTTTGCTAGTTTCCCAGAGCAGAAAAGAGTTGGTGAGCAATTGATATACTAAGCCTATCTTGCGTAACCGTATTTGGTCCATATGTAGGATAGGATCGCTGAAATAAGAGTTACTTTCCCCTTTTTCGGCGTAGCTGTTTAAGCCAACTTTTGTACTTTTAGGTATGTTGGTGTCATTAATGCTGATTATACCAGATATAATGGTGCAGAAATAGTGTACACAGTACATATGACTTTCCAAGTGTGTATGGATTTTAGCTCACCTCAGCACAAAGTGCTCATGGTGAGCTTTTGTGATCGCCCTTTGTCCGTGCGCGTGTCCGTCCGTCGTCAACTTTTCATTCAAACAACATCTCCTCCTAAACCACTTGGGAGATTTCACCAAACTTCACAGGAATGATGATTGGGTGACCGTCTTTCAAAGTTGTTCAAATTGTTACGGTCCACTGCATATGTAGGTCACTAGAGCTAAAATAAATTTAAAAAGTGTAAACTTGAAAAATTCTAATCTAAAACCGAAGGGCCCAGAGGTTTCATATTTGGTATGTAACATCCTATAGTGGTCTTCTACAAAGATTGTTCAAATTATGCCCTTGGGATGTCACGTGTTTTATATAGAATATATAGCAAAATGACTTAAAAAATCTTTCCTCTGAAACCACAAGGCCCAGAGGTTTTATATTTGGTATGAAACATATAGTGGTCCTCTACAAAAACTGCTCAAATGATGCCTTTTGGGTCTGAACTGGCCACGCCTCGGGGGTCACACGGTTTAAATAGAATATATAGCAAAATGACTTAAAAAATCTTCTTTGAAACTGCAAGGCCCAGATGTTTCATATTTGGCATGTAACATCCTATTGTGGTACTTTACAATGTTTGTTCAAATTATGCCCCTGGGGTCAAAACTGACCACGCTCCAGACGTCACATGCATGGTTTATATAGCATATACAGCAAAAGGACTATAAATATTCTCATCTGAAACCACAAGGCCCAGAGGTTTCATATTTGGTATGTAACATCCTATAGTGGTCCTCTACAAAGATTGTTCAAATTATGCCCCTGGGGACAAAAGTGACCACGTCGCGGGGGTCACATGGTTTATATAAATTTAAATAGCAAAATGTCTTTTAAAATCTTGTCCTCTGAAACTGCAAGGCCCAGAGGTTTCTTATTTGGTATGTCACATCCTATAGTTGTCCTCTACAAAGATTGTTCGAATTATGCCTCATGGGTCAAAACGGACCACAGCCCAAGGTTCACGTGGTTTATATAGACTTAAATAACAAAATGACTTAAAAAGCCTTCTCCTCTGCAACCGCAAGGCCTAGAGGTTTCATATTTGGTATGTAACATTGTGTTGTGGTCCTCTACAAATATTGTTCAAATTATGCTCCTGGGGTCAAAACTGGTCATGCCCCGGGGGTTACATGGTTTATATACACTTAAATAGCAAAATGACTTTCAAAAATCTTCTCCTGTGAAATGACAAAGCCCACAACTTTCCTATATTTGGTACGTAACATTGCATAGTGGTCCCCTCCACAGATTGTTCAAATTATGCCCTGGGGTCAAATCTGGCCACACCCCGAGGAGTCACATGGTTTATATAGACTTAAATAGCAAAATGACTTTAAAAGTCTTTACCTGATACCTCAGGGCCCAGAAGTTTGTTCAAGATTAATCAAAGTGTGTACCTGGGATAAAAAATAAGCCACGCCTCGGGGATGCACATTCCAATTGGGTTACAAGGTCTCAGGTGAGCGTCCTAAGTCCTGCAGGGCCCTCTTGTTTTATGTTAAGGGTTCTTTTTAAGAAATTGGCCAATGTCATTACCAGTGGGAATGATAAAATAACATTCGTTCGTAGTTTCGTTAAATAATGTACAAAAAAATGGCTGTTGGATGTTTATAAGTTGAAGTCATTGCAAGAATATGTCTATGATACTGCATGCACTGACATGTTTACCAGTCTGAGATCTGACTACAACCCATTATGAAGTGTTTGACAAATGACGATTATCACAATTATAAATGTCTTCACATACCCATTACATGTTTTGCAATAATTTGTAATTTTGGTTACTTTTCTGGGAATGGTGGTGCTAGTTGGCTGATGTTCATGAACCGAAAGTAGAACTGGTAGACACAACTAAAGCTTGTAAATATTCATAAACGTCAAGTTATTGTGTTTATTCTTCCTTTTCCGGTTTGAGAAGTGTTGGTATATTTAAAAAACTGTGTCACTAAATCAACGTGAAAGGCTAAAATATACAGTGTTTCTTCGACTGTATCTACATTTCCTAGAGTAGATAGTACTTCAACAATGTGCTCTATATGTTTGCCCATTTTGCCATTGACACATATTTCTTTCTCTTTTATCTCTTCTCCAGTCGATAAATATCCGAACGTTATAAGTAATTTGACGTTTATGAATCTTGACAATCTTTGGTTGTGTTTACAAATTCTACTTTAGGTTTCACGAACATCAGCTAACTCAGCACTACCGGATCACCTCAGCACCACGGACCACCTCATTGTAAGAAATTCTCACAAAACTAACAAAAATTACAAATTATTGTAAAACATGCAATGCGTATGTGAAGACATTTATATTTGTGATCATCGTCAGTCGAAAAACACTTCTTAATGGATTGTAGTAAGAACTCAGACGGGTAAAGATGTCAGTACCTAGAGTATCATAGACATATACTTTCAATGATTTCAACTTTTAAAAATCCTACAGCCTTTATTTTTGTACACTATTTTACGAAACTACGAACGAATGTTCTTTTATCATTGTTAGTGGTAATGACATTGGCCCATTTCTTAAAAAGCACCTTTATCATAAGAAAATAATACACAATTGGTAAGTCATACAATATATTTGCACCACCGGACCACCTCCGAAGTCACTACCGGACATTTTCTTAACACCTCGAAATGAGGTGGTTGGGTGAGTCTCAAATACATGGATTGGACCAAAAGCTAGTTTTAAAACTTGGGAAAAGTTGGCACACACCGTGTTTTTCGGCGTAGCTGTTTAACCCAACTTTTGAACTTTCTCAACATCCAATCAAATATTGTGAAAATTTCCCGCCAGAGGCCTGAATGAATAAATCCTAACATTGCATCAGCTAGTTAAAAAGAAATCCCCACCACGGCCTGTAAAAAAATGGCTCCATTTCTTTTTGGAGGTGAATGGAAAAAGCAGCCAATGTGGAAAAATCCTGACATACTTCTTTACTTTGTTTACCTTTTTGACTGATTTCCAGTTCTGAGCTCCACCTAGGAAGTTGCGTTGGCTCAATTATCATTTTCAATTTACAAGCCAGTGTTTACAGGCCGTGTAATACAATTATGACCTTGGAAAAATCCCCCGTTAGCATCGGATATTCGATAGGCAACATTCCATAGAATACACTCGCAAAAACTGCCCTTTTCCAACGTATAGACACTTTCACAGTATGTGTATGACCATCAGATATCAGCAGACGCCAAAAATGGGCCAGATCGTATTTCAAACACCAGAGTTATTAACCTTTGTTTATTAAAAATATATACAGAAATGGACATTATTCAGGTTAGAGAGAGACATTTTTCATCCAATCTTCACCAATCTTACACAGTTTGTCTTTTACCATGAGATTATAGTTGAAGACGAATATAAGCAAGATGGGACCATACACACCAGAGTTATTGCCCTTTGTTTGTCAACAAATAGGCAAAAATGGACATTATACAGGATAGAGACTTCATTTTTCATCCGTTCTAATCCGTTGAAAAACATGGCCGCAAGGGGGCGGGGCAGTTTTCATTATATGGCTATAGAAAAAGCTTGTGAACACTCTAGAAGTCACAATTTTTGCCCAATCAACATAAAACTTGCTCAGAACCTTTGTTCTTATGATATCTTGGCCGAGTTCGAAAATGGTTCCGCTCCATTGAAAAACATGGCCGCCAGGGGGCGGGGCATTTTTCTTAATATGGCTATATAGAAAGCTTGTGAACCTCTAGAGGTCACATTTTTTGCCTAATCAATATGGATTATGTTCAGAACATTTGTTCTTATTATATCTCGGCCGAGTTCGAAAATGGTTCCGGATCGTTGAAAAACATGTCCGACAGGGGAGGGGGGGGGGGGGGCAGTTATCCTTAATGTCTATAGGAAAAGCTTGTGAACACTCTAGAAGTCACGTTTTTTTCCTAATCAACATGATACTTGCTCAGAACCTTTGTTCTGATGATATTGGGGCCTTGTTCACAATTTTTGCCCAATCTTCATGAATCTTGGTCAGAACATTTGTCCCAATGATATCCCGGCCAAGTTTGAATCTGGGTCATGTGGGGTAAAAACTAGGTCACTAGGTTAAATTGAAGAAAAAGCTTGTTAACACTCTAGAAGTCACACGTTTTGCCCAATCTTCATGAAACTTGGTCAGAACATTTGTCTTATTGCTATCTCGGTCGAGTTAGAATGTGGGTTATGTGGGGTAAAAAACTAGGTCAATAGGTCAAATTGAAGAAAAAGATCGTTAACACTCTAAAAGTTGCAATATTTGCCCAATCGTCATGAAACTTAGTCACAACATTTGTCCCAATGGTATCTCGGCTGATTTCAAATCTGGGTCATGTGGGGTCAAAAACTAGGTCACTAGATCAAATTGAAGGAAAAGCTTCAATTTCAATATTTACTTCAAAATTTTGAATATCTGTTGTCACTTTAGTTTTTCAAACCATGATGATTAGACCGCCTTGCTATCAGTCTATATTACTTTATATCCATATCCGTATAAAAATCTAACACATGGAAACGTGTTCGACTAATGAAACTCAGGTGAGCGACCCAGGGCCATTTGGCCCTCTTGTTTTAAAGATATTTCTTGTTGTGAAATTAGCTTTCATGTTCTGGAGATTATGAACAGTTATTTATTTTACTATTATCGCTTTGACACAGTGAAGTCTGACTGAAGAATTGTGATAATATGCCAGATCAGTTTTGAACAACTTTTTCTAATGAGTCAATTAGCACAATTGTTTAGTTCATGCTGAGATCAGTGGCATTAACATTTGAAAGTATTAAATACAGTTATTTTAGGATGTTAATAGAATGGTGTATGCGTTTTGAACCACAAGCAAGATTTTACTATTATATTCTTAACCAGAACAGAAACTCGTAGTGCAAATTGTCACGGTTACGTAAGATGTATGCCCACAAATATACACGTTATTATTGTAAACTCGTTCTTAATTGCACAATCGACCAGTAAATCCTAGTAAATTCATAGGAAAAACGTATACAACCAACATAATATTTCAGCTAAATATATCCAAAAGTTTAAAAAGCTACATTACAGCGAAGCAATGGTTTCTTTTGGTTCAGTATATATTACATGGCAAACCTTTAAGGACATTCACAACAATTTCTTTCCAGAGACAGATTTTCTTTAAAATGTGCACAAACCTGAGTCAATGTATCCTAAACCTAAAACAGTCTTAAAAATAGGGGATCACTGGCCTTGTTCCGGAAATATTGGGTTTTGAATAAGGTACCTGTCGAAGGCCTTTTTAGCTCACCTGAGCACAAAGTGCTAGGTGAGCTATTGGTATAGGGGACCTCTCCTGAGTCGTCTGTGTGCCATCAACAATTTGTTTCGTTAGCATGATAGAGACTTCACTTTCAATCCAATCGTAACCAAACTTGCACAGTTTGTGTATGACCATAAAATCTGGGACGGGATTGTTAGTGGGCCAGATCACACCAGTAATACTAAAGTTATTTCCCATTTTTAATGCAAAATAGGGACTTTATTTTTCATCCAATCTTCACCAATTTTGCACAGTTTGTCTATGACCATAAAATTGTAGTTTAAGTCGAATATAAGCAAGATCGAACCAGAACCACTGGAGTAATTGCCCTTTGTTGTTGAAAACAAAAATGCAAAAATAGACATTATTCGGGGTAGAGACTTTAGTTTTCATCCGATCTTCATCAATCTTGTACAGGCAATCTTGCCCTTTGTAAAAAAAAAATATACAAAAATGGGCAATAGTCAGGATAGAGACTTCATATTTCATCTAATCTTCACCAATGTTGCACAGTTTGTCTATGACCACAATATTAAAGGTGAATTAGAATATAAGCAAAATCAAGCCAGAAACACCGATTTCTAGACCTTTGTTTTCGAAAAATATACAAAAATGGACATTATTCAGGATATAGACTTCATTTTTCATCCAGTCTTTACCAATTGTGCACAGTTTGTCTATGAGCGTAAGATTACAGGTGAAGTCGAATATAAGCATGTTCGGGCCAGAAACACCAGAGTTGTTGCCCATTGTGTGCGCAAAAAAACATCAACAAACTATCAATGATTGGCTTGCACACACGATTTTTTCTTCAATGTTGACCAAACTTACACAGTTTGTGTATGACCATAACAATTGATTGTGATAAAATTTGATTTCCAACAGTTATAAACCTTGCACGCAGTTGTTTGTTCATGCAACATTGATGGCTTCAGAGCCTGCATTAACATCATTTATCATTATTGAACAGAAAATTTTCAAAGAAAAAGCAAAACTTGACCATCGCAATCATCTCATTGCAATTAGTTCTCCGAAACTGTCTGCAAAAAGACATCAACATCTACTGTTTCTGCATTTCCCAGAATAGACCATTTCATACCGATCTTCGCCGAATATTTACGTTCGGCTCCGAACGGTTTCCGAGTAAAATAATTCTCAGAGATCGGTCAACGAATCGCGGAATGGAGCCCACGATAACTAAAATAAGAGTTTAGGCATAAACAAAGCACATGTCCGAGCTGTTGTGTATCTTAGTTATACAAAATGCAAACTTAATGCAAAGTCAAAGGCTGCCCAGTTAAGCATCTGGAAATAATATTAAATTACTCTGATTTCATGTTAAAATGTCGAGATAATAACAACATACTGATCAGTTATCGTCTGGTTACAAGGTTTATTTACAAACTATAGCAGCCGCATTGATTTTATAAATAAACAGTTAAAAATAGATCACACTCGGGGGCGGGGGGGGGGGGGGGGCGTGGGGATCATCGGCTATGCACAAAGCATATCGTACTTAATCAGCTAATACGCTTTAATATGTTACATATCGCCCCCCCCCTCTTAGTGCAAGAAGGTGCCATATGACTTTTTTATGTTTTCGAGAAAATCACATTTGAGTGTTTAATTATGCTGAAATAAAAGCTATAATAGTAGAACTATATTTATTAGTGGAAAGAATGCAAGAAAGCTACTTAAAGAAGTATGTACTGAATAACTTCATTAATTAGGTATTATTTAATTTATTTTGTTTTATGGTACTTTTTAGCACGCAAGAAATTATAAAACGATCAGTGGAAAAAGATACCATTTGACACATGACACCTTTCGCCCTCACCATTTTTCAACAATTTATAATAATTTCAGTGGAAAAAGGTACCATATGACATATAGCACGTTTTTACCCTCACAGTTTGGTAATTTGATCAATGCAACAGGTACCATTTGTCATTTGGTACCTTCTGCACAATAAAAACATTTCGTACCGACAGCAAGAAGGTGCCATTTGTCATTTGGTACTGTTTTACTCTGAATAAATCTTCAAAACTAGACAGTATACATTTAGACAGTGTCACTTTACAACATGGCACATTTTGTCTTATTGTTTTGTATACATGGTACTGTATACTTGAAATTCTCATGATGTTTTATTTAAGTTTTACTTATTTAACTATTTCATGGTTTTCCTGTCAGTTCATAACTGTTTCAGAAACGGTGTGTCTGTTCACTTAAGATCAGTAACATTGTCTACTGATTCCATCGGCACATTATCACTTTGCTTTGCGTGGGCTTTACATTCACCCAGTTAAATCAGTGACCATTTGTGAAATGTTTCAGGTTAACGCAATTATTTTTCATAAAATTCTTTCTATTATGTGAATAAATTTCATGGGTATGACAAACTACAGCTGTTTTTCTGGCCATAACCATGTTGAGAGTTGAAAGGACCTTTGAACGAATACATGAACGAATACGTGCTTGTCTCCTAATGAGTAAATTGTAAACATGTCGAAGCCCACCTTTCTTGAATAGAACAACAAACCAATGAACACGGAGTCATTAGCACTGCTTGTAAGTCTTATGTTGCAACTCATGCACCTTTTTCTGGTTGCGCTGGATGCTGTGAGGCTAGAATTAGAAACATTCCCAGTGTTTTGCACAGAAATAGTCTCAGTAATAGCTATGTCTGTCCCGTCTGCCGTGATGTTCTCTTTTATCCCATGGTACCTTTTGTTGAGTGCTTGCGTAGGTGTGTTGATAATGTTTTTGAGACGCTGCCATGTTCTTCATTAATACCTTTATGCATTGCATAAGCCACAGCATGCGTTGTAGTTTCGCTCTAACTTAATTATGTGGTGGATTTGTTTTAAGTGTTGTCATAATTGATTGACTCAGCCAGTTAAATCTTTTCAACAGACCATTATATTTCCTGCAATTAAATAAATAAAGGGGAACATATTGTAAAATCATTATTTTATAGCCATGTATGTAGTTGATATTGCTTAAAATCAGTAATCGTCTAATTATGTATTAAAATTGAAATTATACCTTTATTAAAGGCCAATTTCGTTAAACAAGCAACCATACATGTAACTGAATATTTTGTCTGCATTAATATTCACTGAAATTCACAATCAGTGTCACATCTGAATAAATGTTGCATGTCAATTCTCTTGAAAACCATAATTTAATGATGCCAATAATTATTGTAAATAAGAAACAATACTTACAGCTTATTTTTTCTCTATGATTTGAAATATTTATAAAATATGAACTGACTATCACCAGGTGTTTATCCTGCTAGTGAATGCTACAATCCAAATCCTTAGAAAGAATTCAACATCTCTCTGTTATATCAATACACTAAAACACGGTGTTAATTGGCCCATTATAAACAAGATAACAAACACAATAATATGCTAAGCACTAAATAACTGGACACCTTGTTATCAGTCCTTTAAGCACCAGGGGTGTGTATTCATTACCGATGATTAGTTCAAAGATACCATATAAACATTTTCTTATTTGGTGATTCATTCAAATAAAAAGTGTAACTTTAATAAGAGCAAAAGGTGCCATTTGCTTCAAAGTTCTGTATCATCAGTACAAAGAAAAACCAACAACAGTTGATGCAAAAAGGAGCCGTATGTCAAGTGGTACCTTTTTCCACTAAGATTATTGTGGTTTATCACTTGGTGCCTTTTTGTTTTGTTAAATTATGGAACTTTAAGGAAGTGTAATAAGGCATAAACGAATGTATAGTGTGGTTTTCTGCATATTTTCTCGCTTGTGCAGACAATAAATTGAAAAGGTTTTGTGCATTCATTCTGAATTTTGGGGGAAGTGTTAGTAGGCATAAAAGGAACATTAAGTTATGTTTTCGGCATAATTGCTTTTATAGTACTTGAGTTATGCCCTGGCAGGCGACATATCCCAAACATTGTTAAAAGTTTAAAAATGAACCATGTAATTATTCAAATTCAAAGTTCAGCGGAAAGAAAAAATAATATGTTTGACCGAAAATATGTAGGGTCAGCAGCATAAATAAAGGGGCGGCTAACGGAAACGGGACTGTTTTTTATTTGTCCATACATGGTGATATGTATGATTTTTTGTATCGTTTCCATGAAACTCATCTGTAAATGGAGTAAAGCATATTTGTGAAGGCAAAGCATGCGCATGTATATAAAGCATGATAGTTCATGAAATAACCACTGCGAAATACAAACAATATAGAACTGCAAATCATTGTTATTAATGTAATGCGCACTTAACAAATGTTCAAGTTTTCCCGTTTCTAATAAATGCAGTAATATTTCTTGTTAACGTCATTATTTCGGAGAATACGTGTCGAGTTCACACAAGAGCAAGATAAGGAACGACGGTATCTGAAGAATAAGGTTAAATCGTATTGAATACATATTGCACTGTGTCTATACACATTTAACGTACATAACGTATGTACTCAAACAGTGGTTATCGATGGCATTCTCGCGGGCGCGTTAAATAGTATCAGATGTAAAATTTATATGAATTAACTGTACATTCATGATGTACCGTTGTGCGCATGCGTTGCATAGTTTCGGGCAATTAACACTGAAGTGCGCGACTCTGTAGGCACTAGTTCGAATGCGACTAAACCATTTGAGCACAAAATCATAAAATGTCATTGTTTTTTGTTTATATTTTGTTCTTCCATCAGATACTGCTGCTACTCGGGAAAATGGGTAATTATTTTGTTTATGTGAAATACCATCAATATGCCCCTCTAATTACTAAGTTACAGTAAAGAAAGACACATCGTGTATGATAAACCAAGCGTGTTTTTACCTATAGTTGGATCAACTAGGCAGGGTAAAGTTGCAACTGTCGTTCCTGTAAACTGCAGGAAGTTTCTCAATTTCAACTGATGCACAGGCATTTGATGCATTGTTATGGTAATAATTACAGATATATAATGACATGTAGAACATTGGAAATGTTGAGTGTCTCCGTGTATCACGCGCTTGTGTTATACGACTTTCTTCGTGAGTTCAAATCCTATTGGAAACGTGTACCGAAAACAAGGACTTTACAATCGCTAATTTTGATTCACATTTTACCTAGATATTAACGATAATTGATTAACTGTTAGCGTATGCTGCTGCTGCTGCTACTGATGATGATGAGATGATGATGATTATATGATGATGACGATGATGATGATGATAATGAATATGATGATGATGATGATTTTCGATTTTGAAAATGTTCTTAAATGTTTTTCAGCTAAGAGTTGGCACACGCGAAATACAGATGCAGACGGGCAGAACACTCCAACCAGTAAGTGACATTTATAATTACACCACCAACATCAACTGAGAAAACGTAAATTGATAATTTGCCAACAGCATACGTATATCTTCCAAACCAAAAATATGACATTTCTGATTACCATGTGCCATATTTGAAAGTCAATAGGTTGAAGCATTTCAGGTATGCTATTGATATAATACGTTCAATATTGTATATTACTCTGTTGATTTGTCATTTATTTCTTCTTTCAGTAAGTAAAAACTAGTAGGTCGTGAAACTAATCTTATAATGGAATCTGTATTAAGTGTAAAATTATAGTTTAATAGCGGTCAAATTTATCATGTTAATGTTTTCGGACCAATAAAACATTCAACAAACTACTGTTTTAATAATGCCCTGTAATTTTAAAATCACTAGCGAGAACAGTACAATTTCAGGAGATGCGGCGCGTCTACTGGCCATTGAAGCCCGGTTCAGCAATCAGATCAGGCGTATCATTGAAACACCAGGCAGAGCTGAGGCCATTGTCAGCAGAGTAGCTCGATCCTTCCGCCCAGGGTCACAGACAACCGCTGAACAGCGAAGAACAGGACGCGGTACATGACGTGGCAGGCGACCACAAACGTTCAACGTACTGTTTCAGTTCATCCGCGACCCTGCCCGTTCTACCCTACGTGGAATCGCATGGCGCCAATATTCGAATGATGCAACATTTGATGAATTTCATATCTGTTCAGGTTTGGCAATTTAATTACAATCATCTTAGAAAAATGTGTATACCTGTGACTGTCTTGCAACGTATTGACGCTTTAACGTAGTAATTGGCCTGAACAATAGTGAATTTGTTTCTACCCGGTATTTTACTTATATTACTTTAGTTAACCCATCATAAGGGGTGTGACAGTATAGAGCTATTTAAGCGACCACACACTGTTAAAAGCCAAAAAACTACATCCTAACTACATTAAAATGCTACTTTTTTCAAATCATTATTCATGTTTCAATACAGATGTATGAAATATGCAATGTGTTTTTTATTTAAGTGAAGTCACAGATATAGCACCAGAGTCAGACGGCCTCCTATTTCCAAATGGTCCGACTGCCTATCACGATGACGTCGGAGCAACTGAACGCCTTTGTACAGGGAATGTTTCCGGTATTGGCATCCACCGGCTTCCAGTACATGTACAATCCCGTCGGCAGACCTCTGTGCGTTATCGACGCCGACACCCCCGAAGGACTGCGACACTTTTATCGTACACGGCGTTCCAGTAACACGGCTCCGCGACTTACTATCAGGCCTTTGTAGTTGATAACGAGAGATGTTATGAAAATAAGATTACATCAAGAACTTTTAAAATAGATTAAATGATATTGACTTGTTTTTGTGTGTTTTTGCACGTTTATCTTTCTATTTATTTCAAATGATATACATGTGGTTTAATTGTCTACAGTGAGTGTGAAACATGATACGGCAATCTTTTTATTTCTAATAATTTCGACTCTGGTATAGTGAATACAGAATACATATTCCAGATAATCCAATGGCGTTGTTCAATAACTGGTTATTGACATAAAATTAATAAATTAATTAATAAAGCGCCAACTTGTTCAATTATGAAAGTTGTATGATTATAATGAATCGTTACGATAATCTAGGACAAACCGATGCACATGTAACAAAATGACTTTACTTCAAAAAGAATGAAACCAAAACCTGAAAAAGGGGTATAATTTTAACGTCGGATAAGGTGTATATCTTTACAACTGGTTGTCAGGTTGTTAAAGTGCAAGATACTAAACTAAACGTTCCAGTTGATCGAAAAATAAGAAAAACATAATATTTCATGCTGTTTTTGTGTGTGTGTAAAAAACATTACTTTAAATTCAAAATACCACATACTGTAATGTTTAAATTTTCATACCTAAATACTTTAAATCCATTTCGATGGAACTATTTTCCTAATCATTATAGAGAAATTTAAATGATGTAAATTAGATCTACTTCTATGAAAAGTATTCATATACACGAGTATTTTCTTTTGTTTCTTTTATAGCTTCTGCAAGCAGCGGCCTCGCAACGTGTACTCGAGCCTATGACTGTCGATACAGAATCAATCTCCTTCGCTCCCCGTTTGGTAATTTGTTTTATTACTTATTACGTAAATCGTTAACTTGAATAAAATGATCCTTTCTCAGCGAATTGGTAAAAAAACACCATCAAATAACAAATATTTGATATTATGTCAAAATACCGTTGATGTCCTACCTATTGCACAGTTGTTGACGGTTTAAAATGATTTTTGTAGGTTTAATCAAAATAATAATGATGCTAATAATAATAATAACGACGATGATGATGTCGGTGATGATGATGATGATGATGATGTTACGATGATGATGATGATGATGTAGATGATGATCAAGTAACATTTTCTGGTCATTACAGGAATCGGTCCAGGAAACTTGTCTTATTCGTCAACAGCAAGACGACGCATATTCCCAGTCAGTACATATTGACAGAGAAAGGGTGCGTACATTCATTTGCTAAAATGTACCTTTCAGTTATAGACTTGAAGTGTGGAAACGTAGAATAGTTGCACTATTTTAGTTAAGCATTTCGTTAACTATTTACCTCTCTTTCAAAACAAGCGGTTTCATTTTGATAGTTTTCTTAAAGATACTGCATTTACCAGAACGTAAAATACATGTGTTTGGTTAAAAAGGATACATTTGAACATCCATCCAACTATATACTTCAGGAGATTACTTTGTATTCACAAAAGCAACAACATTTCGTTTTCCTTAAATGTCTTGCTAAAATAAATGTTTTCCAATATCAAGCTTTGTCCCAATCCTTCAGACACGCGCCGCCGCTGAGCAGCAGCAGAAAGCAGACAGAGCTAGACGTCTGGAAGTGCTCCGCATTGAAGAACTGCAACGGGTATTTAATGTTATTATTATCATTTATTATCATTTTATTGCAAAATTTACCAATATAAATACAGAAACTTTTAAAAACGAATGTTTTTTGTTAGCATTTGGCTAGTTGGAGGACATATTTTGGGTGTGTGAGGGAGAGAGAGAGAGAGATAGAGAGAGGGAGAGAGGGAGGGGGGATGGAGGGAGGGAGGGAGGGAGGAAGGGAGGGAGGGAGAGAGAGAGACAAAACGCAACATTAGCCGATTTAAGAGTTACAAAGACGTCCACGATTATGTAAAGATGTTTACAAAGTTTAAAAACTTAAAACAAATGAATATGTATCTGTTTGTTTCTATTATCATACAATATCGGGGTAACATAATGGCTCCGTTTATGTATAAATTAAGACTGGCTCCGTTGCATGATGAATATAATCCATATTTCGATATAACTTCCAGCTTCATGAAGCTAGACGTTCACAAATACCCCCGAAAGTAGATCATCATGTTACGGTTAGGTTTCGTTTCCCCAGCGGCGAAATCACAACTAGATTGTTTGGACCAGGTACGAATGTCGAGGTAAATACATTCCACTCGTTGGGTTTCATTCAAAAAGCTCTTTTTTCTCAAACTTTTAAGCAGAAACTTTTTTTATTTTTAGTAATACTGACCATGACACCAACCAACCCAGCCCCAATGCAATCCCAAGTTAAAGTAAAGTATTGCTATAAATAAGGTATCTATGTATGAGTTAAAGAGTGGACATCAAAAGTTGTCGCCACCACCCAAACCACCTGAAGGTTACATTTCTAAGTGTAAAAACGCCCATACGTTGACAAATTTCGAACTAGAGTTGGCTTATAAGTTCATTTTTTATAAGGATTACGTGTTATAAGTTTGAATGAAATCTCTCAAGCCATTCCATAGAAACTTTACATATCCATATAGCGTTTATTTACAATTTCTTTGTGTAATTTTCATAGTTTAACCTTTTCATTAAAATCGTAATGGTAACGGTGTTATGTTTTTGTCGTGATATCTTCTATATATATTTCCTTTCCTTTTCAGACATTTGAATGCCATTTCAATTTAAATACTCGTGTAGTGGAATTCATCTTATTCCACACAGACTGCTACCCTTGGAAATGATTTTTATGTTCATCAAAATATGTGTATATGTTTATACTGACTAAGACTCAGTCGTACAAAATAGCAAAAGCATATTTTATATATGCTAACAGACACAATGGTAGTATATCACTGATACAGAAGTTATGCTGAAGTGGATGAATAATATATGTTTGCTTGAACGCACTGCTTGAAAAGTACGTTCATGACGTTGGTATGCTCTCCGTGACCAGTCGAGAATTTTTAATGAAATACAGTGTTTTTTTGGCAACCCAATCTTTGTCTTCAGGGACTGATCAACACTGCGGGAGCACACGAGGATGCGACCCGACATTTCATCCTTAGTCGTTGATTCGGGCCTTCCATCGACATCAGACATGTAGCTGATGCTAATTTAACTACAAGTGGAATCACGGGGCCCATAAATCTTTTCGTTGGGTGGATAGAGGCGTTATATGTGAAACAAATGCGATTTTTATGTCCCCACTTTAGAGGGGGGGGGGGGGCAGAAGATTTTCCCTTGTCCGTCCGTCCATCCGCTCCCATAATAGGGTAGTTCCGAGTTGCGCGGCAAGTACGAATTTAACTTGTGGGAAAATGTGCTACTTGTGGGGTGCACCTCACAACTTACCATTCAAAAACACAAATACGGCCAATATTTCCCACAAGTAACGCGGTATTTTTTGCAACCCACAAAATACGGATTTATGGACACGGACAACTTCCACGGACGAGATTAGAAACTTTACGTAGTCGCTGAGCCTTAACTAATCACAAAAATAGACGTATGCCAAGCGCATACGCAGAACATTCCTGTGCAGAGCAGACGGTAGGCAGACAAGTTTCGTCTCACTCACGTGTAAGATGTTTTTGTTTTCATGTCGATAACCATTCAGTGAACACCTTATTTAACATTAAACATGAATACGAAGTATTTTATATTTATTTTAAACGTTCTATAACAAAAAAAGAATAACTTAAACTATGAACTATAGTGCATTTAATTTTAAATGGAACGCGCACCTGCTGAAAAACTATTTTCTACATCGTGTGTAAAAGATTGTTCATATTGGCCCGAACCTGTTTCAATTTAGAAAATTTCTTGCACAGTTACACTTTTTAGTCCACAAGTAATCATTGAGAATTGAAAACATTCCCATGTTAAACATTTTGAAATAATATGGAATAGAATATGTGCCTAAACGTATCGTCGATTCGCCATCAGATTCGTACCCGTGTCTGGGAAAAGAATGGAGTCGCGGTACCGGTGGACCCGTGATAAATTACAAAATACAAACTGGCTGCTAAAATTTCATTTAAACAACGTTCAATATTTTTTTTTGACTATTTCACTTAAAAATATTAAATATGCACGGATGGAAAAAAGTAGTCCTCAGCACAAGCTGGCGGTAGTGTTCGTCTAACCAATTTTAGGAGTGCCAATTCAAATAGGATTATTTAAAGTTTCCAAAAGTGTTTATGTGAAATAATGTGTATGATTTCTATTTTATGGTTTTAAAGAAAGAATGGTAGTGTTTTTTTCTGAAATAACGAAGATTATTTGAGTGTATGTAACAGGATTTACGGTGTTTACCTGAATTAGCCGTTTGTTACCATTTGAAAAAACCAGTTTCGGTGAGATGATTTGTGGCAATACTCTTCTTAGTGGTTAGTATCGTATCTTAAAATTTCCCTCAGAATGTTAGCTTTTTTGTGAAAAATGTCTTACCCAAACTTGACATACAGGAATTTTCGTAAATAATACCAGCTATTTTACATCAAAGCAATGACCATATGTAGTAGCACAACAATTCATTTATGTTTGATATTAGAAGTAGATTTAAGTATGTAATAATTTCCTGTAAATATCTCCTTGTCAGGTCGCTTTTAAAATATGATCTTAATGGTCAAACAATTAAGTTGGTGTTCTAATCAGTAATGATCAAAGAAATTGTTAGCATTACGTGTAAGGCTCTGGCAGCCGCCACCAATATATACTACTTTTGATATGGGCAACATTGTCTCGTGAGCCTTATGACCTTATGGCTGAAGGACAATTTTTTATGGTGGAAAATTTTCCTATTTAACACATGTTGCAGCGACCAAATTGTGTTGCTACTTTTAAGCGCTGAATGAACACAGCATTATTATTTTGTAATACAATGTACATGCCTGTGACAAGATTTCATTCTTCAATTATGTTCCATAAATATCTTTGAGAAACACCTCCATTTTAGATTCACGAGCAAGTAAAACTTGCGCACCATTGCACTTTAAACGAATCGCGATAACAACTGCTAATTTAAATTAAATTGATATTTTACTACGCTTAAAGCATTGTGCCATTTTTATTAGAATCTGGGACCATTCGCCCCGAAACATGTTTCCTCCTGAGACGATTCGCGCCGAAATAGGTTTTGCCCTGAGATGTTTCGCCGTTAATATTTCAGCGATTCGGGTATCGAGTATCACAATTTTCAATAATGTGAATCAATAATGTGAAATGATTTAAACTAAACGTCAGACTTCCGAATAATTATATGCCAAAGTTACTTATTTTAAAAATGGCCAGTATCCAGTACAGTATTGATAGATGAGGACGAAAAGCATTTATTTGTATCAGCACATTTAACAAATTTAACAAAACTAAATATGATAATACATGCATATAAATGTACATTAAAGAAAACAAAATCAGGCATCCATATTTATTAATGTTGATTAGAATATTTCAATTATAGGAACATCACAACATTGCGCTGATTACCTTTCAGTATTCCTGAACTAAACTACTGAAAGAGCGTGACCTCATGAAGTAGCTCTTTATCTGATGCTGCAAGCCGTTAGCAACACATAGCAATGGGGTCTTTTTTTCCAAATGTCTTTGACATGTACATTTAGCCGAACTGCGGTTTCTGCATAAAAAGCGTGTTACACGATTGACACGAGGACTGCATCATCAATCGACGCTAGCATATCTGAACAATGCAAGCTCACTTGCTAGTGTATTAATCAATGAACTGGAACAAAAAGACGCTGACATTTTAATATATCTTTCACTTTTGATCAGAATTACTTCCAATACTTTGTCATCATTGTACTGACGCGTTATCACCATCGTACTGTCGCTTATCGTCATTGTACTGTCAAGTTATCACCATCATACTGTCGCGTTATCACCATCATAATATCGCGTTATCACCATCTTACTGTCGCGTTATCACCACCGTACTGTCGCGTTATCATCGTCGTACTGTTGCAAAACGTGTTCGTCCTTTGATTACGATCGAGCTATATTCATCAATTATAAATCTCATGTCTTAAACCATTCATGTGGGCACCACTTTCAAGACGTATTAAATTAGAATTGTTTCACAATACATGTAATTTTATGATCAGGACTTCCAGGCCGGCAATTTTGAGAATCAAAACGGTTCAAACCACTTAACACAGGAACCCTGGTAAAAGAAAGATGTTTACACATGCATAGAACAATTAATATCATATATTTAAATATGTTGCTGTTTACCAGAAATATGTTAGCACATTAAACTTATCCCTCCCTATCTACCTTTAATTTTTTTCGCGAAGACCAGAACCTAAGTATTCTTTTTTTGGCCTTAGAACAATTGTTAGTGTTTATAATTATTCCCTAATTGCTTCAACCCACAGAAAAAGTAAATTACTTTCTAAACTACCAGATTAATTGTGTATGTTACTGGTGGCTTTCGTTTACTTTCTGTGCGCTAGCCTTCGTTTATCTATAATCCATGATTCAATCGGCGCAATAGACAGGTATCCACAAACAAGTAACCTTGTACGTGCGTCAATGTGTATTGATGACCATTAAATTAAATGCGCTTTACTCTACTGTTCGAATTTATACATTATTTGATAAATTAACTTAAAAAATAATCAATTCCTGTTTTTTTTTGGTTTAACTATGGTAGGTATCTGTCTCTAAGTAAGAACTGCGAAAAGTGTTTTATGTATGCCTTTAGTAGTCATTATGCTATCGCACGTGGCACCGGTTTTGCTTTTTTGGGGCCGTTTTTGACTGGGGCAGTTATTGCTATAAACCTGATAAGTCCGTAAGTTGTGTTGGACGCAGGAAGTTGTCCGTCGGCACCCAACTCTGAACCATGTGTTGCTTACATAAATATTAGGGATGGGACCGAATACTGAAATCAATATTCGAATATTCGTTTTAGGTATTCGAATATATTCGAATATTCGTTCTGTAAATACCACTATAGACTACGTTATACGGCACCCTGTCCGAATATTTACCTATCCGAAATGTGTATACTACGTGAACGTAGTTGTTTTACCTTGTTTCAGTGGTAAATGAGCGATATTACTTTGTGAGTGTTAGACAAATATAAAGAAATGTAAGATATCGAAAAATGTATTGTTAATTTGTTAATCGTTCCGTTGTTTTTTTCGGAACCACGAAGCTTGTATCTGCTGTGCAGATTACACGTTGTCTGGGTTTTGTCTAATGACCGCATAAAGTACTTTCAAGCACGTGATGGTGGCATTGTTAAATGATAAAGACTATTGCATAATATACGGTGTTGATATAATGGAGAATAATTTACAAGTGACGTATAGTAAGATTGACCAGATCATGCTAATTTTGTCAAAGAAATTGATTGGCTGATGGATTCATTTTCATTGGTTTACTTAGAGAGTAATTATAATTTACTGTAAACAAGTTAAAAGTATAGATGTCACTTAAGGATAATAAACAACAATGTACGCCTTGTGCAAACTGTGAAACCGTTATTACAACATGGCCCAGTTTTGTTATTTGTGGATACAATGCGTCATATTCGCGCCTCCTACAAACCGTTATCTCGCGGCCCCTGTACAGACGTGGTCCCCCTGCCAATTATCAATTGTCGTTAATTGGACATGTTTAGCATGTGTTGTAAAAACGTTAAACTGTCCCCGCCCACCTGCTAGGCAGCAAATACGACTGGAATTCATGTTAACTTTGCAATCAAACTGGAAAAAAAAAACAGAAATTCTGTTCTTTAAATAAATGAGAAAATCGAATATTCGTATTATTTTTTTATATTCGAATATTATTCAATATTCGAATATTCGAGTATTCGGTCCCATCCCTAATTAATATAAAACACTTTGAAGAGTATGAGCAAATAAACCATTTATGTTTATATCATAGCATTGATCACCATAATTATTACAACCATATAGAAAGATAACATAAGGCATATTTCTTTTCGTTCGAAGATGTTATTAATTTATTGAGGTTTGCTAGTAGAATGAATATTGAAACACAGTTGATTAACATTATCAGATAATTTGTGGAGATTTAAATTTCATCCACAACCAACTGTCTGACGTTCATTCTTATTACTTAAATACTATTTATATTAATGGTAATGCTCAGTACATGTGTAGATGAGTCATTTTTTCTTGTAAATTACTATTTTGAAAATGATGAAAATTTATACTAAAGTCAGCACATTTGGAAAAGATGCAGTTTCATACACTGTTTCTAGAAACTAAAATCACTGTGTCTGTATTCATTTCGGTTGAAGAATGGGGTTAAAGAAGAATAAAAGAAACATGAAGAAACGTCAAGAAAGGAACAAGGAAGAAAGTGTATGTTTTGTTGTTTTAATTGTATTGAAGGAAATTCCTGGGTGTTAGAATATGGTTCATGTATATCTTATGCAGATGCGGATTTATGCAATGCAGATATTGATACAAAAATTATGTATGGCAAACATTTGTAATACTTGTTCAACATGAAAAGGGCAATCCATTTTGACAAAGCAGGTGACCCTGTGATTTGTTCAGGACTCAAAATAGCCTCAAATTTTATGGAGAAGGGACTTCTCTCTGAAGGCAAAATGAAGAGGCAAACTTGTTTTGATACCCATGATGACAGGTTTTAGACACCAACACACGTTTAGTTCTAGTCAAGCTGTGTTGTTCTGGGTCCGGTTAGCTAAGTTGGTAATAGGGGTGTAATGATGTATGGGTTCCAATGATTAATTCTGTCAAGTTATGGCATTTAATAACATACTGCAAAAAAGGCAAAAATCTGTAAACAAGTTCCTTTAACAATATGTATTTCTGATTATGTTTGATAGATATTGAACAATGTTTTATGAAAAGTGTTAGAAGAACAATGAACAGAGCGTTTACAGTTTGTCATTAAACATATTCCGTATAACAAATAAGGTTATTCTAATGGTATATAAAGAAAAACCGTGCATTTTAAATGGACAATTGATAAAATGTGATATGATACAAAATGCGCGATATATCACGATATGCGTCAGCGTGACATCGTTACACCCCTAGTTGGTAGAGCAATAGACTGTCATGCAGGGTTCATCAGTTCGAATCCCAGACGGGCCAAATAACTTGTGTGGGGATTGGTCATTAAATAATTTCTACGGCCAGTCCCTGTTTACCTCTGATTCAAGTAGGGCATTTACTAAATACTTGTATTAACCAAATTTTTCGAAGAAAAAATTCGGTTATTAGATTGGGCTATGTCGTCGGGCGGGTTGGCGGCGTCCACTTTTCGTTTCCGCTCTCTAACTCGAAAACATATTGAGATATTTTAAATGCAGCTTCATACATAGATACCTTATATCGAGACCTTGCTTGGGATTGCATATGGGGTGGGTGGGGTCAAGGTCATCGTTGCTAACAATAGAAAAACGGTTTCCGGTGAATAACTTAATAACGCATCGAGATATTTTAATGGAACTTCATACAAAGATATCTTATCGAAACCTCGCTGGGTTTTACATATGGGGGTCAAAGTCAAAGTCGCTATTGCTAAAAATAGAAAAACGGTTTCCACTCAATAACTTAAGAACCCATTAAGATAATTTAATGAAACTTTATACATAGATACCCTATATCGAGACCTCGCTTGGGATTGCATATGGGGTGGATGGGGTCAAGGTCACCGTTACTAAAAATAGAAAAGAGGGTTTTGCTCAATAACTTGAGAACGCATCGATATATTTAAATGAAACTTCATACATAGATACAATATATTGAGACCACACTTGGAATTGCATATCGGGTGGGTGGGGTCAAAACACCGTTACTAAAAACAGAAAAACGGTTTCCGCTCAATAACGCATCGATATATTTTAATGAAACATCATTCATAGATACCATATATCGAGACATCACTTGGAATAGCATATGGGTTGGGTTGGGTCAAGGTCGAGGTCACCGTTACTTAAAACAGCAAAACGGTTTTCGCTCAATAACTTGATAGCGCATAAAGATATTTCAATGAAACTTCACACATAGATACCATAATATAGAGACCTCGCTTGGAATTGCATATTGGGTGGGTGGGGTCAAGGTATCCCTTACTAAAAATAGAAAAATGGTTTTCGCTTTATAACTTTAGAATGCATCAAGATATTTGAATGTTACTTAACGCATAGATACCTCGCATGGAATTTCATATGGGGTGGGATGTGACCAAGGACAGGGTCAATGTTACTAAAAATAGAGCAAGAGCTGTCAGAGGACAGCGCGCTCGACCATTCGAAGTATTTCAGTTGGTACATATTTTGGATAGTGGAAGGGGCTTACATTTGTTAAAATACAAACTTTGAAGTGAAGTCTTGTATAGTTGATACATATTTGGAACAAATACTTTAACCATAAAATCTATTTAAAAGTGTGCGTAACTCTGTCAAAATACAAAACAGAGTTATGGGTAATGTTGCCTCTGTCAAAGTACAAAAAGGTTCATGGAGAATGTTGCCCCTGATACTGGAGGTGATGAAAAAGGTATATTCCAAGTTTGAAGTAAATAACTTATGTAGTTTTGAAGTTACAAGACTTTTGAATAAAACTTTAACCTATTCATACGCAGACATCGACGCCGGGGGCAGTAGGATAGCTTACATACTCTTTGAATAGTCGAGCTTGCGATATTTTATTGAAACTTCATAAATAGATACCTTCTTTCGAGACCTCGGTTGGGATTGCATGTGGCAACCAGAACTATCTTTGATTATTGTGCTGACGTTTATGCATTTCGTTAAAAAAATGTGGTTTTCGTGGAATTTCCACTTTTATTGTTTAATATTTGCTCTTGGTATTGGTAAACCATTAAGATTGGCTAAGCTTGTTCAGGAAAAGTGTGAGTAGATTAACTGACCTCCATTGTATGTGTGAAAATAATACTGTTAAATTATGTGTACAACCCATACAAACCAAACCAAATTGAGCTGTTATTTGTTATCTCCATAGGTTGTTAGCTTTATGACTGATGGCTTGAAATCTGAAAATCCGGCTAGTTATTTATTTAAATATAATATTTTCAGGTTTTAAGTTAAAAATCAAGATAGAAACATACAACAATTCCATGAAAATTTAGATCGACTTATAAAACAATGCATTGGTAAAGAAAGTTATGAGTTGCAGCCATTTGCTACGTTTGTTATACAACATTTTCTAAGTTTGAAAAAAGGCTAAAGCAAGATTAGATCAATTTTTAGCTCCAGTTTTTGAAGAAAACAGCTTAGCTTTTGTTGTCATTGACGGCATCCGGCATCAACTTGAAAACTCAACATAGTTTAAAATGTACAAATATATTTTTAGCTCACCTGAGCACGAAGTGATTGGTATAGGATGACTGTTCTGCGTTTTCCGTAATGCGTCAACATTTGTTACGACGGACGCAATAGAGACTTCACCTTACAGGCAATATTGACCAAACTTTCACAAATTGTGTATGACATTAATATCTTGGAATATTTTGATAATGGGCTAGATCTGACTTGGAACACAAGAGTTTTTGCCCCTTTTTATGAGATGCAAAATGGACTTTGTGCAACTACAAGCTTTATTTTTTCCATCCGATCTTGACCAAACGTGTACAGTGTGTGGATGAGCATAAGACTTCAAAATAGTCCAAAAATGGTCTAGATTGGGGTACAAACATCAGTTATTGCCCTTTGTTTGCAAGAAAAAAAAGACAAAATGGACAATGCTTTCCACTTATGTAGTATGGTCGCCATTATAATCAGTCTCAGATGAGCGTTTTGGCCATCTTGGCCCCTTGTCTTTAAATGGCACGAATATTGCATGCAACATTATGTCAAAAGCCTAGCATCCAGCAACCATTGGCGGTTCTCTAGATTGATGCTTTACAAGTAGTGTTCATAAGACTATTAAGGGGCACTTTTTGCAATAAACATCTAGTTGGAGTAAATACCATATTGAATCATGCGTTTAGAGACCAAAAACAGTACAATCAGTTTTTTATCGGGATGTGACCGAATACTGAAATCAATATTCGATTATTCGTTTTAGGTATTCGAATATATTCGAATATTCGTTTTGTAAATACTACTATATACTACTATATACGGCACTCTGTCTGAATATTTACCTATCCGAAATATGTATACTACGTGTACGTAGTTGTTTTACCTTGTTTCAGTGGTAAATGAGAGATATAACTTAGTGGGTGTTAGGCACATATAAAGAAATGTAAGATATTGTTAAATTTATTGTTAATTAATTTGTTAATCGTTCCGTTTTTTTTTCAGAACCATGAAGCTTGTATCTGCTGTGAAGATTACACGTTGCCTGGGTTTTGTCTAATGACCGCGTAAAGAACTTTTAAGCACGTGATGGTGGCATTCTTTATTAATAAAGACTTTTGTATAATATACGGTGTTGATATAATGGAGAATAATTTACAAGTGACGTATATTAAGATTGACCAGATCATGCTAATTTTGTTAAAGAAATTGATCAGCTGATAATGGATTCATTTTGATTGGTTTACTTAGAGAGTAATTGTAATTTACTGTAAACAAGTTAACCGCATAGATGTCACTTAAGGATAATAAACAACAAAGTACGCCTTGTGCCAACTGTGAAACCGTTATCAGAACATGGCCTAGTTTCGTTATTTGTGGATACAATGTGTTATATTCGCGCCTCCTTCAAACTGTTAATTCGCGGCCCTTGTAAAGACGTGGCCCCCCTGCCAATAGACGCTTCCACAAATGTCAATCATATTCAAATTAATCTGCAAAATTACCCAATCATTGCATTAGGATATCACATGTTTAACAGTTTAACTATTTCATACAAAAGAGCACGTGGAGTTTGTTTGTGCTTTTTCAAAGAGCACATGGTAATGTTTGTTATTTTGGATGAATGGAAATTCATCCTTTAACAATAGCTGGGGAAAATAGTTAAAACTATTGGCAAAACCCGGATCGGTCTATTATCTCTTGTCGATAATTGGACATGTTTGGCATGTGTTGTAAACACGTTACACTTCCCTCGCCGACCTGCTAGGCAGGAAATACGACTGGAATTTATGTTAACTTTGCAATCAAACTGGAGAAAAACATGATTTTTTAAAGAAATTTTGTTCTTTTAATAAATTTGAAAATCGAATATTCGTATTCGTTTTTATAAATTCGAATATTATCCGATATTCGAATATTCGGTCCCATCTCTAGTTTTGTATACTGAACCAAAATCTAGTTTCGGCCAAGAGCTGTGTTATCAGCAGGGGTGTGGAAAAGCCATGTCCGACATGATGCATTTCCTGTAAAGTTGTCCACGGACAGGTTCAATGTTACTGTCAGTGTGTGAAAATTATGTAAAAGATGTGAGATATATTTATTATATTGATAATTATATATTATAATATCAATATAGAATTTTGTTTTATTGATAATGTAATGAATATATCGCTTAGGAACACCCATTGCCCTTTTCAGTGATATTGTGAAAAACGCATCGTAAAACCCCAAATTTGTAATCATGTTTTTTAGCAGATTTGAAATGGGCAATGCCTTTTTTAAATTTGCAAAATGTCTTAGGGGACTTTGCTTACCCTTTTCTCGCTTAGCATTAACGGTTTGAAAAGAAGATCCACTTTCTTGCAAGACGAGCTTGTCTTTTTATCATTTTTTTCACATAGTTCCTATAGTTTCATGAAAATGCATTGTGCTTAATTAAAAAAATATATAGAAAAGTTCCCGCAGTGTTTACATTTTGAGAATCCCTTAACACGCTTGATTAATTACAGATTCTACGGTATAATCCTTGATCCTTTATAGTGACCCAGATGAGCACATGATTCACTAACTGATTGGTACACAAAAACATTGATAAAACACAACGAGGGTAGTGTCACAGTCGAATAACCTTTCCAAGGGGTGAAGACGTAAAACTGTCACCGAATTTTTAAACCTATGTAAACAAACTTCAGAAAATTGATTTAAGATTTCATATTTTTTTATCCACTGTTCCATTTGTGAATTTAGGCAAAAAAAATGTGAAAAACGTTTACTTTTCGGCCTTTTGAAATATACCGATTATCGACACACACAAAAGGCAAAAAAAACGCTGACACCTGAAAATAAAAAATCTGAATATTTATTAAGGATAAGGGACTGTTGCTTGCAGACAAGTAAGCTTTTGCCATGAACTTAACCATAGACAAGTGAACATTTTTGATATTTCCGCACCCTGTTATCAGTTTGTGAGAATTTAGTGCACAAGATACAGTCTTTAAGCAACATAAAACCAGGGCTTTTTTTAGCTCACCTAAGCTCGTTACTTTATGGCGAGCTTTTGATAGCGCATTTTGTCTGTCATGTTTCATGCGTCGTCCGTCAGTAGTTCATTCAATCATTATCTCCCCTTAAACCGCTTGTGAGTTGTATAAAAAACTGTAATATTTTCAAATGAACTAACGGGGTGTTTGTCCAAATCTCTGGGACCGTACTTGTGAGTTGCATACAAGATCTTTAAATATTTTCAAATGAACATTATTAGCGGGATGTTTGTCCAAATCTCTGAGGATGCTCATCTGACCATACTTGTGAGTTGTAAAAAGGAAGTTTGTAATACTTTTAAATGGATATAATGGGGTGTTTGTAGCTTTGGGACCGTACTTGTGAGTTGCATACAAGAACTTTTAAAAAATTTAAATGGACATAATAAGTGGGGTGCTTATCAAAATCTCTGGGACCATAGTTGTGAGTTTAACAAGAACCTTTAAATATATTCAAGGAAATAATTAGCGGGGTGTTTGTCCCAATCTTTGGGACTGTACTTGTGAGTTGAATACAAGAACTTGGAATATTTTCAATTTGACATAATTAGTGGGATGTTTGTCCAAATGTCTGGGACCATACTTTTGAGTTGCATACAAGAACTTCAAATATTTTCAAATGGACATAATAAGTGGGGTGCTTGTCCAAATCTCAGGGACCGTACTTGTGAGTCGCATACAAGAACTTTAAATATTTTCAAATGGACATAATTAGTGGGGTGTTTGTCCAATGCTCTGGGGATGCACATCTAACCGTACTTGTGAGTTGCAAAAATGAAGTTTGTAATATTTTTAAATGGACATAATTAGTGGGGTGACTTCAAGTGAGTTGCATAAAGGAAATTTAAAGAATAAAAATGACATAACTAGTGGATTGATTGGCCACTTCTCACGGTATACATATCTTACTGTACACGTAGATAGCGAAAGCTTACAATATATAATAAGAATTGAAAATGTGGCTTTGTGTAATGAATTGTTTGTTTTTGTCGAGCCTGTTTGCGGCCAGGTCGACTATTGTCAAGATGGCTGTTCAGTGTCTGTGCGCGCATCCGCCCGTCTGATCTTGTCCGGACTGTTACTTTATCACTCATCCGGGGATTTTTAAATAACTTACCACAAATGGTCACCATGTGGAGACGGCGTGTCGCGCACCCGTGATTCTATCTCAAAAGTCAATGTCACCCGTAGAATTCAAAGGTCAAATATGGTAACAATACAGCTTGTCCGGACTGTAACTTTAGCAATTATCAGGGAATTTTAAAAGAACTTGCCACAAATGCTGGCAATCGCGCACAAGGCCTGTGTCCCTAGCTCAAATATCAAGGTCACACTTGGTGGTCAAATGTCTAATATGACAGCTTGTCTGCAGCAGACGTTCTTTATATGTGGTTTGTAGCCCTTTTGACAACAGGCTCAATATGCTGCCAACTGGCATTTAGTTATGTTTTGATATATGGGATACTATCAAAATCTTTTTTTATTTTTATGACAAAGTCTACATACCGGTAACAACTGTTATAAATGGAGGAAAGAAAATAATGAAACTGTTTTTACGTAAATGTTAAAAGAGTCGATTGATTATGCAGATTGCATGATGGGGATATTTGTGCTGATGTCTATTTGTCACTAGACTGAGTAAGAGTAAATTAAGCAAAGACAACAGCGCAATGCTTCATGGAAGATCTTCGATGGGCAATGAATGTAAATTATGGAAACGCAAATACGTCCGATGATGACGGAGAAGATCTTCATGGAGAAATGGTTGAAGAAGATAACACCAACAAGACTGATGATGATGGCAAGACACAGATCTTGTTGGGGAAATGGTTGAAGAAGACGACACTAACCAGTCTGATGATGATGGACAAGACAACTATCTTGATGGGGAGATGTTGAAGAAGACGACACAAACAAGTCTCATGATGATGGACAAGACAAAGATCTTGACGGGGAGAGTGTTGAAGAAGATGACACCAACAAGTCTGATGATGATGGACAAGACACAGATCTTGATGGGGAGATGGTTGAAGAAGACGACACCAACAAGTCTGATGATGATGGGCAAGGCAATTATGTTGATGGGGAGATGGTTGGAGAAGATTAATACAACAAGTCTGATGTTGATAGACAAGACACAGATCTTGATGAGGAGATGGTTAAAGAAGACGACACCAACAAGTCTGATGATGATGGACAAGACACAGATCTTGATGGGGAGAGTAATGAAGAAGATGACACCAACAAGTCTAATGATGATGAACAAGACACAGATCTTGATGGGGAGATGGTTGAAGATGATGACACCAACAGGTCTGATGATGATGGACAAGACACAGATCTTGACGGGGAGATGGTTGAAGAAGATTCTGATGACAGCAATATTGATAAAACTTACAGACCTTTCGCAGGATGAGTATTTTAAAAAAGCTATGCCAAATATAGGCGCACGTGTAAGTGATTCCGACTCAGATGGAGGAACGAATGATGTTTTTCCTATCCTATCAGGAACAAGTAGGTGCTACTCTTCCAGCATGCAGCTTTCGCGGGAGGACATTGATTGTGAAAATGAATGTTTGGACGTAGATGAAATTATATGTGATGTTAATAACCCACACAATTATGTCAGAAAAGTTTTGAAAACTGAAATTTCGAAGACTGGACAAATCAAGAAACATGAGAGGGTGTACAATAGCTATCAGTACTGCGGTGCATGCAAAGTTATGACATCTAATTTAGGCCAACACATAAGTAGGCAAGAAAAAAGTAGCCATCATCTACATGCATCCGATTCAGAAATTCAAGCTATCAAATTAGAAAAAAATGACACTGAAAGGAAGAGGCTGTTGAAGATTCTTCGAGCAAGGTATACCCACGAGTCCAATATGATAACAAAAGAAAAGGGTAAAGGAGTAATCATTTTGGAACGGAGACCAACTTCGGACTTCGACTTGAAAACATATGGTCCTTGCCCTGCTGTGGGTTGCCAAACAATTGCTAAAGAGGCACAAGAAGAAATGTATTAAAATAAAAACAAATGAAAACCTTACCATTGGAGACTTGACAACACAGTATGAATGTCTGGCAAAGGATTTGGTGCCAATTGCAAGTAAAAGGCTCGTCAAAGAGGTGTTCAGTAAGATGACTTTAGATGAAGTTGGAAAAACTACAAAAAGTGATAAATTGATTGTTCAGTTGGGGAACCAATGGATGGAGTAACATGTTGGAAATGTTCAAAAACATGTCTATACCTCCCAGATCATGCGCCTTCTAGGACGTTTTCTTCTCAACTTAAGAAAGATCTGTCCATTGCCAACTATTCCAGAACCTTTTGGATGGCAGTACCTCAAACCAGATTATTTCAATGATATTGTGAAAGCGGCGGTACTGACTGCATCTCTAATGTCTGATGATAAAGACAGTCTGCAAGCCCCAATTAATGCCATTTAAATGGGCTATAACTTGAAAAGGTTCCTGAATGGAAACATTGGTCTGGCCATTATGGAACACGAAGAACAGAGCCAAACCGATGCAGGAAAAGTACTGGAAATTTACTGGGGGGTCAAGAGTCAGGACGGCGGCAGGAGTCTTGTTTGAAGAAAGAATGAACTAAGCAGATAAGAACCTGCCACATCCGGATGATATCCAAATTCTAAACTGCTTCCTTAGAGATTCCATTTCTCAATTAGATTACACACAAACAGACAAGAAGAACTTCAGACTGATTGCAGAACTGATAGAGGCAACATTGGTTATGTATTATGTATTGGTTATGTATAACCGTCGCAGGACTGGGGAACTGCAAGCCGTAAGGTTTGGATCAGTTATTTTTACTCACGAACATGAGGAAGACCTATTTCTAGGCTAGCATACATGTAGTTGTTATGGGGTCCATTGGAAGTTTTGAATTCTAGTTTTATTTTGAAATTTAAGTTAATGGTTGCCAGGTGGCGTCCGAAATTTGCAGTGTCAATGATTTCTTATGAACCAACTGAATAAAACCCCGTCTGCAGCTTTGGCATTATTTTGGGGTTATCTATCATTACTAGGTTGATGCTTAAAAAGTGTATTACTAACCAAAATGTAGATTTTTGCTAAAAATACCTGTTATTAGGAATACTTTCTTTTAAAAGTGTGAAAATACTATGGTTTTCAAATATTTCCAGAATTTTTAGTAGCCAATTTGAAATTTTAGCAGCGGTCTGTCTTTGGATGTCAGAATTTTCTACAAAATATTAAAAACACACAATTTGAAGACTACATGGCGTTGCTTAGCGATAACTACACGACACATGTATTCTCTTGGCTGTTTCTATATATTTTCATTTTGAATTTTAACTAAACTTCATGAGTCGGCATAGTTTGGGCATACGACGCCCTCAGAAAAGCAGCAGAAGCCGCCATGTTGAAACAACCTGCAGCTGTGACCAGTTCAAACCGCAGGTTCTAGACCTGAAAGAGAACCAAATGCAGTGGGTTTTGAACCACCTGGGCCACACAATGGACGTCCACAAAGTACATTACAGGTACAAAGGTATTATCTGTTTTCAAACACATTTCTTGTTGAGTGTTGGCTTCCTGAATGTTTTTGGTTTCCGTCAGATAACTTACGTAAGTGATGAGGTATTGAAACCAAAATTTGTCAACCTTCGAAAATAGAGAATCATGTGTTTAACTGTTATTTCAAACCTATTTATTTAAGTATCGAAAGCCTTGGGCTTATAGAGATACTCTTGATCAGTTTCCTGGGAAGAACCAATACTTCGTGTCTTTGGGGATAAAACTGAGAATGCTACCTGAGTGTAAACCCGGGACCTCCTGGTCACAAGGCGGACCCCATATGTGTTGGTAGAAGGCCTTGTCTATGGACATCCAGACAGGGCTCTAACACTTCGATATTGAAATGAGCGCTCTGACCTTTACACCAACTCATGAGATTATTGTGTAATTCTCGTTTGTTTGCAAGTCTGGCTAGAAACAACAGAAGACATGATCATTATTCCTTTAAACTGTGTCTGTGTAATGTTGCAGACAACTCAGAACATGTCAGACAGTCAGAAATCACTGACACAAAATAAGGATGTGTGACAAGATTTTATCACGCACAGTAATGCTAGTTAGACTTTAGTTCATTAAATAAAGGAATTAATACTGCAACAATTAGCCATAATTTAACAGTGTATATCGTTTTTTTCAACATAATTATGGTGTATACAAACCAATGAGTCTGACAGCTGATTTAGAGGTTTCGTGGAGTCTGATGTTGAGTGTGGATGTGCTGCGCCTATATGTTATTTCTACACATATATTTAGTTTTATTAGAGCAACAAGTGACATCGTCGAAAGAACTCAAATTTCATTACTTCTGCTGCAACAGGAGCAGTGACAAGTCGGGGACTTCAGGAACCAATGTCTAGATGATATCGAGTTAAAAGGTGAGTGGAACAATAAACTGCATTCATTCTGGAACAGTGTATATCAGAAATAGTAGCCCTAAAGAAAACTGAATGTGAAAGTAAAGTTTGACAGTTCATCATAAAGTGCCGTTAGTTTGCATGCTTTACAAGTTTGAACATTGAGAATGATCCATTTAGTGGATTTTGGATTTGCGTAAATACCCCAGTTTAAGCTCGTCTGGTTTTTAGAAGAAACTGAGTCAGGTTATTGTCATAGCCTTTGCTTTGTTGGCAGCATCGACATGCAAAACATTTAACATTGGCAAGCAAAACATTTAACATTGGCCATAATTCAAAATCTGTTTAAGAGATTCAAATGAAACGCGGCATACATATTGCCAGTGACAAAACACACCTGTTAATTAACCTAGAATATTTTAAATAACCAACTGTCTTCTTTCATTTACAGACGCTGTGTTTACTAGAAGGCAAAACCCAGAAAACTATGAAAAAAAATCCTGATATCGATATCGATGCAAAAGGGTTAAGCTGCCCTGCAATGGTGGCTGAAACACTTGATGAGGCAGCCGAGTTTTCCCCCGATTTTGAGACGAGCAGGATGGGTAACACCAAAAAGAGGACGCCTGCCATAACTACATAAAAATGTTCATTGACTGAAGAAGAGGGAAACGAAATTAAAAATCTCTTCCAGACATTCTTCAAACAAGTTCAAAGACCAAAGCCCACTGAATGTTTAAAGGCAATTGTTTTGAGCCAAAATCGATGTGGAGTGATTTTCAAAAGAAAGTAAAATGTATTGAAAAATAAAGTTTTTAGCATGATAGACAAACTGAAGTAGTTCTGAACTATTTTCTTATAAGAAGGAACAGTTCTATGGGTTCATGTTCTTACCTTCAGGATGTGAAATAGGGTGATGTGCTTTGAAAAAAAAAATTAACACAATTTTGTTCAAAGAAGACCCTGTTGTTACACTGTAACTGTGGTTATAATTATTATGTAGTCATTTCCTTTGTTTAAGAACAATTTAATGTTGAAATGGGAGGGAATTTACTACTTATGTGGATTGTTTTGGCAGACATTAAATAGCAAAAGGCAACTGTGTGTTGCAAAAGAAAATAAATATATAATACGTTAAATAGTTGGTTGTAATACTTTTAATAGGGATCTCATTCAAACTTAAGATATTTATTCCCCACATTAAAATGAACCTACAGGCCAAGTTTGGTAAATTTAGTTAGAAACATATCGAAATTATGGGCCTTTTTACACTTAGACAGGTTAAAGTTTTTCAGTAAGCTGGTTTCTCAGGAACGGCTTGAGGGAGTTCATTCAAACTTAGAACACTTATTCCCTGTATTAAAATAAACTCATAGGCCAATGTTAATAACTCTAGTTTGAAATTTGTCAAAATTATGGGCATTTTTACACTTAAAAATTTAGAAAAATGCTTCCACTCAGTAACTCGAGAAATAAATAAAATTTGTTTAATTGGCCACTACTTTACAGTTTGTTTTAGAAAAATGCCAAAAACTGTGACAAGCACAAGAAAAGTCTAACGCGCTGTGCTCAGACAGCCCTTGTTATTATTATAATAACTTCTAAATGTTAACGTTGTCTTGAAGAAATGTTTCCATGATATTGATTTGATGTATTCTATCACTGATGATATCACATTTATAGCAAATATGAATCGAAATAATGTTTATATCTTCCTAACCATCATAATCATCTTTGAAACCAATTATTATGTTATGAACAGTATTTAAAGTGTAGTTATTCTTATCTTTCTAAATAAGGCATTAACATTCTACCAAAATGAATCAACATCAGGACGTTCTAAGATAAAATGTTCACAAGTTTATATTTCTTCACAAAATGAACAACACTGGGAGTTAAACTCATTTGTAGGTATAGTTCTATGTATAATTGTGTATATTATTTGTCTGCCTTTTGTATTAACAATGACTTTATGTAACATGTTGTAAACAGAGCACCATTTTATTTTCCAGTTGAATGTGGTTTCCCAATAAGCATGTAGATAGTGTGGTTTTAAATGTTTTTGTAATATTATGTTTCGAATTTCGTTGTTACTATGCGTAGATATCAATGTGTTTTTTTCCAAATTTGCATTTCGATAAGGTTTTTACATTGGGTGATCTAGACACCGTAGATTTGAGTAGTGTTCCAATGTGTGTTTTTGTCCAAATCTCTGGGACCATACTTGTGAGTTGCATACAAAAACTTTAATTTTAAAATGGACATAATTAGTGGGATATTTGTCCCAATCTTTGGGGATGCACATCTGAGCGTACTTGTGAGCTGCAAACAAGAAGTTAGTAATACTTTTAAATGGACATAATAAGTTGGGTGTTTGTATCTCTGGGACAGTACCCAGAGTTGCATACAAGAACTTTCATTATTTTTGAATGGATATAATTAGTGGGGTGTTTGTCCAAATCTCTGGACAGTACTTGTGAGTTGCATACAAGAACTTCAAATATTTTAAAATTTGACATAATTAGTGAGGTGTTTGTGCATACAAGAAATTTGAATATTTTCAAATGGACATAAAACGTGGGGTGTTTGTCCACATGTCTGGGACCATCATTGTGAGTTGCATACAGGAACTTTGAATATTTTCAAATGGACATAATTAGTGGGGTGTTTGGCCCAATCTCTGGGATCATACTTGTGAGTTGCATACAAGAACTTTAAATATTGTCAAATGGACATAATTAGTGGGATGTTTATCCAAAGCTCTGGGACCCTACTTTTGAGTTGGATACAAGAACTTCAAATATTTTCAAATGGACATGATTAGTGGGGTGTTTATCCAAATCTCTGGGACCGTACTTGTGAGTTGTATACAAGAACTTTAAATAATTTCAAATGGACATAAGTACTGGGATGTTTGTCTAAATCTCGGAGGATGCACATTTGACCGTACTTGTGAGTTGCAAAAAAGAAGTTTGTAATACTTTTAAATGGACATAATTAGTGGGGTGTTTGTGTCCACATCTTTGGGACCGAACTTGTGAGTTGCATAAAACCTTTATATTATTTCTAAATGGGCATAATTAGTGGGGTGTTTATCCAAATCTCTGGGACCGTATTTGTGAGTTGCATACAATAACTTTAAATATTTCAAATGGACATAACTAATGAGTCGTTTGTCCAAATCTCTGGGGATGCACTTCTGACCATACTTGTGAGTTACATACAATAACTTTAAATATTTTCAAATGGACATAATTAGTGGGGTGTTTATCCAAAGCTCTGGGGATGTACATCTGACCCTACTTGTTAGTTGCTTAGTTTCTAATATCGTTAAATGGTTATCGTTAAATGGATAGGGTTGTTTGTCTAAATCTAGTTTGTTGTTGTATTTTTTATATTGATTACATTCTAGTCTTTTTTAGCTCGACTATTCGAAAAATATGTGAGCTTTTCTACCGCCCCCGGCGTCGCCGTCTGCGCCCGCGTCTGAATTTGGTTAAAGTTATTTTCAAAAGTCTTGTAACTTCAAACCTACATAAGTTATTCACTTAAAACTTGGAATATACCTTTGTCATCAACTCCGGTGTCAGGGCAACACCCCATAACTCTGTTTTGTATTTTGACAGAGTTATGCCCCTTTTTCACTTAGATTATCTGGTTCAAGTTTATATTCAAAAGTTCTGTAACTTAAAATCTACATAAAATATTCACTTGAAACTTGGAATATACCTTTTTCATCAACCCCAGTATCAAGCGCAAGATTCCCTATAACTCTGTTTTGTATTTCGACAGAGTTATGCCCCTTTTTTACATAGATTTTTTTTAAAAGTTTTTATTCAAAAGATTTTTAACTTCAATACTACAAAAGCTATTCACTTGAAACTTGGAATATACCTTTGTCATCAACTCCAGTATTAGGGAAACATTCCGCACTATATTTTGTATTTTGACAGAGTTATGCCCCTTTTTCACATAGATTTTCTGGTTAAAGTTTATATTCAAAAGTTTTGTAACTTCAAAACTACATACTTTATTTATTTGAAACTTAAAACTAACTTTGTCATCATCTCCGGTATCAGGAACAACATTACCCATAACTCTATTTTGTATTTTGACAGAGTTATTCCCCTTTTCACATAGATTATCTGGTTAAAGTTTATATTCAAAAGTTTTGTAACTTCAATGCTACATAATTTATTAACTTGAAACTTAAAACTAACCTTTGTCATCAACTCTAGTATCAGGGACAACATTACCCATAACTCTATTTTGTATTTTTACAGAGGTATGCCCCCTTTTTACTTAGATTTTCTGGTTAAAGTTTACATTCCAACATTTGGTTACTTCAAAACTACATAAATTATTCACTTGAAACTTGGCACTAACCTTTGTCATCAACTCTAGTATCAGGGGCAACATTACCCATAACTATGTTTTGTATTTTGACAGAGTAAGCCCACTTTTTGCATGTATTTTGTGTATAACGTTTTTGTTCCAAAAATTTATAAACTATACGAATCTTCAATTAAAAGATTTGTATTTAAAAAAAAAATGTATGCCTCCTCCCACTATCCAAAATACGTACCAACTGAAATACTTTGAATAGTCGAGCGCGCTGTCCTCTGACAGCTCTTGTTCAAATATGATGATTAATCAGCATTCAATTCATTAACAATTTTTGTCATACTGTAGTGGCCTTGGCCCTATATAAGCAGTGTACCTCTTTATCCAAAATGTTTCTATGTTACTCTTTGTTTGTAAAGTTATGTTTAAAGTATGGGGAAATAAATAGTTAACCTTTATAATTTTAGTAATTTTATTACCATGACACGTTTTATGAAATATTTGAGAAATCAGCCTTTTAATGTATTCAGCTTTGCCGGGCCCAGTTCTTTTACTCCACAGCTTGGCCACATAATTTCTGTGGATATTGGATATGAATGGTTATGAAATGTTTAATACAGCCATTCTCTCCTTTCCTCTGATTCTAGTGGGCAGTTGTCAGTTGCTAGCATAAATATGTGCACTTGGTACTGGAAAAACACAAGCACAAGCTTGCCCAGAAAAAAACTGTGAGTAGGCTTACTGACCGCCGTTAAGGCTGAAATACCGTTGAATACGGCAAAAAATCCAAGCTACCATGTATTCAGCTTTACAATTTTACATCGATGGAAAGTTTAATACAACTCAAACTCTTTCATGTGTAGAGTGGTGCCTTGTACTGGGTCTTCCCAGGAATTATAGTTAGGAAACAACCTGTAAAAAATCTGAAAAAATGTTGAAAAGATTTTTGCACAAAGCAACAAAATAAAAACTAATTTTAACTCAATTTTTAAAATAAACTTTGAGGTATTCGACCCATCATTAGCTCGTTAATTTCTGTGCAATTTCGACGAAAGCCGTAGCCGTCCGTACATTACCGTTCGCATTCGGAATACATACAAAACGTCTTTAAAAATTAAATATTTCTTTAGCTACACCGTAGTATTTGTTTCAGATTTTAATATTCGTTTTAAAAAGAAAATTAGATATACAATAACTATTAAAATGTAACAGCATTATTGAAACAATAGTAGAATCGGAGTTTGTTCCCTTTGCAAATCATGATTATTTGAACGCTTATTCAATTTATTAGCATATTACAGAGTTTGTTTACCTTGATATAAATCATTCTGACTGACGAGAACGTAATAAAAGAGGTATATTTTCTAGAGAAAAAGACACAGTAACAATGTAAATTGTGTCGGCTATGATCAGCTGCCATGATCTGTGACAGTGTGGTTGGAAAATTACTGAGAAGCATATTAGTTTGACTGTTTATGTCTACGTGAAATATTGTAACATTGACTAATGTGATGTCAATAATGTTCTCTATTGGAAAACTGACAAAGAAACCAAGTCAAACGGCAAGCCTAAAACCAAGCTGTGTACGGGTTAGTATCAGTTCATTATCCAATTGTAAAGCCATTTGTTTTTATGGTAATAGTTACTAAGATAAGTACAACTCATGAATGGTGGTGTAAATATACTAAATAAAAATGTTTGATTTGTATGAATACATAAAGTTTGGAAATACATGTATAATAAGATGAAGTACTAGTATAAGTTTCCAAGCTTATTTAACACAGTTCTATGTTTTGACATAATGATATAATTATGTTACAATATCCGTATTGAAAATGCGAACAATTTTGCTTTGTCATTCTGTTAAGTGTTATAACATAACCTTATAAGTCGGTTACTAAAACATGTCTAAAAATTCAACATTTTACATTAAATTTTGCTCAACTGACATTGGTGCCATATCAGACAATTATTAAAGCAATGATTGCTGTGTAAATTAATATCAGTCTGTAAGTAGAATCCACTGTAAAACTGTGTACTGAAAACTAATTTTCAGTGATGCTGCTGTTCAGAAAAGCAAACACACATCAAGTACGATGGGCGACATGTTAGATGGCGACCAGGCTGTTAGTGTTCAACCAGAGGCATCGCTCGTAGCAGTCGCATTCCCATATTCATCAACAACTGGGCGCAACCAGCTGATGTTCAAAAATGAGAAGGCCAGAAAGATTGATTCTCGGGGTCTTCTTACCTATACTGACGTGATAAAAATACTGCGGCAGAGGAAATCGCTGGCTCCGGTTTATGTACCATCGAAACATTCAACTGTGAAGGCGCGGACAGTTTATTTAGTATTTAACATGTAAATAAAATGAATGGGAAGCCCTATAATACAGTTGCAAAAAGGACGTTGGAAACTTTTTTAACACAAATTAGCTGATTTTTTTGAAAAACAGCCATTTTGTAAACCCAGTACAATTCATGATGGACATGGCCTGGAACGTTAATTTTTTTTAGATGAACATGTGTTAATGCAGCACACATTGGTTATGTCTATTATGTTTATATTTATTTCATTTATAAAATGTTGTAATTGTTAAATTAGTTAATACAACTCTTTTGTTCATGTTCTAGATTATGTGTTTTAGACTTTTATAATAAATATTGTTTATAATAGAATATACCATGACGAAACAAAGATTGATTTTAATGTTTTATGTTCAAAAAACAGGAACTAATTTTATATATTGCTTGTTCTTCGTATCTAAGAACTTTTTTAAGTTTTATGGGAGTATCTTACTTATGTTCTCAATAATTATTTAAAAATATTTTTAAAAAAGGTCTGTCTGAAAAAAAAAATCCGGCTTAATGTTTTATGGAGGTAGGCTTAAAAACTGTTTTAATTTTCAAATATGCATGGTAAAGTTTATTTGTTTTGCCTTCATTGTGTGGCTTATAGTCCAAGAATAAAATATATTATGGTTTAGATTCAGAACATGCATAAAATAAGCAAGTTTATCACATTTTGTTTATGGCTTTAAAAAAAAATCGAACAGGAAAATTCTCATCGATCATAAATATAATTAGCAATATGAATACATATTACTTCCATATAAATTCATTCAAGAATAATTGTTGATTATTTTCATAATATGTGTTCAATATACCATTTTTAAATGTATATTTATATAAAGTTTATTAAATATTAATGAAGTATTTCACTTGTAAAGATGCCTATAGCTTTTCAGTTGTTGATGTGTTTAGCAAAAGAGGGGGTATGGTAATTAAAAAACTATATCTGACAAACCAAACGGTAAAATCTCCTAACATTTTGAAGAAGAGTCCAGATATTAATGCCCTTCAAGAAAATAATATGATTTGTTTTGTTCTAGACATTGAGTATGATGGGTTGAATACCTTAAGCAGATGTAACTAAAATACTTGCGAATGCAGAAAACCTACATAATTTTAATTGCTGTATAGTCGAAGCCCCACTTCAACAAGGATGTGTTGTATTTTGTTTTGTTAAGGTGGCCCTTTTGTAGCTTACCACTATGTTTTGAATCTCTAGGTCACACCGATTAACTGGTGCAAATAATATGCGCACAAGTCTTGGATATAATTGCCCACCCTTCCGTCAATCCGTCCATCTGTAAACACTGCATATTGCGATTACTCAAAAAGTGTTTAAGGTATATTAATGAATCATGGTATACATATACTTGGAAATGTAATGATTATGCACGACCTTTTATTTTTTTACCAGAGGAAAAGGTCAGATCACTGTTACTAAACCTAGAAAAAACACTCTTAATAATGCAATAACTTGAACTGTACGTAATTTATGATCCTGATACATTGTATACAGATAAAGATACATAACAGAAATATGCACAGCTTTTTATGTTCACCAGAAGTCAAAGGTCAGGTTATCGCTAATAAAAATAGAAAAACAATGTTTTAATAATATTAAAAGACGCAACGTTTATTTAGTTTCCATGTTCAAATTAATATATTTACGGAAGAAAACACACAGTATACATAGACATTTGAAATTTGAACCATTTACACGGAGGTAGAATTGGTCAAGAATGAATAAAGTGGCATCTTGATGGGCCAATCAGGAAGCGTCGTGTAAACCTTGACGTATACAGTGCTACAGACATGAGCGGGTTACAAGAAATTTCTCTAAAGACTTGAGAAATTCGGATCTGAAAATTATGCTAAACTAACGTTGTTCACTTTTGCCAGAGTAGAATAATGCATTTTGACATCGTGATGGTTTTGTGACGGTATGATTTGATTTCTCTTGGTAACACATTCTGCCGTGTATGTCCACACGAGACCCCGTTTAAAAGATTGGTATATTGGGTCAATATTTTTGTATACATGTATGTTTCACCAAATAAAATAAATGAGTATGTAGCTGAGAAATACGATTGCTATACATTCTTGTGTTGATAACTAACATCGTTTATTGGACTTACCTTCGATGATGTTTGCTAAGGCACTTCCGTATATATATAAAATATTCGAATTTCGGAATTACTGAGGTATTATCTTGAAATTGAAAATTGGTTAAGACCATGGAGCAGGATGAACGCTAAAATTCTAAACGTGCTCTTATATATATTTTTACAATTACAACTACCTAACTGAATACAGGTATCAGTGTTAAATATCAGTAATGTTTATTGGTGGAGTGTTTTCTTTGTTGCTCACTGTGGCGTAAATTGCAGTCCAGTAAATCGATGTATTACTTAGTGGGAAACGAGTTGATTCGTAAGATCTATTTAAAGGAGGCATTACTACTACCAGTACTACTACTACTACTATCCTATGTTACTACAAGAACCGCATACATGTCAAGTGTATAGTATCAAAGAGAATCTATCGTCTATATTAGACAGTAATAAAAACACAATTATGATACATTTTCACAGGAAATACTATATTGTTAAATCAAAACCATCATCTGTCTTGATGACACACATGTTTCATCAATAAAGTTAAGCACTCAGGAAACCTGGACAGTTTATATTGCCTAACTATATGGAACTGGCGGAACGATATTACACAATGCCATTGTATAATGATATTGCCTTGCACGTACGTTCTTTAAAGTTGGCAATCTTTCGATATCTATTGGATACTTAGATGGGCACATGCTCATGCAAGTGGGTCTTGAAAAGCCAACTTGAATGTTACGTATTTGGGGTGATTTGCTTATGCTGATGCACGATTCCTTCAGCGGAATTCTTTTCATGACCACCATGCTCCCTCTCGCTGTATCATACAGGGTTTCCGGTAGTCTATTTACACTTCTTAGCACTTATAATTGATGTTTAATTCACCATTCGGCAAGGAATAATAAATCATAATATTTTAAGATCGTAAAATGCATACAGTTAAGATTTTGTAATGGCTACTACAGACTAATGAAAAATCAAAATTGGACAAAATGTGTTAGCATTCGATATCTAAACAGGTATACATTCAGACTGCGATAGGAAACTTTAGTGCAAAAGAAAGAGAACTAGTACGGTGCATATTAAACATACAGACACAGTTATTGCACATTGTTCAGTTTGTATCAATGTTCTATATTAGAACTGAAGGAATTAAATCGGAAGTATACTTGAAAGTAAATCAGTACCATTTTATGTAATTAATGAGTCGTCGTGCAATACTTAGACATGTTCAAAATCATCAAACAAAACAGTGTTTTGTCCTTCGATGGATTGATTAGCATTGTGAAAATGAATTGACAGCACTAATTTGAAATTATTTTTGGTTTCAATTGACATTTGACATTTCACCGTAAGAAATAATAGAGAAACTAAATGATTGTCTAAAGAGATCCATTTACATCGATATATTTATAAGCATTTAAAACAACACTACTGGTTTCAATTACATTTAATACATGAACACACGTACATTATTCACAGTCATAGTATTGAAGCTCTGCTAACAGATGTACATTCATGTCCAGTTTGCATAACGAATGTGAATGTAATGTTCCTACCAAATCTACGTGATGTATCTAATGGGGATTCTGAATTCAAATGTGGAAGCTTATTTTATTGGGTACATGGTGTTAATTGTGTGCTACATAATGATTCAGCACTATTTATCAATTCTACTTAACAGTTTACATTACTGATATTCATATATAAATGATACAAATCTACCACTTGGGCCACAATCTTAAAATGTTAAATGACGAAGACTTCCTTGTAGATGTACATTTAAACTGTAAACATGTCTCAAACGTTTCACTCGATTGGCTGTATAATAAACTAACTTTAAAACATGGTTTACACGATAGCCCAGTCGTTAAATTTTAAATGAAAATACTTCCTTGTACATGTGTAGGTTTATACTGTAAACATACAACTAACGTTTCACTCGCTCACCTACAGAGATAAACTTAGCATTCAAGTGTTTTACAGCATTGTAAATACACACGTACATGCATTGGTTAAAATAACGATCGTGTTGTACGTACATTTAAATCAGTCACAAGCGAAAAATATATCCATCCAAGGTTAGTGTTAATCAATTTAAACATTTAAATAAACCGAATAGGTATCACGGAAGAAATATATGATAAATATGTTAAAACACATACATATACGAACTCAAACTCGCTTGATGGTAAGAAGTATGGACTTCGACACCGTACATTTCTTCCTATTCAAATAGACAGGCGCACAGATGCTGGTGCGGGGGCTCCTTATAGAATAACGCACGAGTGTCCCAAAGGCATCATCTGAACATCGGAAACGTACCGACCGAACGCCAGCCGTTAACGAACTAGGAAATTTGGTGAATTTCCTAGAAAGTCGATAAGTTACGATCGGCTCAAGCTGAGCCATGTACATTCAATATCGGGGCATTTGTTTTCGATCTGTTCGCGCTATGCCAGTAATTCGGACAGACCGGTCGGGCGCCTGGTTTTATGTGATCTAAATATTTCTATATCTATATTTTTCCGCCTAAGAACCTTATGCTGATATACATTGAAAATAACAAATACAATGTGTCATGTAATAAATGATATTTTTGTATTAGTCCGTTGTATCAGCCTGTACTGCATGTAATTACATGTATGCGTATATTGGTCAAACATTTGTCAAACACGCGATACACTTGGTTGTAGGAGAACAACAAATTGTGATGCCTCCCAACAAAACGAAATTCATTTAAGGCCTACAGAAAACAATAAGTGTGTTTTTGGTGGCAGCGCAAAAGCAGAAGTTCGATCAGTAGGATTTTGGAGAATTTCTTATGGAAATCTTCTGGTGTGATTTTCAATATCCATGCTTTTGTCAATCATGACAGCAGCATTAAATGATGGATAATTGTTTTTCGGCGTAGCTGTTTAACCCAACTTTTGACCTTTCTCAACATTCAATCAAATGTTGTGACAATTTCCCGCCAGTAGTCCCAAATGAATAAATCCTAACATTGCATCGGCTAGTTTAAAAGAAATCCCCACCACGGCCGGTAAAAAATTGGCTCCATTTCTTTTCGGAGGTAAATGGAAAAAAATGAGCCAATGTGGAAACATCCAGACATACCTCTTTACTTTGTTTACGTTTTTGACTTATTTCCAGTTCTGAGCTCCCTACTCAGAAGTTGCATTGGCTCAATTTTCATGTTCAATGTGCATGCCAGTGTTTACAGGCCGTGTAACATGACCTTGGGAAAATCCCCCGTTAACATCGCATATTCGATAGGCAACATTCCATAGAATACACTCGCTAACTAACCTGCGCCTATTAATAGTATAAACGTCAGCAACACTGATTCTTCTAACAAGCATACAGAGAACGATAGACAATAAGATAAATAATGTATAGATAATTACTTATATTTATAAACTTACCAGTCATGTTTATAGATCTATTTATTAAAAATTATTTATAATTGCATTTTCTCTTATCTTTCACTGTAGAGGATATTTAATGTATAAATTATAGATTTTGCATCTTGCTATAAATAGACACTGGCGGAAGCTTCGGACATAAGTAATTTAACGTAAAATGTTCATTTAAATTTGGTATTTTTACTTTATGTGCATTTCATGAATGCCAACATGCCGGTACTTTCCACATAACAAGCGAATCAGCAAGCATGGCATGCACGGTGGTCTTGCCGATTCCCAATATGTCAGAAATAAACCGAACGCTTGCACTTCGGATATCTCAATAGCGTCCTCAATCGCCGTAATGATGTTGCTGTTAACATTTTTTAGGCGATCTGGTCGGTCTTCGTCTGCTGTGCTTGTTATACAATCGTTCATGACACTTTTACATAGTTATCATGTGACATGTTCTTTTCCTGTGGCTCCTTTTAGCATGTTCGCCGTCTCTTGCGGTGATTTTTTCCATGTTACACAAAGTTTCATGATTGACCAGTGTTCGGTAGCGTCAAAGGACGTCAGTTGTTGTTAGAAACAATGCCGCAGGTGGTTTAGAATACATGTAATAAAGAGCAAACGCACCGACGTATGCACAAAACAAATATACATCATGAATAGAGTACCTGAGCATGTAAATAAATAACTCTGTATATAATATAACAACTATCGTGAACAGCCATGAAAGGCGGTTTGAGAGCGTTGCTAATAATTGTTTTGCTTTTCTATCTACTGATTATATGTTGCTATTGTTGCGTCTATCATCAACATCGATGAACATAACATTTATAAAAAAAATCATCCTATTATTGCGCTGTTCATAGTTATTTTATTAGTCTTAAGCTTATTAAATACATAAATACCAAGGTCGCAATATATTGCAATAAATATCGTAATAAATGAAAAAATAACCATAATATATCGCAATATGGATTTATAATACCCCTAATTGTTATGATTCTTTCACAAACAACTAAGTTAAAGTTACACTATACTATAGTTAGAAAATATTTTTCGGACATAAACGCGTTTTAAATATATTTTACTATTACGCGTATTTTTCGGACACACCTCGTATTTTATACAGCCAAGGTATGTAATCTGGCCTTTTACACCACGTATAACGGCTTCTTCCTGAAACAAAATATGACGATGATCTTTGCCGTATGCTATAAATTGGTTATGGTACAACGTCTTGAAATCGTGTGCACAAGAAGGGATGTAAGCTGTGACTTGTTACTTGTTTCCATTTCACGCATCGTGCATCAGTAAGTTTTAAATATGTTGATCTGGTGAACGTTAAACCATTGAGTAGTTAAATTGTAATTCAATTCAAGAATTATTCTCCTTTATTTGTTTTAACTTAAATTGTCATGCTTTGAGATTGCGAATTTGGTACATGCATGTGTATTTTTATTTAATTCCGGGCAATTGTGAGGTTTTGCAAACTTTTAAACCGGGTTTAACCCCAATATATTGTATTGACCTTCTAAGGCGGTGATCCAGTTTTAATCCGTTTATATGTGTGTTGTTTTGTGCATATAGTACTCTGTTGCGTTTGTAATTTCTTCACATGCTTTATATTGACGGCTGATGATGTTGATAATGGTGTCTCTCCTGCTGATATTTCCAGGGATTTAACACATATTTAAACTTTAAAATCATTATATTAACACAGTATGGATTTGTATCAATAACCCATTCTTCCGACTTGTAATGACATTAAACAAAAACAAGAATATCGGTAGAACCGATGGATGCTCCCCGATGCAACTTTGACATCTAAATGTGGCCTTGACAACTTAACTCTAAGAACCTGATTCATACGGAGACACGTTGTCATACTGACGCTAACATGCATGTGGTCTTAAAATATATTTTAAATGTTAAAGTCCGGACAAGCAAAAGGCCAATTTTGACTTTTGACCTTAATGTGTGACTCTGACCTTTGACCTACAGGTCCAGTTCATGTTGTTACATGCCGTCTTATTAAGGAAAACATTTGTGCCATTTAATTGGAAAATAGCTCGATACATGATCAAGTTAGTCAGTCAGTTAGTCAGGACAAGGAAACATTGTTTTTGAGCTTTGACCTCTAAGAGTGAAATTGACCTCTGTTTTACATGCACTTCAAGTTGTCTTATTGAGGTTATCATTTGTGCTAGGTAGACTTCAAAATTCATTGCAAGTTTACGAACAAGCAGTGTCAATTTTGCATTTGACCTCAAGTTGTGACATTGAGCTTTGACACAGGGACCTAATTGATGAGCTGTACACACCAGCTCATTGCAGAAAATATTTGTGCCAAATAAAGTTTCCTCTATCCATGGCCAAGTTATAATGTGGGTGGACAACAATAAAAAGCTAATTTTTAATCAAAGGGCATAAAAATCATCAGACCGGAACGACCTGACAATGTGCGCATGTCCCCTTGGTAGGAAAGATGCCTTTGCAGTTTCTTTGAATTGGAGTTTTTATTTCCTGAAATATCTAGCGAAAAGACAATATTCCACCAAAGTGTATTATTTTAATATGAAAATGTAAGAACTCCCTCAAAAATCATCATACCGAAACGATTTGACAGTATGCGCATGTCACTTTGGTAGGGAAGCTGCATATAAAGTTTAATTAAATTTGGGTTATTCGTTCATGAGATCTTGCGCGGAAATGAAAATTTCCTTCGACAATTTCCTATTTCTAATCACAGGCAAGAACCGACAATATGCGCATGTTCACCCTATAGGAATGCTGCATATAAAGGTTCATTAAATTCGGTTCATTAGTTCCAGAAATCTCAGGCGGAAACAAATTACTGGACGGACGGAAGGATAGAAGGACGGACGGACGAAAAAACAGAATGACGGACGGACATGGAGTATGATGGATAAAATCATCAGAGAAATTAGTTTCATACCCAGACAAACTGAATTGCAGTCAAATTAGAATTCGGACAGACGTACAGAGCGCCGACTGTTTGCTTCCTCATTCGAAGCATAAAAATAAATATAAAATATAAGTAGCATTTGGGTGTTTCCTCAAATTCGTAATTGCGTTTTTAATTCTTAAACGCGCAACCAAAAATGACACTAAATGATAAACCTGAGATGTTACTAAGTATGGCTCTAATGACATATCAAAGAAAATGTGTTGTATAATACAACCATTAATTTGTACGGCGAATTTTGATATCACCATATTATCGTTTTACTTTTAATTCCACAAATTAAAGATACTTGTAAACGCCCGTTGTTTTCTATTCAAATGCTTATCAAAATCAAACAAAAACAGGTAATATATAAACATACAATTTAAATAAAGTCACAAGTTCCTATCCTAAAATAGTTTTATGTGTGCACGTGTATTTCTTTGTGTGTCTGGCTTATGTTAGCATGTCGTTGTTAGTGCGTAGTGCAAATATAATATAAATACTCGTGATTTATTTACAAGATTGATAACGTTAACGGTATTACGAGTATATTGATACTGATAACATACATTATTATAGGCGTTGATAAAGTAAGTATTGTAATATATAATGGATATTGTTTAAGGAATGTTATTCAGTAAAGCAACATTTATGTATAACAATGTGCCCCGGCAGAGTTATGCTTCTTATCCGATTTGCGTATAAGCGCTGCCAGTGTCTGTATATGCATTTGTAACATGTCGCCCCAAGATTCGTTTATTTCAACACCATGTTCATATACACGCTTTGTGCTGAAAATAGAAACAGCATGCATTATTACATGAATTTAATGTTTGACACTAAATAGCTATCATTACTTTTGTGATGGTCATATAGTACTTATTAATATTGACTATGCACCGACCTTGACCTTTCATTTCCAGCTGCATACTTGTAGAATCCGGTACACCTGTCGCAATCGGATTGGACTTCAGTGGGTCATATACATGACTAAATTTGAATATAATTACATCAATTAAATCATCAATAAAATACGAAGGTTTAGTAGTTCTTATAACATTACCATGTAGTAATAAAATTTGAAGATTATTGTGACGTTCGTTTTTCAGTTCGAGTCATGTTCAGGTTAAACTATATTTCCAAATGATTTATTATGTTTATTAACTAGTAAGTGATGAAAATAAATAAAACATTGATATTTACGAGTACTTACTGTAACCTAATTGGCACATAGGTGTTAGACAATGGGAAAGATGTATACATATATATGATGTGTTTTTTCCCTTTTCGAGCACCCAAGACATGTGTCAATTAGGTTACATATACATACAAAGATTTACAATGTACCATTCTTACAAACATGCTGCTAATCATGTAGAAATGTCAAGCCATAAAAAGACACTTACCTATCAGTCGCTCCAGTGGCTCCTGAAAATATGTGCTTTGACATTAGGCATATGATATTGTACATATGTATCGTTAAATTAAAAATAACTAGAGTGTACTCAAACAAAACAATCCACACACTATTATGACAACGCTGTCAGTGATAGAAGATATACTACGTCAACTGAACGCATTAACATGCAAAATCTTACGTAATGGTTCGTAAGTGTCTTCTTTTATTATTGTTGTATTTTCGTAGTGAACTGTGCCATCTGCAGTATCGTGCTCTCTACACAGAAAAAGGAATAAATTTAGACAGCAAAGCCTTTAAAACAATAAGTAGGCACTACACAGAAATAACACTGTGAACCGCTTATGTTTGCCTGCATCTAATCCCGATAATGGTATGCTTAACTTTTATACGTTAATCAGTATGAGTAAATAGTTTACATTTATAAGCCTTAATTACATGTGAGTTAAACATACATACACAGACATTTTGCTGTATAATACACTTAGGAGTAAAACGCTGGTCCTGATAAATGATAATAATTTACTGTATAATAAATTGATACAATGATTACTCACGTTTGTTGGCTTTGAACTCCGGAATACAGATCTGAAATGGATTCAGTTTATATTAAGCTCGTGCATTTCTACACGCAAGTACATGCATCAATATTCATATATCTCTTCATGGAAGCCTCAGAAAATCGCACTGAATCGATGGTCATAGTATTAACATATCTCAATATAAATGGCAACATTAAATTACATTCAACGATCTATACGTAAAAGCTGTTTTTACTTCATCCCCTGGTTGTAAATATAACTTATTTTGGCACATTTATGAGTAATAATTATGTGTCTACTTGTAATGATTGGATTGTACAAAGATAATTACGATCAGACATGTCCAGACGACTTCTGGGAGTTTCATAGGTGCTGCAACGCTCGTCTTGTGTTGTATCTGAAAGGTATCAATAAAGGATCATGGACACACACATTAATAGCAGTTTATATATGACACAAAGATAACAGTATTAACCTTAAATACTAGAATTTGGAATGTACAACTAAAATGTAACAGGTTAACATGTAGAGGCTCACGTTTTCGTTCAACAGCAAATGCACAGGTTATGCGATATTTTCGAAAAATAAGGATCAAAGCGATTATGCCTGCAAGGAGACCAAGTGTTCCTCCTACCACCCCGCCTGCAATTCCAGCCACTGGCGAGGAGACTGAATCTGAAGGCAGAAGGAACAGCTTGTTTACGTTTAATTTTTAGAAAATTACATGCTATGTTTATGTCTCAAAACGTTTCCCATATCCATATCGGTATCCGGTGCAAAATGTATAACTCTTTTATGTTTCAATATCATCAAATTTATGGCATACACATCCAGTTTGTTTAATAACTAGAAAAGTTCAATAGGACACGGATGTACCAGCTGATTGGGACTTGTCAGAGGAATGTATTTAATGTAAAATGTTCATCAGAAGTGAGTGTACTTAGCAAATCTGAAGTAACTTAAAATATTATATTTGTGGTAAAGAATATTAGCAAATGGAAATCTCGTGCAGAAAACCATCACCAAATATTTAAGTCACTAAGGTATGCACAAGGAGGTATTCACACTGCACGATGCATTTAGCACTATATTGATGATATGTTTGCACAGTCCAAGTAATTTGTTTTGACTAGGCATTAATGTATACGATTAATTGATAACAAAAAAGTAAAAGTAAATTGTACATGACCCATTCTTTGACAGAAACATCAACATGTAGCAAAATGCAATGTAGACAGGAATTCCAGTAGATTTGTCTGCAGTCGGACACAGTTTATGCTGTTGCCCCCAGTATAACAATAACATATTTGAATTGTATATCATTTGTTTAATTATACCATTGCAAGCAATTGCATCATAATATCCAAATACAACACAATGTTCTCACCTGTAACACATACCTCCGTTGGAAAGGATGTAGGTACAGGTACAACATCTTTTATATAAAAAATAATAACATTATGGAGCGGACACAAAATACGACTCAATGCATTTGACCTCTGAGAGTGATATTGACCTTAGATAAATGGACCTGGACCTTGTGCCCGACACAACGGCTCATGATGGTGAACGTTTTTTACCATATACTTTCAAAATCCATCCAGAAATGACATAGTTATAGAGAGTTATTAACTGTACACGATAAGCAGACATACTTCTTGAGACCTGGGTCTTGCGTGCGATATATCTCATGATAAAGAACATTGCTGCCAAGTAAATTTTATTGACCGGACAACAACAAAATATCAATTATTTACCTTTTACCTCTCAGTGTCACCTTGATCTTACAGGTACAAACCTGGGTCTTGCGCGTGACACATCGTCCCTTGATGGTGATTATTTCTACCAAGTAATTTCACAATCCATACAGCAATGACAAGAACTATTGACCGTACACGAAAAACAGAGCCAATTTAGTTAAGGTTCAGGTTTAGCTGAAATAAAAGTTAAACTTGCTTGGGGAAGAATTAACAACTATTGAAAATGCACACGATACACTCATTTGATTTATTAATATATACTAAGTGAGGATTCTTACAGGTAAACACGAAATGCTACTGTAATTAGTAGCTAAGTTTACCCAAGAAATGCTACAGAAAGGACAAGAAGCAAATTTTAAGGAATATTAAATATTATATAAATATAAATATAATATAAATATTAGAACAGTTCTCAAAACCGCAAGAAATGTGCCTTTCACCAAAACGTATCAGATTTAATTACAGGAGACATATTAACATTGTATATGACTTTCAATGTTTATAATTGAAGTCGAATTATAATTTGGGTAAGCTTTATGGCTTTAAATAAAAATATCTTATTCATATTCTCTTATCATACATCGTATCTTTTGACCAATATTTTATTACAACAGATCCTGCGCCATGACTTGTTGTACGCCCTTCGCGAGAAACGAGCTGACGTGCCACTTGAACAGTTTCTGTTGCATCAGGACTACGCTTCCCCGCACACAACAGAAACAACAACAATCAAAATTGGCGTTATTGGCTTTGGCAGACTTTCCCACCCCTCATACTCTCTAGACTTAGCTTCATTTGACTTCGGGATTTTCCCTGCTATCAAGTTTCAACTATAAGGTCAGAAGTTTAAAAGTTTACATGAACTCAAAACTGCCACTGCAAGAATAACATCCCAGTTTGATGAGATGTGGTACCGAAATATATTTGACCAGTGGATCCACCATCATCGGCGATGTATACAGCACAACGGAGAGTATTTCGAGAAAAATAACGCTTCTACCGACATCATGACGTCTTCGACGTCGACGCTCAACATTCTACGTGCACCGGGCCGCTGATACTGACTGTACACCATTGAACATTATTTGTACACACTTAATCACAACTGAATGAGATTTTTGAATATTATTAATGAATGATCGTTTATTGTTGTAGTTTATTTTTTATCGCTATTCGATAAATTAACACAATGCTGTACACACAATGTACATTATTTTTGAACAACCCTCGTATAAGTGCATTTTTGCTTAAAGGAAATATTTGTTTTGCTGAAGTTCGATTTCCCACCTTTAAAACTTTATAATTTGGCTTCTAATCCAATAGTGTACGACATCATAATGAAAACTAATTTGTAAGTAACAAAATATTTTGTTCAAGCTAAATATGTTATGGAAACAGAATTATATACAAGCCCATTAATAAGTCTATCTTCAAGGGCCAGAAAAACCAATGAGGGTAGTAGTTAGGCGCACCAATTGTTAGTGCTTCTTAGCCAAAGTTCTATAAATAAACATGTTTATTAATAGATCTTTGTTTGAAGCCTACTAAGTCAAAATAGATCATACGCTGCAAACTCTAAATTGTCCATAGTGCAGTTTAAAATTAATAAATTGCAGTAATTTGTTGTCAAAATATTCAGAATGAGAATTGGTAACAAGTAAAAACACTTATGCAATGAGCCAAATTAATCGATGTAGCACATTAATTTGGTGGTCTTATTCCAGGACACTCCGGTAAATATTTCTGTTACAAACATGTAAATAGCAAAAGTAGGGGTGTCATTAGCTTTAATTTATTTTTTTTATAAATTTACCTATTTACATCTTGTAATTGTAATAAATCACATGATATGCACATTGTAATACATATTACATACATTATCTTAAATAATTAAAATTTAAGGAAACGGGTGTGAAATTTTGCTGTTCTGAAGAAGGACTATTTCTGGTTTCGATTTACTGACTAATAGCCGGCAAAGAAAATAAGTAGTTTTCCGCGATACCTGCTTTGGAAATTACCCTCCCAAAAGACCGTTGGCTTCTGCCAACAGTCTAAAAAATCTAAATGGGAGAGTGGTAATCATTTTCAGAATCATTAATCTTGAAGTTACCCGGAACTACCAGTGATTCAGAACTCCTTCAATGACTCAGACTGTATAGCCTGTCATCTTCTATTGGGAGGGGGGGTTTCAAAAATTGAGCACTGCTGAGGTAGAGTATCTAGCTTTTTTCATGGTTGTGAGACAGCAAACCAGGATCATAGATTGTATGAAACTGTACTGGCATTTAAAACGTTGGATTAATAATGCTTAAGTACCAAATTCATACCGCTAATACAGAAAACAAGAGGGACAGGTGGCCCTATAGCGCTCACTTGAGTATGAAGATCTGGGCCTTGCGGTTACAGGTTTTCAAGTCATTTTGATATTTAAGTCTATAAAAACCATATGACACCTCTGGTGAGGCCAGTTTTGACTTCCGTGGCATAATTTCAACAATCTTCAAAGAGAAGCACTGTACCATATTACATGCCAATTATTAAACCTCTGGTATTTGCAGTTTACATTGTTTAAGTCCACTTGCCATATAAGTTTACAGAAACCGTGTAACGCTGGGCTTCTTTTTACCACAGGGCTATTTGAACAATCTGTGTAGAGGACCACTATACAATGTTTCATGCCAAATATGAAATCTCTGGGCCTTGTGGTTTCAGAGGAGAGATTTTTAAAGCCCACTTGCCATATAAGTCTACTGATCCCCAGACCGTGGCAACTTTTTACCCCTGGGTCATAATATGAACTATCTGTGTAGAGGACCACTATAGGATGCAACACACAACACACAAAACCTTTTGGCCTTGGCATTTCAGAGATTTTGTAATCATTTTGCTATATAAACCATGTAAAGGCATGTTGATGCATATAACGGCAAACTTTTGCTGCCAGCCTGGCGGCCGTGTTTTTTTAAATAAATATAAATATTTGAAGAAATTTTGTAGAGGATCACCAAAGGAATGTTTCTTTAAAATGATTTTGAAATCTAGAAAGTGGTTTCTGACAAGAAGATTGTTCAAGTTCCAATTACAGTTATATTTGGGTAAACCTCCTGGCGGCAATGTTTGTTAATAAATCAAAATTATTTGAAGGAATTTGGTAGAGGGTCACTCAAGGTATATTCCTGAGATTTTTTTTTTAAATCCAGCTAGTGGTATCTGAAAAGAAGAGTTTCAAATGTGCCTTTACAGCCAAATAAAGGCAACATTCCCCACGCCATGAAGGCTATGTTTTTTACAAATAAAAAATTATTTGTAGGAATTCAGTAGACGGACACCCAATGACCATTTCTGTGAAATTATTTCCAAACTGAAATCCAATGAGTGGTTTCTGACAAAGATTATCAAAGTTGCCTATATAGCAATATAAGGAAAAAGTTCCCAACCCCCTTTCAGCCATGTTTTTAATGAATCAAAATAATTAGAAACAATATGGGAGAGGGTCACCCAAGGAACATTTCTTTGAAATCCAGCAAGTTGTTTCTGACTAGAGGGTTATCAAAGTTTGCTTGTTTTTTTTTTATTCCAGCCAAGTTTGGTTGAAATATGCAAAGCAGTTTCAGAGAACTTATTTGAAGCAATCGTTTATAACAAACAATGAACACACAAGGGATGGTGACTGACCACAATTGCTCAACGTGAGCAAAAACTAAATGTCCTTTTTTAACAAATGAAAAAAAAAATCCACTCACAATAGCAAACAAGGCATGCTATCGAAAGAGGTACTTACCATGCTTTTGCGTGGTAAATGTTACTGCTGAACTGTGTGTTGAATTACCAATTGCGTTACCAGCAAACACTTTAACCATATACTCATTTCCAGGTTGCAGGTTCTTTAAAGTGATGCTGTTTTCAGATGTTACTATCTCTGACGACCAAACTGTATCAGTCTTCTTCTTTAGTAGCACATAGAATGTTTGTGGAAGTCCCCCATCAAACCCTGGTCTCCATGTTACGACAACAGAGTCAATTGTAACAGTATGTTGTTGGTATTCTAATCCTGTTACAGGTTCAGGTTTTGCTGAAATCAATAGTTATATTTATGGTATTGCTCATTGAAGACTTTATTGGATGTTGCAAATATGCATGATATTATTTAGCACAAAATTGACTGTAGTTTGTCAACAATGCACAGACTCACTGAATAAACAGCAACCACCTGTCATTATTTATTTATTAAGGCTAAAAAAAGTTCATGATTTGTTTCTCAGGCAGAGCCACAACGCTTTTCTATGGCCCGCCACAATTTTGATTTAATATGAAAAATAAATATTTACTATTTTTTGCTAATAGTGTCCCGGTTTTTAATGAGCAATCCAAAAATATGTTTAAAAAAATAAAACTTTGCAGAAAGTGTTTCTAATGGGCATGTTACCAAACAAAATACAAAAACTATGCATTTAAATCTGTTCATTATTAACATTTTGGTAACTTGCTATCGTCTATTTTCCGTATGCGATAACTGGTGATTACTCTGGAGTAAACCACCATGTACATTGTACTATGTTCCGTTTGTACCAAGCACTTTTGAACAATGCCTTTCCTAAATAAGAAACAGATTTCGGACGAATCAACGTCATAAACGTTCATAAGAACTATTACTAAAATTACGATGTATTGAATTAGATCGAATGGACAGCGGCTTAAAATTAAATGAATTCGCATTTTAACATCGTGGAAGAAGACTAACCCGGTAGAGATTTTGGTATTTCCAGTAACTTTCTTCCTGTCTGATTGAACTATATAAATCGGATATACACAAATTGTGAAATACTGTGTCAATTTTGAAAAAAACAAGTCATATTTGTTGATTTAAACTTTCGTTTGGTAGCTGCTTTTGCTTGTGTAATAGCATTCCATATTTTTTGAAGAAAATCTGTGTCAATATAAGTCCTATGGAAGCAAATGAAAATGCCAGCTGCAGTGACAAGTGTTGATTTTCTTTTCCAAATATTATTGGTGATTTATAAAAAATATGAATTACGAAAAGATAAATTCTATAAAAGAAGTACTTTAATGCTGATGATATATAAATTTGAAGGCACTTATGTTAATTATGAACATTCAAATTTATTGCTTGCATAAATGACCTTGTGTGAATAATAAATCTATATTTAGAATTTTATAAACTGGGATGCTGATGTTGTTATTAAAACGTTAAATTGTCTTTAATCTGTACTTATTTACTTGTTTTAATAAGCCATTACATAGCGACAACAGAAAAAGTAGGAGAAAAAAAAATACTTCAATAAAAACAATTTGCACTCAATTAAATTTTTGGAAAAAGTGCCCGAGGAACAATTCACTACAGGTATTTTTTTAGCCTTATGCAGATAGTGACAAATGCACTTGCCGTTAATGACTTCCATTAACAATTTGCAGCTAATTTGGAGTGGTGTGTTTGTAATATTAACAATCATGTAACTATACCCACACATTTAACGCAACATATATAAGCCCAACATGAAACAATATTACATTTTTCACATTCCACTTAATCAGAACATGAATATTCTTGACAAAATTTTGGCAGTTAAATAAGAGGTTTCCTATTATTGATTTAATATATACTTTACTTCTTATCTACAGGCTAAACTTATTTCAAGGACATAACTCTAATATAAAAAACAAGAGTGCCAAATGGCCCTAAAGTGCTAATTTAAGTATAAAGATCTGGGCAGTTCAGTTTCATGAGAAGACTTTAAAAATCATTTTGATATTTCAGTCTATATAAACTATGTGACCCCTAGGACATGGCTACATTTTACCCCTGGGGCACAATTTGAACAATCTTAGTAGAAGACCACTATACAATGTTATATACCTTACATGAAACCTTTTTAAAGACAACTTGCCAATGTAATCCAAGGTGGGGGCCAATTTTACCCCGGGGCCACAATATGAACAATCTCTGTATACAACCAAGTTAAGATGTTAAATACAAATTACAAAACCACTGGACCATAAGGACCATGAGGTTTCAGACTAGAATATTTTTTCACTGGGCCATGAGGTTTCAAAAGAGAATATTGTTTAAGTCATTTGGCTATTTAAGTCAATATAAACCATGTGACCCCCGGCACATGGTCACATTTTATCCCAGGGGCATACTTCAAATTATCTTTCAAAAGGCCCACTATACAATGTAACATATCAAATACGAAACCTCTGGGCCTTGTGGTTTTAGAGGAGAAGACTTCTAAACCCACTTGCTGTATAAGTCTATAGAAATATGTGACCCCCAGGGCATGCCCATTTTTTACCCCAGGGACATTATTTGAACAATCATTGTAAAGGACCACTATACGATGTTACATACGAACAAAACCAATGGGCCTTGCGGTTTCAGAGGAAAAGATTCTATAAGGCCACTTGCCATACAAGTCATTTTGCTATTTGTAGAGGACTACTAGAGGATGTCACATACAAAATATGAAAGCTCTGAGCCTTGGGGTTTCAGAGAAGATTTTTAAAGTCATTTTGCTATTTAAGTTTATATAAACCATGTGACCCCAGGGCTTGGCCACATGTTACCCCCGGGCCTTGCATTTTTAGAGGAGACGAATCTAAAAGTCCACTTGCCATACAAGTATATAGAAAACATGTGACCATAGGGCATGGCTTTCTTTTAACCCCAGTGCCATACTTTGAACACTCTTTGTAGAGGACCACTAAAGGATGTTACATACCAAATAAGAAACCTCTCGGCCTTGCGGTTTCAGAGGACAAGTTATTTAAAGTCATTTTGCTATTTAAGTCTACATGTATACAAGAGCACCGCCTACAGGTGCTGGACGCTCGACTTTCTCATATTTGATAGTACTCTAGGTCATTGAGTCTTTTGAATTTCAAGTCAATACCTTTTATAGATATTGATAAATTTGAGCTAAAGCAAACAATTTTAATTTGAAAAAAAGGGCAATAACTCCACCAACATTTTTGATATTAGTTCACTCATCTTGTCTACAGAATGGGTTCATAACTGTGATCGAGTATTTTGTGTTTCAAGTCAATACCTCTTACAGATATTGTGAAATTTGATCTAAAGCAAAATTTTCAGTTGACAAAAGGGCTATTACTCAAGCAAAATCCTTGAAAGAGTTACCTCCTCATGTCTACTGAATAAGTTCATCACTGTGATCAACTACTTTCAGTTTAAAGTCAATACCTCATATAGGTATTGAGAAATTTGACCTAAAAGGAAAATTGCAAGTTATAAAGAGTAATAACTCCAACAAAATAGTTCAATGAGTTGCCTCCTCTTGTGTGCAGAATGGTTTCAGCACCATAAAACAAGTACCTTGAGTTTCAATTTAATGTCTTTGACAGTTATTGTGAAATTTTATATTTACCACACATTGTCAAAATAAGCTAAGTTGTCATTCCAAACAAGGGCACATAACTCTGAAAATACAAATCACAGGGTTACCTACCTTGTTGTAATAGAGTGCCCTTTTGATAGTGAACAAGTATTGACAGTTGCAAATGGACACCTTTGATAGTTTTCGACAAATGGACTCTGACAAAAAATTTAACCAAAAAACTTTACTAACACTGACGCAGACGCTGATGCAGACACTGATGCAGACGACAGGGCGACAACAATAACTCGACTTCTTTTCTTCGAAAAGTCGAGCTAATAAACCATGTGACCCAAGGGTGTGGCTACTTTTTACTACAGGGGCTAATTTGAACACCCTTTGTAGAGGACCACTATAGGATGCTACATACCAAATACTAAACATGTGTATCTTGCAGTTTCAGAGAAGATTTTAAAAGACATTTTGCTATTTCAGTCTATACAAGTGGGCCACAATGGCCCTAGGTCGCTCACATGAGTTTAAGGCATCATAATGGCTTATAACAAGAGGACCAAAAGGCACTAAACCACTTACATGACTATAAAGATCTGGGCCTGTCAGTTTCAGGAGTAGATTTTAAAAGTCTATATAAACTATGTGACACACAGGGCACGGCCACTTTCTACTCCAGGTGCATAATTTGAACAATATTTGTAGGGGACCACTATAAAAAAAATTAGCCAAATATGAAACCTCTGGGCCTTGCAGTTTCTGAGGAAGAGATTTTCAAAGCCCACTTCCCACATAAGTCTATAGAAACCATGTGACCCCGGGGTGTGGTTTCTTTTTACTCCAGGGACATCATGTACAATACATGTAGAGGACCACTATACAATGTTACATACAAAATATGAAACCTCTGGGCCTTGCAGTTTCAGAGAAGATTTGTAAAGTCCAATTTCCATATAAGTCTATACAAACCATGCGACCCCCGGGGCGTGGCTAGGTTTGACTCCAGTGGCGTAACTTGAACATTCTATGTAGAAGGCCAATATAAGATGTTACATACTAATTACGAAACCTCTGGGCCTTACGGTTTCAGAGAAGGAACTTTTTAAAGTCATTTTGTCATTTAGGTCTATACAAACCATGTGACCCCCGAGGTGTGGCCTCTGTTTACCCAAGGGGCATCATTTGAACATTATTTGTAGCGGACCATTATACAATGTTACATACCAAATACAAAGCCTTTGGGCCTTGCAGTTTCAGAGGAGAAGATTTTTAAAGTCCACTTGCCATATATAAGTCTATATAAACCATGTGACCCCATGGGCGTGAACAGGTTTGACCCCAGGGGCATAATTTGAACAATCCTTGTGGAAGATCACTATACAATGTTACATACCAAATACAAAACCTCTAGGTCTTGCAGTTTCAGAGAAGAAGATCTTTAGTCATTTGCTATTTAAGTCTATATTTATTATGTGACCCCTGGGGCTTGGCCACTTTTTACCTCACAGGTATTATTTAAACAATCTTTGTAGAGGACCACTATACAATGTTACATACAAAATTTGAAACTTCTGGGCCGTTCAGTTTCACAGGAAAACATTTTAAAGTCCACTTGCCATATATAAGTCTATACAAACCATGTGACCCCCAGGGCGTGGCCAGGTTTGACCCCAGGGGCATAATTTACATAATCATTGTAGAGGATCACTTTACAATGTTACATACAAAATATGAAACCTTGGGACATAGCGGTTTCTGAGGAGAAGATTGTTAAAAGTCATTTTGCTATTTAAGTCTATATAAACCATGTGACCACTGAGGCGTGGCCAGTTTTGAACACAGGGTCATCATTTGAACACTCTTTGTAGAACTCTACAATACAATGCTACATACCAAACACTAAACCACTGGGCCTTGCAGTTTCAGAGGAAAATATTTTAAAAGCCATTTAGCTATTTAAGTCTATATAAACTATGTGAGCTATTTGGTGAGGCCAGTTTTGACCCCAGGGGCATCTTTGAACAATCTTTGTAGAGGACCACTATACAATGTTACATACCAAATATAAACCCACTGGGCCTCAGTGTTTCAGAGGAGAAGATTATTAAAGTCATTTTGTTATTTAAATCTATATAAACAATGTGACCCCCGGGGTGTGGCCAGTTTTGACCCCAGGGAATCATTTGAACAATCTTTGTAGAGGGTCCTTATACAATGATACCAACCAAATACCAAACCTCTGGGCCTTGCGGTTTCAGAGAAAAAAATTCTCAAAGTCATTGAACTATTTAAGTCAATATAAACCATGTGACGCCCGGGCGTGGCCAGTTTTTATCCCATGGGCATCATTTGAACAGTCTTTGTAGAGGACCACTATACAATGTTACATACCAAATATGAAACCTCTGGGCCTTGCGGTTGTAGAGGAGACGATTTTTAAAGTCATTTAGCAATTTAGGTCTACACAAGAAACGTGGAAATTCCATGAAAACCAAATTGTTCAAACAAAATGCAAAAAAGTCACCACAATAATGAAAGAAAGTTCTGGGTGCCATATGCATTCCAAAGCCAGGTCTCGTTATAAGGTATCTATGTACGAAGTTTCATTAAAATATCTCAATGCGTTTTAAAATTATTGAGCAGAAACTGATTTTGTATTTTCAGTAACATTGACCTTGACCTTGATCTCACCCACCTCATATGCAATCCCAAGCATGGTCTAGATACAAGGTATGCATGTATGAAGTTTCATTCAAATATCTTGATGCATTCTTAAGTTATTGTGCAGAAACCATTTTTTTTATTTTTATTAATGGAGACGTGACCCCACCCACCCTATATGCAATTCCAAGGGAGGTCAGGACATAAGGTATTAATGTATGAAGTTTCATTAAAATATCTTGATGCATTGTCAAGTTATTAAGCGCAAACCGTTTTTCTATTTTAAGTAACGGTGACCTTGACCTTGATCCTACCCACCGCGTATGCAATCCCAAGAGAGGTCTCAATATAAGGTATCTATGTATGATGTTTCATTAAAATATCTTGATGCGTTCTCAAGTTATTAAGCGGAAACCATTTTCTATTTTTAGTAACTGTCACCTTGACCACAACATATGCAATCCCGAGCAAGGCTTCGATATAACGTATATATGTATTATGTTTTATTAAAATATCTCGTTGCGTTCTCAAGTTATTGAGCAGAAACCGTTTTTCTATTTTTAGTAACAGTGACATTGATCTTGACCCCACCTACCCCATATGCAATCCCATGCGAGGTCTCGTTATAAGGTATATATGTATGAAGTTTCATTCAAATATATTTCGATGCGTTCTCCAGTTATTGATCGGCAACCGCTTTTCTATTTTTAGTAATGGTGACTTTAACCCCACCCACTCTATATGCAATCCCAAGTGAGGTCTCAATATAAGTTATCTTTGTATGAAGTTTCATTAAAAAATCTTGATGCATTGTCAAGTTATTGAGCTGAAACTGTTTCTCTATTTTTAGGAATGGTGACCTTGACCTTTACCCCAGACCACCCCATATGCAATTCCGAGCGAAGTCTTGATACAAGGTATCTATGTATGAAGTTTCATTAAAATATCTTGGTGCCTTCTCAAGTTATAGAGCGGAAACCATTTATATATTTTTAGCAATGTTGACCTTGACCTTGACCCCACCCACCCCATATGCAATCCCAATCGAGGTCTCAATATGAAATATCTATGTATAAAGTTTCATTTAAATATCTTGATGCCTTCTCCAGTTATTGAGCGGAAACCGTTTTTCTAATTTTAGCAACGGTAAACTTGACCTTGACCCTACCCACTCCATATGCAATCCCAAGCAAGGTCTCAATATACGGTATCTATGTATGAAGTTTCATTAAAATATCTCAATCCGTTCAAGAGTTAGAGAGCAGAAACGAAAAGTTGACGCCGCCAAAAATTCGCCGCACGACATACCCCAATCTAATAACCAAAATTTTTCTTCAAAACATTTGGTTAATAAACCATGTGACCACTGGGGCGTGGCCAGTTTTAACCCCAGGGTCATTGTTTGAACAATCTTTGTAGAGCACCACTATGCAATGATACATACCAAATATGAAACCTCTGGGCTTTGAAGTTTCAGAGGAGGATTTGTAGTCATTTTGCTATTTAAGTCTATATAAACCATGTGACCCCCGGGGCGTGGCCAGTTTTGACCCCAGGGGCATCATTTGAACAATCATTGTAGAGGACCACTAGAGGATACCACATACCAAATATGAAACCACCAGGCTTTGCGGTTTCAAAGGAGAAGATTTTTGCTATAATTTTTCTATTTAAGTCTATATAAACAATGAGACCCCCGGGGCGTGGCCAGTTTTGACCCCAAGGGTATTATTTAAACAACCTTTGTAGAGGACCCCTACACAATGTTACCAACAAAATACCAAACCTCTTTGTTTGAGCCTGTATTTTCATGTCCATTCTATATCTCATGTGCCCTTTAAAGGATTTTCATGAAACTTGCCTCAAATGTTTATCACATTGAGGCAATGTGCAGAAGGCATGAGACAGTCACACCACCTCAAGGTCAAGGTCACAACTGAAGGTCCAATATTTGAGCCTCCATTTTTGTGTCTGCTCCATAACTCCTATGCCCTTTGAAAGATTTTCATACAAATTGGCTCAAATGTTTATCACATTGAGGCGATGTGCAGAAGGCATGGAGCAGTCTTGCCACCTCAAGGTCAAGGTCACACTTTAAGGTCAAATGTTTGAGCCTCCATTTTCGTGTCAGCTCCATATCTCAATTTCTGAAACTGTACTTTCATATCTGGTCCAACTGTGCCAGATTAAAGTCAGTGTGATACTTCAAAGTCACCTTTAAAATCTAAAGAAGGATCACGGCGGGGGATATAGCTGTCATTTGGACTGCCATGTTAGCTACGGTGACCTACCTATTTATTTAGTGGACGAGAACAATTTCAACAACTTTGGAAGAGAATCAATCATCGATAAATCCTGTTTAGTTTCCTAGCAGTTTAGGAGATGTTGTTTGAATGAAAATGTTGATGCATGACAGACAAAAGGTGATCATAAAAGCTCACAACGTACTCAGGGGAGCTAAAAAGTTATAGTACCTAACTCTGCAATTCCTCTCAAAACTTTTTATATGAAGTTCCAACTGATTCCCTTCAATTATGTTGAAGTGAAGCACCACAAAGAAACAGGAAACATACAGTTCGGCTTGCGCAGATTTTGCATTTTGCATTTATTTTTTTTGCATTTGTCGCTGCAGATTCTTATCAACCCGAAAATTGCCACTGAATCCGTCCGCTGTGATGAAAATTATATTGTCTAAGAGACTCAACAGGAGGAAGTCACCGTGACTCGCAGTGACAAAATGCGGCATTACCACCGGGATCTTATCGTTACGATCTACAGTAAATTTGGATTTTAAACTGTTGGTGTCAAGAAAATGTACTGGTTAACATGTATATGTACATGAATATAAAACTCTGAAACAATATTTTACATTGCATTATGTTGACAGACTATAAAAACAAAAAATTAAGATATTAAAGTGACCCTAATATTTTGTTGCTATATGCATATTGTATACTCAAATGTTTTACTAAATGTGTATGTACAATCAAATATATATTATTAATATATTGTATTGCTCACTGAAGCATTAATTTTATTACAGTAGATCACCGTTATTTCGAACACCGTTAATCCGAATTCCTCGTTATATCTGGGTTTTTTTCGGTCCCAATTTATTCCTTCTTATTTTAATTAGAATTTTGATGTTTAATTAGAACTCTGTTATTTCTAATTATCGCTATTTCAAACCCATTAATCCGGTCCCAACAACTGTTTTTCAGTGCATTTATCAATTGTTAATTCGAAGTGAGTTCTCACTATAAGGTATCTATTTATGAAGTTTTATTAAAATATCTCTTTGCGTTCTCAAGTTATAGAGCGGAAACAATTTTTCTATTTTTAGCAATGGTGACCTTGACCACACCCACCCCATATGCAATTCCAAGCGAGGTCTAGATATAAGGTATCTATGTATAAAGTTTCATTAAAATATCTCGATGCGTTCTCAAGTTATTGAGCGGAAACCGTTTTTCTATTTTTAGCAACGATGCCCTTGACCTTTGACCTGTTGACCGGAAAATGTATACGCGTCTTCCTTTCCTCCTGAGTAAAACCAGCATACCAATGTAATGATCGTAGGTCAAAGAGTTCTCTCGATATCTTGTGGAAACAAAATGGTCTACGAACAGACCGACCAACCTACCGACCGACCGACCGACTGACCGACGGACAGGTGCAAAGCACGATACCCCCACTTCTTCAAAGGGGGGCATAATAATTACATGATCTAATTATTATTTTCCTGTGACAGTTCCTTGGAAAATTATATTACACAATACACTATTACGGTTGTGATGTACAAACTTGAAGAGCGCCATATTTTGAGACTAATTTCACAGTTAACAATTTAATTTTCTGCTTGTGCGATCTGCTGTGTACCAAACTGACACATATGTCACTTAAATTATGAATTTTAACCTCAATTATGTTAAAATGACTGACAAAGATAGTAACAATGTTATATACATGTATTACGTAAAAATGCTAGTGATTATAATAATAATAATAATAAATAATAATCATCATCATAACAGTAATAATCATAATAATAATAAGACATCTACATTTTTATTAATATCAGTAAGTTTGTCATGGTTTTTAAAAAGACACATTAATTGAGAAAACTGGTTTAATATGCCTAAAAAATAAAAACGAGGAAAACAACACCGCGATCAATATAAAAATCGCCGCGATTTTTATATTGATCGCGGATGTTGTTTTCCTCGTTTTTATTTTTAGGCATATTAAACCAGTTTTCTCACCGCGAGGTAAGAGTCTTGAGGTGAACACGGATTTCTTTTATCGGGATCTATCCTGGTTATTGGTGATTGGTGGTCGGAAAAAGAAACCCAACGATTGTCCACCCTAGATTAACGTCTGCGGCAACATTGCGGAAAATACAAAATCCACGCGAGCCGTGCTGTATGAACAGAGAAATAAAATGCGACCATTGCATACATTCTTGTATTGGAAAGCTGTGTATAAATAAAGTAACAATAACAGGGGTGTGAAAATATCAAAATTACTCACTTGTCCACGGACAAGTTCAAGTCAAGTAGGTTCTTGTCTGTAGCCAAAGAGGCTCGTCCAAATACAACTATAGTTTTAATTCCAGGCATTCCTCATATAATTTGTCATTAAAAAAGAAATGAAACACAATTTGTAATTGTTGTTAAATTATACAATTATATAATAACAAGAAATGTTTGTAAAACATGTATGCCCCCCAACTTGCAGACAAGATGTGAATATGTGCAATTGTTAAGAAATCTTTTTAATATGCAATCCCAAGTGAGGTCTCAGTATAAGGTATCTATGTATGTAGTTTCATTAAAATATCTCAATGCGTTTTCAAGTTATTGAGCGGAAACCGTTTATCTGTTTTTAGTAACTGTGACCTTGACCTTGATCCCACCCACCCCATATGCGATCCCAAGCGAGGTCTCGATGTAAGGTATCTATGTATAAAGTTTCATTAAAATATCTCAATGCGTTCTCAAGTTATTGAGCGGAAACTGTTTTTCTATTTTTAGTAACGGTGACCTTGACCCCACCCACCCCATATGCAATGCCAAGCAAGGTCTCAATATAAGGTATCTATGCATCAAGTTTCATTAAAATATCTCGATGAGTTCTCAAGCAATTGAGCGGAAACCGTTTATATATTTTTAGTAACGGTGACCTTGACCTTGACCCCACCCACCTATATGCAATCTCAAGAGAGGTCTCGATGTAAGGTATCTATGTATAAAGTTTCATTAAAATATCTCAATGCGTTTTCAAGTTATTGAGGGGAAACCGTTTTTCTATTTTTAGCAATGGTGACCTTGACCTTTGACCTGTTGACCTCACAATTTATAGGGTTCTTCCTTTCCTCCCAAGTAACCAGCGTACCATCTTTCATGATTGTAGGTCAAAGCGTTCTAAAGATATCATGCGGAAACGAAACGGCCTACCGACCGACCGATAGACAGGTGCAAAGCAAGATACCCCCACTTCTTCGAAGGGGGGTCATAATTAATGATTGACTTGCACATTTTATATAATTTTCAAACACTGACATCATACTTTTTTTGCAGACAACTTGACATGAAAGGCTTACTTGTCCGAAGGTAAAATTACCAACGTATTACAAGTCCGGCATAGGACTTCTACACCCATATATAATAACTGATATAAACTGTCTTTTCATTTTTTTTGTAGTCTTAACGTGTGGATTTTTGTTTTTTTACCAACTGCTACACACTAAGCTTCATTTAGTATGTACTAGAACTGATATTGTGAGTTCATTAACTAAACTTTTGTCTTAAATCAGCATCAATTGAAAGCAATAACAGACTTTGAAAATATAACAATAATCATTTTATGAACAAATGTCACAGGTGACCTGTTCACAGTTTTCTTTCAACAGTATTTATTTAAACTCACCAGAACTCTGGAAGAAAAGGTCAATTGTGATTCCACCTGCAGAATTATTGACAATGGCGCGATAGGTCCCAAAGTCATCTTGTGTTACATTGGTGATAGTTATATTGGACTGCAGTCTATCTGTTGATGTGACGATATACACTCTACTGGCATTGGTTATTGTCTGCCAGGAGGACGCGGTGAGTTTCTGCCACAGGAATATTGGTTCCGGATAGGCTATCACTGATAGGGGGATAATGCCAGGCATGTGAAGACGACCTGTCACATTGGTGGTGTTGGGCACAAAGGGAGACATTCGTGGAGTACCTGTAAAAATATATCGTATGAAAAACAACATTAAATTTTATCAGTGCTAAGAATGCCAATGTCAAACTGGAAAATGTAGACAATTTAAACACATAAAAACAACAGTGTTTAAGCGAACTGTCAACTGTCTTTCATAACGCTTATACGAATACCATAACGGCATTCAGGTTAATCACCAGTATTAATTAGGCATTTACAGAGCTGTAAAACTTCTGCATGCATTTATTATTTAGATAGTAATTACATATAACAAAATGAATTATTAGACAAACCAATGAATGCAAAGCAATGCATTTAATACAAATGTCTAAACCTCAGCAGTGATATTGGATCCATTGCAAGAACAATAGGTTAGACAGTCAATTAACCACATATTAAATACAGATGTACTTACACTTGACAAAGAAATGAAGTCGCCTCATTACTGCTTCAGTATTCACCTCATTCTGTGCCATGCATGTATATTCGCCCATGTCGTATTCACATGAGGTGTTGGCTTTGTGGAACTCTATTTGTCTCTCCGAGGTTGTTACTCCTATTAACTTCCGATCAAGCAACAACTTTATATTTGACGCTGGATTACTCTCTGTCTTGCACACTAAGTGCAGATCATCACCGGTGTCAGCTATAATCGTTGTTTTATTCGTTATATTGTTGCCATAAAATGAGATAACCTCAGCTGGATCTGCAAGTATACACATGCAGTTTGTTTATTTATAAATTTGCAGTGTTCAACAAGGCTTGTACACATATAAGTTTGCATATATATATGTCAATAACTATGAACTATTGTTGCTTATAATACAAACAACATATTTTTACCGTAAGGTAAAGGTAAGGTAAAATATAACACAAATACAACAGCACCGCCTACGGGTCCTGGACGCTCAACTTTTTCATATTTGATAGAACTATAGGCTTTGTTTATAGAAAAAGTTTACCACTGTCAAGAAGTGTATTTTGAAGTTCAAGTCAATACCTCATAAAGATATCGAGAAATTTGACCTAAAGCAAAAAATCGAAGTTGAAACAAGATTCTAGGTTTGATGAACACACATGCCCCTCGTTGGTGCTGGACAGCCCATTTCTTAGTCCAAGCTAGGTCAAGCAAGGTCAAAGTGAGGTTGGGTGATATGGGTGGATTGGGGATGGTCATAAGCAACAACTGTGTAAGTATCCAAGTGTTGTAGCCAGCGGTGTTGGTGCTAGACGAAGTGGTACAATCTAGTTAACCAAGAAACAGCCCATTTGAATTTTCTAAGTGCAAATTAGGTCAAGGTCAAGGTCAAAGTGATGTTGGGTGATATGGATGGATAGGGAATGTTTGTTTTTTTGTTTGTTTGGATTTTTCGCAGTATTTCAGTCATATAATGGCGGTCAGTTAACCTACTCACACTTTTGCTGGGTAAGCTGGTTTACCAGTACTAATTGCACATAATTATGCCAGTAACTGTGATCTAGTACTTTGAGTTTCATGTCATAATTATAGTCATTGTGAAATTTGACTTAAAGCAAAATTTATAAGTTTAAAAAAGAGGGCCATGATGGCCCAAAGCGCTCACCTGAGAACTGATACAGATGAAGACCAAACTGTTGTGACAGGTTTGAAAATTAAGGTATCTGAACAATACGCAGAGGGGGATAGGATCAATTTTGATTTATAACATCGGTTAGTGGAATGGGCTAACTAAAGTACGAGTTGGGTAGTGGATGTGCGGTTTTTTTGCTAATGGTTCTCAAATCATTTTTCTCGATATTCTTACCTGCCCCTTTTTAATTACCGCAATCATACGAATATAATACACACTTTTTTACCCGAAATATTTTATCAAAAGTAGGGGGTGCTTATTATACTTGAATGTAAAGTTTACCTGAAAATGTCTATCCAAATATTTGCGTAAAACCCTTTCATCATAGATACGTATAAACCCGACCATATCAATTACTGGATACATACGCCTTTCATCGTCTCTATCCATTACCCGATTATACCGTATATTCACGACTTTCTGGCCAATATTGACGATAAATGTGTTTAAGAAGTACATAAACACAAATGTTCGCCATTTTTTTGGAAGTACCGAGTGCATTTTGGGATATGTTGAAGTTAACGTCGAATCAGGACGGGGGTATTCCCATTGAACATTCGTTGATCACGTAATGCAATGTGCGCGCATCAGGTAAAGGTCATATTTTAAAAATAGCGACCAATCTAGTAGTGTGTTTAAATTTAGATGGAATGTAGTTACATGTTCAAGCCATTTTCTGATAATTGGGTGAACATAATTTTCTGTGTAAATCAACATGTTGCATTCGTCTGTATTTAAATCGTCTGATTTACTTATTTCGATTCGTCTATGTTTAAAACCTGGTTTAACGAGATGCCTACGTAATTTAATCGTGTAAGCTACTATGGCTTGTGTACTGACATACAAAAGCATAATAAACAGGCACCTCATTTTTGGATGCGTATTATATTCAGATTTTTATTTTCCCCCAAAAATGTTGTTAAAACTTGGGGGTGCGTAGTATACACGTGTGCGTATTATATTCGTAAGATTACAGTAAGTCATGGACAATTCTGGAAAATGCAGAAACAGTAGATTTTGATATCTTTTTCGCGGACAGTTTTGGAGAACTAGTCGCAATTCCATAATTGCGATGGCTGTGCTATACGGTCAAGTTTTGCTTTTTCTTTGATACTTTTCTGTCCAATGATGATAAATGGTGTTAATGCAGGCTCTGAAGACATCAATGTTGCATGTACAAATAACTGCATGCAAGTCTTGCAACTGTTGAAAGTCAAATTGTATCAATCAATTGTTATGGTCATGCGCAAACTGTGTAAGTTTGGTCAACATTGATTAAAAAGCCAATCATTGATAACTTGTTGATGTTTTTTTTCCAAACACAAGAGGCAATAACTCTGGCCCGATCATGCTTTTATTAGACTTTACCTGTAGTCTTACGTTCATAGACAAACTGTACACGATTGGTGAAGATTGGATAAAAAATGATGTCTTTATCCTGAATAATGTCTATTTTTCATATTTTTTTACAAAGGGCAATAACTCTGGTGTTTCTGGTCCCATCTTGCTTATATTCGACTTCACCTTTAATCCTATGCATATAGACAAACTGTGCAAGATTGGTGAAGATTGGATGAAAAATGAAGTCTCTATCCCGAATAATGTCCATTTTTGTATATTTTTTTAATAAACAAAGGGCAATAACTCTGGTGTTTGAATACGATCTGGCCCATTTTTGGTGTCTGCTGAGATCTGATGGTCATACACAAGCTGTGAAAGTTTGGTTAAGAATGGACGGAAAATAAAGTCTAAATGTTGGAATAGGGCATTTTTGCACAATTTAACTCTGGTATTACTATTGTGATCTGACCCAATAACAATCCCATCCCAGATTTTATGGTCATACACAAACTGTGCAAGTTAGGTCAAGATTGAATAAAAACTGTAGTCCTTATCGCAATAACGGTCCAAATTGTTGACGGCATACGGATGACAGACGCCGGACAACGCCAGAGAGGTCCCCTATACCAATAGCTGAACGAGTGAGCTAAAAAGTGCAATTGCTCAAGCAAAATCCTTAGAAGAGTTACCATCTCTTGTCTAGTGTTAGTTTCTGAGAAATGGACTCTGACAAAAACCTTAACCAAAAAACTTAACTAACGCAAACACGGACGACAGAGTAACGACAAAAGCTTGACATTTTTTCTTCGAAAAGTCGAGCTAATGACAGTAATTTAAAACTGTATTAGCTGAACTAATTATTTCAATACTAATATATTACTACACTGATTAAAGTAATGTCTAATTGAAACATTTAAGCATGTTACTGTGTCTGTATTTACTCTTATACTCACACTTTACGTTGACGTAAACCTCCCTTTCTGTTCCACCATTTGCCTCGTTATATCCAGTAGGTGTCATTAAATTGGAGGCTGTAAATGTGTAGATATCTGTTGCACCACGCTGTATGCTATGGAATTGCAATGGCTTACTTACTGTGATGACGGTATTTACACTCTTCTTAGTCCAGCTGAATGCTGTGTTATTTGGGTTACCATGGACAACATCGAAGTATACGCTGAAACTGTCATTCTCTACCGTGGATATATAGCTGTCGTTAACAACTGTTGGCGGATTGTTCCCTTCAACATGCATCCCGGCTTGAATAGTTGGCGGATCTGTAAGTTGTAAACAGTAACAAGTGTATATAAAATCAATCACATTCCAAGCTAATACATAATCTCTATTATGTATACAGATGTATTATAACACCATGAGTGTATATGGAAAAGTAAGGCATGCAGGTTCAGATTTACCATAATCTCACGACATGCATCAAGTATAATGATTCGTGTTTATTTCAGGTGATTACCTTTAATAATATACAAATTATGTTCTACAAAAAGCAGATAAAACCACCAGACAAGGTGTAAAATACCATATAAAGATATTGTAATACAGAATGTATAATGCATAGGATTTTTTGTATGCATGTTTTTTAAGAAAGATAAAAAAGGGTGGTGATTAGTAGTAACTTTTGTAATATTTAAGCAAAAGATATTTGTGGACAATATTGATTTTTTTCTACATATATACAGTTGTACAATATGCCATACAATTCAAATGTATACATGCAGGACTGGATACATTTCGAACAGCATCAACAGTATAGAACAACTCTTATTTCCATACACTATAACTTCCAAATGGCTGGAAAATTAAAACACTGATCCTTAATAATCAGTGAACTCACACAACAAGTGAACATCCAGCTCAATGCTATTTGTACCATCTATGGTGGTACCAACAGTTGGTACCATGCTGTTGTTCACTTCAATTCTGTATTGGTTACTGCTGACTGATTGAATATTCTGCACAGTGAGTGTTGAGCCAGGTTGAGTTGTACCATTGGCCAATGTCCATGTATATTTGTATGGTGAAGGAAAACTCGTGCTTTCACATCTAACACTGAACATTGATCCTCTGATGACATATATTGGTCCTGATGTAAATCTAGATGCACCAACTGTGCATGTAATAACTCCAGGTGGAACTGAAATATGGGTGGTAGTTTTGCAAAACTTAATTGTGCGTTGTACATTAAACATACATTTATTAGTATTTCTTAACAAAGAAATAATAACAAACTTTATATCGGAAGGAAGCATGCACAGATAACTTTATAATTTGTTCACGTTTATTGTGTGTGGCTTTAAAAAGCAAACACATTTGTTACTTTTTATGTTTCTTGAATTAAGATTCTAAAGCCTTTAGTGTGTGCAATGAATGCTTACTGAGGACTGTCACATCCAGATCAGACTGACTCTCCTTGGGTTCGGATTGGAAGCCTGTTGGGTTCAGTATATTTCTCGCTGTACACGTGTTGCTGATGTTGTTAACTGCAGTTATATTCCAAGTTTGAGATGCTCCACTCCAGCTGCATGAAGGCTGGGGGTAACCAGTAGAATTGCAGGTAACATAGAAACTTGTACCCCTAATCACTTTCAATGGACTGGTACTTATCAAAGTATGTGAGGCACCACTGACATAGTAGAAGGCAGGTGTAGAAGGTGGAACTGAGGAGAAATAGGCATGCAATACATAGTCAGATGTTAACATAGCATTGACACACGTATGTTGATACATAGTACATCAAAATATATAATATATATGTAGTTGTCAGAAACATATTTTCGTGAACACCACAGACAAGCTCATCAACGAATTCAAATGCACTGAATGTGTATATCAGAAAATGTATATTCGAACTAGAAAATAATTGGCATTTTGTTTTATTAGCCAGTGTCTTCTGATCACTAGGGATGTTAAATAAAAAGTAGATTTATGTGTTAAAATATATTGTAAAATATATATTTTATTCAACATGTCAAGAGGAACCAAAGTAACGTGCAGAAATTGTTTAAACACATACCTAGTATGTCCAAGTTGAACGCAGTATTCGCAGTTCCATTTATAGAATCCCCTCTTGAAGGCACCATGGTGTTCCACACTGACAAACTGTACGTTGACCTGGTCTGTACATTGGGCACAGATAGGGTTGGGTTGGTTACTTGCCCACCACCAGGCAATGTCCATGTGTATTGTGCAGGCGGTTTAGCATCGCTGCTGCATGCAATGTTGAACGTTCTGTAATTTATTACGCTGATGGTTCCTGATGTTACTTTGTTTGAACCAACAGTGCACTGTGGATCAGTTGGAGGGTCTGGAAAATTATACAGATTAATACACTATGCTTTGTAGCTGAATTTGTCTAAACATTCAAATGCACTTAGGTTATGGACAGAATATATGGTGTTGTTGATTAATTGATTAATACAATCAAAATCCAGATCATACACAGTACAGTGACAGCAACTGAAGCATCTCTGGACCAGCCTGAGCTCGTATGGGAAGAAGCACATCTACACTCTGAGTCTACGTTCAACCCAGCTGTCCAGGTGATTGTTCTGGTAACCGTGTCATCCTGAGTTGATCCAGTCTGGTTTCCGTTGTAGCAGTTCCACGACAACTGGGACAACGGATAACCACCAGTAGCACTGCATGTAAGCTGTTGTTGGGTAATGGAGTTACGTATCATCTTGTACCCCTCTGTACCTATAAAACCTTGTATAACTGGACCGCTCAGTGGTGGATCTATCGGAAACATATACAATTACGACAGGTATTAAAGTGCTGTGTGGCTGGAGAAATTACCAAAGTATGAACTATTACATTATATAACACATTATTATTAAAAGTATTGTTTATCACAAAATTATTACAGTAAACATGTATAAAAACATAACAAAGAATGCTATTGCTGATAAAACTGCAACATGGCTATCTGTATCAGATGATCGTATTGTATATATTAACAATATATTAAATATTACCTCTACTTCAAATATTTGCAGTGAACAATTCTATATTTAAACTGCCATTAAACACTTACATAGAATATTCAGCAGTATTTCTCTTGCTGATTTCTTCACTTCACCCTGTACATTACTTGCTTTACAGAACACTTTACTGCCATTGTCTTCTCGCCTAGCGGTGTATATCAGAGTGCTGGTGACAATGATTGTTTTGTCTGCAGATGGGGTCTGGGAGGACTCCACGCCCGATGTGATCGCTGTTTCTAATGATCCACTAGCCTTGAACCACGTGACAGTTGCTGCTGGGATTCCTCCTGACGTCTGACATGTGAATATACGGGTGCTGTTCTCAACAACATCAACATTGTTGCCAGTTGGAGGATTTATGAAGGACACACTCGATATAGGAACTAAAATATGAATTGATGTATTTCGTTTACCGTGTGTGCTAAAATATAATATCCTAATACATACAAAGTAACGAAATCCATTACAAACGTAAAACCATGAGCTGTAAACTGTTGACAGGTATCGTATAAGTAAGTGTGCTTGAAAAAGGGCGCATTCGCAAATTGACCTTCACGAAACAATCCATTTGATTAGTTGTAGGGAAGTCAATAGAATAGGTTTTCGAATATTCGATTGATCTTCCAAACTTATATTCGAATGCATATTATTGAACGTTAAGTACAACACGGTAGCACAAAAGGAAGTCATCCTTGGTATTCTAATACAGCAAAATTATGTACTAAATTAGCGTTGTCTTCCAACAGATGTAAAGTAAATGTCAATAATGAAGAAACCAACTTTTAAACAGAGGATATGTATTTGTGTTTCGGTATGATAACGCGTTATACCACCACAGGAAAGGGAGACATTTTTGATGAACGCTTGAATGTATGCTATTAAGTATTTTTATATTAACAAAGTATTCTTGCACAGTGAGTGATATCTTTCTGATTCACTACATAGCATAAAATAAATAATTATACCAAACTATTAGAGACGGATTCAAATCTTAAAACGACATGGTATTATGTTCAGGTATACATACATGTATAACCAATAGCGAAATGCGTTTAGGTTTAAGTATATCGAATAATTGCTATACAAATTTTGTCCCCAAATGGCTATTGTGACTTTGCGGGTCTTGTACACTCATATCACAGTATATTGTTTACCGATGACACCCTTACAAAATAGGTGCCATATACATGTGTAACAACACTCACTAAAAGAAGATGTTTCTTCCTTTGCTTTATGTTGTATATTAATAGCAGATATAAACATAAATACAATACTCAAATATTCGAATCCCAAACTTCGATTCGAATATTCGGACACTACGCAAATATTCATATATTCGTATACATCCCTAAGAAATTGTAAATAAAACATCATTGTCCTTAATCAATGGTTTCATTATGATCATGATCTTCATGTTTGTCTTCTTCTTCTTTGGTGATGATCAATATGGTGATTACGATGATTATGATGATGATGGTGAAGGTGGTGGTGGTGTTGATGCTGCTGATGATGATAATGATGCTGATGACGATGACGACGATGATGATAGTTATGCTGCTGCTACTGCTACTGCTGCTACTCGTCTAGCGAAATCCGCAAAGTTCGCGATATGCGACGGACCAATTTTATCTCGCACGCGATGTCACGAAATCTCGCTAAAACTTGCGATTAAAGTGGGTGCGTATTCGCGAACATTTATCATATCAACTTTTATATAGTTCATTAGTTACTAAAATGTTTAATCATCAGCTTGGTTAACATAAATGTATGAGATTAGCGTCGAGTCCCTAACAAACCCCCAGTCCAGCTCATTGAAGGCTTCACTTATAGAAAAATAAACATTCGTCCAAAATAAAATTATGAAAAAATCTGCATGATATGATTGGTGGTCGATTTCATACATTAACTGTATTTTCAGAGATACTTTTATAATTAATTAGTTCATAACATTATATAGCATTATACAGATAATACGTCTAATATGTACAATACCGTGTAATAATGGAACAATACACTCTCGTTGACAGTTTAAACACTACTTGTACTTTGCACTTGTAGGACAATGCAAATCAGACTAATGTTTTATTTGTACAAATAAGTAAAAACATAATTTAATAAACTCGATCTGTTGTGAGATTTGTATTTCATGGAAGTAGATGCTCGTAAAGGCAGATCAATCGAATAACTGCAATAACAATTGAGCATTGTCAGTATCAATATAAGCTGTACTTGAAGTTCATTGTTCACAGTGTTTAACATGTATATCGACTTGTGATATCGATTGTTACGGATCTATACGTATTATGCGATAAACAAATAGAAATGTCGCAGCGTATTTTGAGTGGACAGATATTTTATGCCAGGAACACGGACGCGGAATGCGGACGCGGATAACGGATAAGGCTACGTTTCCATGTGCCCGCGTGCGTATCCGTCGTCCGTCCATCCTTTTGCAAACAAATACGGCCAAGAAGAAATTTAAATAAGGCCGCTTTTTCATATATGCGTGATCCGTTATCCATATCCGCATCCGTATCCGTATCCGTCGTCCGCATTTAGCTTTTCCATGTGTGCGTATCCGTAGTGCGTAATATGATATTATGTATACAGTTTTGCATATTAATTATCATTTATTAACGGTAAGATTATCTTGATTTATAAAACTTATCTTCAATTTATCGTCGTGTATAGGCTAATAAACCACGATTTGGAATTCTAATGCGAAGGTATTAAACCACGTATTCACTGTGACGTCACTTTCATTGATAAACGCTGAACGAATGGTATCACAATCGGAACTACATTTTGCTTTGTTAAAATTATAAACGTGTAAGCCATTAGAAAGGTGCTAAATAAAACGTATATTTAAATAGGTTTTGCAGTGTGATGTGGTAGTACATGGTTATGAAGGCTGTTCAGTTTGATAATGGCAAAAACAGTGGAGAATTGTCCTTTTATTAATGGCAATAAATTGGTTGTAAAATATTTTGGATGAAAAGTACATACAATGTACGCATTTAGGTAATTTTATCCTAATGTAGACACTATCTTTTAAATTTAAGACAATATATAATATATACTAAGACGATATATAATATGCAAATATATAATATTCTTCATGAATTTTGGCCCTGAATACTCGACAACTAGTCCGTGAATGTGTCCGTGTCCGTAAAATCGCTCACTGCCTGATTCGTCACGGATGCGGACACGGACACGGACGTATACGGACACGGACAAATGGAAACGACTCTGCGTATTTAAACTGGATACGATATTTTATTTTACGGACACGGACGCGGATCACAGACACGGATAACGGACCACGCGCACATGGAAAAGCGGCCTAAGTATTTCCATATGTTCGTAATCCGTATCCGTCGTTTAACACTCGAACATGTAAAAGCAGCATACTTTGAAAAAATACATTATGATATCTTTCATTTGACACCCCACTCTAACTATACACATACTCTCTCGCGAAGGTACCCCGCTACGAGCAATTGTTTCCTTTTCGCGAATCATCGTCACACTATTTCTCGAAAAGGAAACAAAGGCTCGTCATGACAGCGCGAATTGCGTGGCGTGTGCTGCAGTTATTTCAAACATTAACGAAATTGCAGTGCAAAATCATTCCTAAACGGAATAAGAGACCTGATGAACTGAGATTTAAAAAGCAGCATGATAAATGCATCTTTCTCATACACTAGTATTGTACGTCAAGCTAATTACTGTTCAGTTCATTGCTATCTTCGTATACAGAACTGGTTTCCAATTTATTTAGTAGTTTATACGTGTGTCTGTATGCCACTAAAATAAGACAACACTATTATAAAATCATTAAAAACGTATATGTTCATTTACCTGGTACTGTGATGGTAGCGTTGTTGCTAAACATTGATAGACCATTTGCATTATTAACACTGCACTGCCACCGGTCTCCATCCTGTTTACGGTCCACCTGCAGGAGAGTCAGGGTGTAGACAGTTGTACTGACACACGTGTAGTTGAATCCTTGTGGAATTGGGGTGGGATCTGATATGCATGTTCCTGATGACAGTGCGGTCCTTAATTTTGTTAAACCATTCTGAATCCAACCCACAGGTATCACAGCACTAGGCAGGACACAGGTCAAAGTCAGTGGGTTGTTCTCTGCTACCACAGACACATCAGATGTCAGAAGTGGGTTCTGTGCCAAAACTGAAATTTGGAAAGAATGAATACATTCAAAATCAGAATATGTGTGATAAATAAAATTATTATTATTATTATTATTATTATTATTATTATTATTATTAGTAGTAGTAGTAGTAGTAGTAGTAGTAGTAGTAGTAGTAGTAGCAGTAGTAGTAGTAGTAGTAGTAGTAGTAGTAGTAGTAGTAGTAGTAGTAGTAGTAGTAGCAGAAGCAGTAGTAGTATATTTATTATTATTATTATTATTATTATTATTGTATTATTATTATTATTATTATTAATTATTATTATTATTACTTTTACTATTACTACTACTGCTACTACTACTACTAATAATAATATTGTAATAACGCGTAAGAATCTGTTTTTTCTGAATGTTAGCATAGGTGATGACTGTAAAGTTTAGTATTATTAATGATTTGCAACAATACCTGAATAATAAATATTAATCAAAATAATAATTATATAAATTGGCAAAACTGCTACGTCCATTGTACAATTTAACACAGTCACGAAATCCCGTTTCTAAACTATAAATATGTACTCCTGAAATACTCTATTCAACAGGAAGTTATATGCTGAACATAATGAAACAGTTTAGAACGCTGTGTAAACTTCGGCGCGTGTAATCGGAAACGGTTTTAATCGCACTGACATGTACATTATAAAGAAGTAGGCGATCTATGTCTTATCGGAAATACCTTTGAAGTAGCATTTACAGATATGAAAACTAAAGAAACCGTGCACTGTAGTTATTCGGTGAACAACATAGGGTATCACAGACAGCAGTTGAACAATTTCAATTGCATAATAGCAGCGTATACTTAAATTGCGTGACGCTGGCTGAATTGACAAACAAATTGTATTAAATTATGTCTGCAGTTATTTATGACACTACTAACTGATAGAATGTGAAGAATGGTGTAAGCTAATATATGTCCATTCTCGAGAACCACGCCTATATGCACATACACGGGATTCCGTCAAGTCTATAATGCAAACACTAATAAGCAATGACTGATATAAAACTGTTTTCCTTAAAAAAATTGTACAGTCACTTGCGCAAATTGTTTCTGTACACAAAGAACACAATCTAACGGATTGAACAACTCGAAGAAAACAATAATGGTGTAATGTGTTCGTTATTGCATTATTAGAAATGACGTTTTAGCGGTGAAGAGCGTGCGAATGTTCACACGGGATTAGGTTTCGCATGCGCATTAAATTCCTTCTTTGTTACATATAAAATATTCAAAGTTTGATCTCAATTTTCACCACGACCAAGCTACTTTCCAATATATCACCATACATTGTTGTAAAGATAAGGCCATACACTTTTGAAAAAACAGCATCTCAAAAAATTATATGCGTTGTAACTAAAAATATTTACGTTAATAAAAAATACTTGTTTTTGACGGGCATGGAGGCTGCCATTTTGCGCATGAATACATGGGCCACAATTGTGAAGCTAGGAACCATTAGACAAAGTAGTGCACACAAACAGGCTTTTTTTCTTATTGCTTACATACATACCTTTAAAATGATACCAAAACATATCATTTAAACTGTATTTTACAAATTCTATGCATCCTGCACTCCACCATATGTGCTTATTATCTAACTGACGGAAGGAACATAGTCTGATAAGTATAGAAACGTTTACAAGCTTATTTTCGCATTGTCGTTGTTCATCGAGGTGTGGCGTTATTAAATCACACGGGCTAATGACCTCGTTGTTTAATTCCTACAGAAGAGAAGGTTAAACCGTTGTTTATTTAGCAAATAAGCAACACTAACTCGAAAACTACTTTTATATATGAGTGGCGCGTATTGTAAAAACGGTATTAACTTAATATGCTGTTTTTACGAGTTAACAACCGCGTTCTTGTATAGATATGGTAAAAATGACTCAATTTGTGAGCGTACAATAAGACATTAAAAAACAAATGTGTTCACACCATAATGGTGAACCTAGTTACTTGATGTATGAATGTACACTATAATTAGTATTTAAACAAAACAACTCGGATACATGTAGTTTGTTTTTACATGTTAATTATTTTATACGGAATCCTGATTCCGCCAGTTCAATTTCGCCCTGTGCCATGCGAAGTTTTAATAATTATTGCTTGCAGATATTGCTCTAATAAATTTGATAATAATAATCGTCAAGCTTTCGCGTTTCTATGATAAACAAAGCTATAAGTGTCGCCCATTTCTCGAATCGTCTAGCACACGTAGCGACGATGCGACATTTGGGTGATAATTATCGCTGTGTACAAGATCGCGTCGATACGACATTTGGGCGATAATTATCCTTCTAAACCAGTTCATAGACACGCGATATCTTGATGATAATTATCGTCCAAATTTCTTGTGTCCATGTTTTGCTGATTGCGAGATCTATAGAAAATAAAATTAAAAATGTCGCGTTGTTGCATCGCCGCCACTTTTTACATAGCGAAATTGAACTGATAAAAACTGGATTCCGTAGTTTTTATATGTATTCTTGGTTTTTTGAAATCGCAAATGCAGCTCGTTTTTTTATATTATGGAGGCAAAAACATTTATACTTTTAGGACTCATCGTCATATAATACATTTAACAGATTTGAAATAACACAAACATTCTGTTTCACATCGATAGGATACCGTACATTATGCTTTCATATCTTTTCAGACAAATGTTTACACGGTAATAAGAAAATACTGGTCAAACGAAAGAGAACTTGTGCGGTGAAATGTATCCTTTACCACAGTTATTGCACATTGTTCAGTGCGTATAAACTAACTCCTTAGAATTAAAGGATTTGAATTGAAATGATGATGATGATTATGATGATGCTGCTGCTGCTGCTGATGATGATGATGATGATGCGGCTACTGCTGTTGCTGCTGCTGCTGCTGCTGCTGCTGATGATGATGATGATATCGGTTATGCTTACGTTAATGATAATTATTATTAATCTCTCAATGAACTTGAGTTAGTGTTTCACGCTGGTTAGGCAAAACCACCGACTGTCAAGTTTACCAAAAGAATCTCGCTTTCAGCGTATACCTTAGCCTTCAGATAAAAGTGTTGTGATTTATAATCAATTTTTTAACCTTAAGAATCGACTTCTTAATAACTTTTTTTTCACAATGTGATGCCAACCGACTGCCCTAAAAAAGCGCTTGATTTCTCCCCAATACACGTCTGTCACTAAAATATGAAGCAATATTGTAGTGATTAACATATAACTGGCTAAACAGTGGTGTGTATAAATAACAATAACAATGTATCCACTATACGTATACTAACTGCATCTTTACTACTGGACTTCTAAAGTAAAATCAGGAAACTACTTCATTTTGTTTCGTACTAGTAGTAGACACTATCAGTGAATGATAGCATGGTCATGTTAGTGCTGTTTGATCAAAATGATAACTCTTAAAGCAGTTAACTCCGTACTATTTAGATTGTAATAATCGTCAGCGATGTCGCAACCTAACTGCATTTGGAAACGTCCGTTAAACTGTTTATAAAATATAGTTGCTACATGTTTACGTTTTTGACCAAGGTCCAGCTCTGCGCTCTCTACTCGGAAGGTGCATTGGCTCAATTTTCATTTTCAATTTAAATGCCAGTGTCTACAGGCCGTGTAACATGACCTTGGGAAAATTCCCCGTTAATATCGCATATTCGATAGGCAACATTCCATAGAATACACTAGCTGACTAACTTGCGCCTATTAAAAGTATACACGACAACAGCACTGAATCGTTCTAACAAGAATCCAGAGAACCATAGTCAATAAGATTAATACTGAATGGAGAATTACTTATATTTATAAACTTATAATGCATGTTTATTTGAATAACGGTTGGTAGATCTATTTATTAAGAGTTATTTAGAAGTGCATTTTCTCTCATCTACTCCTGCAGAGGCTATTCAATGTATGAATACATTTTGCATCTTCCTATAAATAGACACTGTCGGAAGCTTCGAATATATGTAATTTCATTTGATTTGAATTTGGTATTTTTTCTTTACGTGCGTTTTATCAATCCATTAAAACTATAATAGTTATACACAAAAACGCTCGATATGTATCGCATATATTTTTATCGCAGCATGAAGTCAAATCATTATTTTTAATTGCGATGAATGTACCCTGATGTGTGTTTTTATTTGGCACACATCGTATAAATGCTTAATCCATACCAAATCTTATAAACGGTCATATTTATGATCGTAATTGTTTTCTTGGAAACAATGTAACTTCTAGTAAATTTTGATTTGCCTAACAAATATTGTTTATATTATTTTGGTAAAAAAAAAATCACTGATGAAAAATATAAGCGGTAAGAGCAGTTAATTGTACGGACATTACATTATTAAGATATCTTAAACATAGTTTCCCGGAGACAAAATGATCATATCGATGCTCTGTATCATTTTTTTTCTTGTGCAATACTGGTGTTTCTACAAATTCTCGTGTAGAAGCTATTCAAACTACAAATATACATTATTTTTATATAGACTATGAATAAATGACTTGTAAACTAAACTAATTTAATCATGAAAAACGCTTCAAAATATATATATTTCGTTGTAATTGTAAAATGCTTAGTTTTACTTTGTATACATAAATATACTGACGTTGATGAGCAGATGAGTCTGACTTTTTTGGTTATTCAAGTAGCATTAATCTAAAACATGGAACAGTTCATTGCATGGACATGAAATAATGATATTCTTTTTTTATTAATTTCAAATATAGACACATTTCATACTACTGTTTTACAAACATTTTCAACATACGCCGAAAATCATATTTAAATATATTTCTTGTTTCTCATGAAAAAGAGGCAATAACCCTAGTGTTCCTAGTCCAATCTGGACCATTATCGAAACGGTCTAGTTTATTTTTGTCATACACCTATAACAATAGCTCACCGAGCACTTCGTGCTCAGGTGTGATAAAAAACAAGAAACGTCATTAAAATAGACAATCGGCGTTAAAATGAATATTGAGATGTCATTTTTTTGCCCTTAATATACTACAAGAGGACCAAGCTGTGACTTCACGGACCCCAGATTTTTCGGTCCCTACTATGGAGATTTCTCGGACACTAGATTGTACGGCCACTATAAGAAAACGTATCGGCCCTCAAAATTGCTTTGGGATAAACTCAATAATTATTAATATCTGTACCGTGAATAAACCGATCATATACCGCCCCCTGTTTTCACCAGTGATACATGAATAAGCTAAATACTAGTAATTTACGTAAACATAATTGACACATGAATTTGTCAGGCAAATTTAACAAATTAGCATTGTCAGAAAATAATAGCGGGAATGAATGAGCAGTAAGTTAATGAATTCCCCATTTATTGCAATTCTCGGGTTTAGGATTCTCCACACGCTAATTATTGCGTGTGTATCAACACAGCTATACCGCGCGCTATTTTTAGAATGATTCTCCTGCTGGAGTTGTACTCACTAGAATTACTTCACGGAGACGACAGTCTGTTACAGCGTACAATAATATTTTTACACAATGATCAAATAATAGGAAATATAAGCTCAATCAAATTTGCTAATATTTGTTTTGCTTATTTATCAGAAAAATACCAGAAATTTTCCACTTTATATTTTGTGCTTGCGAGCTCAACAGGCAACATTGTACGTGGTAGCATTGTAATTGCTATTTATAGAGCGCGCCGATTAAGTAGGCTAAACAATATAGTTATTTCATTATGTGAATGAATATCACATTCTGATCATGACATACAATGAGTAAAATTTTTCATAATTATGTTCATTTCTATAGTGTATGTCAAAGATATGTTTATAACTTTAATTCTATCGCTTATGTAAACAATTATGTAAATGTTTAATCCCCAAAAGTATGCAACAGTTATTGGTATACGTTAAACCATTGTTTGAAGTTTGCATTCTCTAAAATTAGAAAATTTGCTCAATTATATTGGCATTCGATTTTTCCGCTGCATAAATATCGCAAGAAATCTTGGTCAAAAGTGATCTTAGACAGCTACGCCGAGTAACAGGTGAAACATGTTATTTTGCCACGATGTAAATTAATACAACTTTTGCGTGGGCTTAGAACTGTATTCGAACACTATAAATTGCCGCATCAACAACGTATATGTCTCGACCCGATTCTCGCGATAGAATTCATCCTGGACTTCAAGGTCAGCGCCCGGTCAGTCTGTACTCTGACTATAAATCGTCTTTTGAAAGCTAAAAGGGGCTATTGGCCTTCCTTACACATATGCTAATGACACATTCTGGCTTGCAAGGAACGATATGCAATAGAAAAGGCAAGAACCTCCACAAAACTATCGTTGTCGGCATATTCTTTACAACATAACGAGATATCTATAGCCAGCCATAAAAGTTTATATACATTTATATTTTTGTGAACATTTGAAGAAATGTACGAGTTAATAAAATACCCTCAGTGACGTGTATTTGTACCGATTCTCATTAGTATTTATTTAAATACCGCCTAGGCGTCGAGTTATCCCCTTTCTCTTGAATATTGTTTTAATCCTTATGAAACTGAAGAGCAGATATGTTTTAATGTCTCAAAAACAAAAACAAACAAAAACGACAAAATAACGTAAACATCTATAAGTATATGTTAAAAGAAAAAAGTATGATTTAGTATGCGAGCAAAGTGTGTTGTTCGAATCGAGTCAGTCATGCGACGGATAAGTGATTTGTAGGTAAAAACTAAACACAACCAAGTTACCCATTTGTCAGTTTTAAATTTATTTAGGTAGAAAGTACTATCTACATTCCTTATTTTCACAATTACCATAGACGCCGAATATATTTAAAAAAATATTTCTTGTTATTTATTTAATGATCCACTTGAAGAGTCTAAAACTTAATAAATATTTAAATTATACCGGTAATATCCATAAACATTGTTTTGAAGTAGATGCTACTAAAATACAACACTTATTTAACAAAAACAACAACAACATATATTAATTAAAATATAAATAAATAAAAGAAAAATTCTATAAACTAAAGTTTCTTCCTGTGTATGTACCAATTAGTCAAGGCATATATTACCGTCTCTGCTAAATATTTTTATTTTTAGACAATTGTTTTTTAATTTTTGTTATTAGATTGGGGTATGTCGTTGGTCGGGCGGGCGGACTGGCGGCGTCTAACTGGGGTTTCCGCTAAATACTTCGAGAACGCACTGAAATAATTAAATGAAACTTCATACATAGATACCTTATATATGAAGACCTTGCTTGGCACTGCATATGGTTTGGGTGGGGTCAAGGTCACTGTTACTAAAAATAGAAAAACGGTTTCCGCTGAATAATGGCAATGACAGAGACCAGCTGAATATCATCACCTACAAAATGACCCAAATCAGACAACCTGATTTGGCAATCGACAGATGCAATACAGATGTCTGTCCAGCCTTCTTCTGTAACTAATTTGGCAATCTACAGGCGCTATATAGTTCCATGCCTGTCCGGCCTACTTCTGTTATTTACCTGGCAATAAAAATGCGCAATACAGATGCATTTACAATCTAAACTTTTGGGACCAAGATGAACCACAAGCAATCGGTGATATGTTTACCATCCACAATCACATTTACATTAAACAAAGGTTGACAATCTTTGCAATAGCACATTTTAGGTTCAAACATCCAGCTGAATTCCATGTACGTTGTTTTGTTCTTATTTTAGCAGAACAATAATTAGAACAGTCGCAAGTGACAGCATTACGTATATCATCGATTAGGACTATTCAATCAAACAGACCATTGTATTTGATGTATTTCCATTTTAGATGTGTTTAAGGTCTTATGAATGATATTTAGCTCACCGGTTAACAACTCAAATACCAAAACCAATTAACCCATTACTGAAATACTATTTGTTGCCATCCTAAATAAATAAAATCTCTGACAGCGTAGAAAGACTGTTGGCGACAAAAGAAACTAAAAGCATATGAATAATAATTATGCATTTTTGCTTAATGTAAACATTAGTTTGAATGAAGTTCAACATACTGAGCTATCTCGCTATTCTTCTTAAGCTAGGCAGTCAAGCTGATAAAATCTAAAGATTTTCGGCTGCTATCGATTTTATCTGATGATCGATAAAGCCTTATCTAAGATTCAATAGTAAATACATTTGCTCTTTCATACCCTCAACAATTTAATCTGGCTGTCCTGTTAGCGAAGTGTTTTCGCAACAGTATATCAGTATGCAAGAGATAAAGCGACACACTTCTGTTTTTATTTCCAATAATATTGTCTGTTGGAAAATATTAAGGTTAGCAATTAATCCATAATATTTAATATTAACAACGAACTACTACAAGAACAACAACAACCACTACCACAACCACTACCACAACCACTACCACAACCAAAACCAATGCTACTACTACTACTACTACTACTACTACTACTACTACTACTACTACTACTACTACTACTACTACTACTACTACTTCTACTACTAATAATAATGATAATAACTGTTAATAATACTCATCATCTGTATCATCATCATCGTCATCATCATCATCATCATAAGAAGAAGAAGAAGACAAAAAAGATAAACAGAATGAAAGCAACAATAATTGAGATATAAAACAGTTACAGTATATCGCAAAGAATGCATTGCAGCTAGAACTCTACGTAAAGTGATAGTGTACAGCTAGATACCAATTCATCCACTCTGTGGCACTTAGGACCCAACAATACAACCGCACCCATGAGCCTTATATGCTGATTACACCACCGACCCTTATACTGCCTGTATGATCTCATTTTCATTTAATATATTATATAATATATTAATGTAGAAACTTCAAAAAACGTTAAATGATTTAAAGTTATAAATTTTAATAGTCACATTAGGCCAACCTAAAAAAAATGTTTCTTTGACACTACCTACCCAAGGTTGCTGGTAACAGGTAGGTAGATAGGCAGTTTTTTAATGCAAATTTATGAATGATTTATTTAGCGTCAAAATATAGCGTATAACACAGACATTGCTTTTGATAATATTATCAAGTGTCTGTTGATATAACGAGAGGTTGCTAGCAATCATCTTTAATTAGACAATGAATATTGACACATAGCCTCTGGTTTTCACAAGTTTGATAAAACATGATTAGAATTGCATTTTGTTATGGCCTTTTACAAGCAAGGGTCTAGCTGATACAGTTTACGCATGCGCAAATAAAGTCCTTCTTTGTTACACATAAAATATTCAATGTTTGATCTCAATTTTCACCATGACCAATGACCAAGCTACGTCCCAATATATTACCATACATTGTTGGAAAGATAAGGCCATACCCATTTGAAAAAACAGCATGTCAACAATTTCTATACGTTGTAACTAAAAATATTTACCTTAGAATAAACACACCGGTTTTGACAGGCATGAGAGCTGCCATTTTGTGCATGAATACATGGGCCAAAAGTTATGAAGCTAGGAACCACTAAGACAAAGTAGTGCCCCAAACTGTCTTTTTTTCTTATTTCTTACATATATACCTTTACATTGATGTCATTTAAGCTGTATTTTACAAATTCTAGTTATCCTGCACTCAACCATATGTGCTTATTATCCTTATTATCTAACTGACAGCCTGAGGATGTGACTTCGGTTTTGGTGTAATTAGACCGACAGTTAATTTATTAATCCAATGGAAAACGACCGAAATGAAAGAAGAGCAAGCTTTTTATTTAACCCAAAGAAAAAATAGAATATTCGGAATTAAAAAAAGAACTGCTTTGATTCAACAAAGAATAAACTTTTGAGAAGGGGCTTTTTCGTCGGGTAGGTAGGCTATGGCAAACAAAGTTAATTTCATTTTTTGGCCTTATTTTCAGTTATTCTAGCTTTTTTTGTCTTAATTGAAGTATGGAATTAATGATACGCGTATTAAAACAACTGTTTATTTTTACATTGTTTCTTTCAATAATTTCGGGCATTATGTTGACGTTTAGGCATTATTTCTTATTTGTAATTAAACTATAATTGAAATTATGTCTTCTGCTATAAATTAACATGCATAATTGCATACTTGGAAATATGTAAATTTAATATAACTCTAATGCATTGTTATTAACAAAAACATCTTAATTTACTTCAGGATTTCATTTTCTATAATAAGCTAAACTGCAGATTATAAGGTCTCTTTGATACGGATACCAAGATTGTAATATGTTTATTACCCCCAATAAACGCCGCGGGGAACAATTACTGCTAGAACGGTAGTGTTCCACGAACCAAATCGGTATCATTCGACAACGGTCGTTTATTTCCGTATTGAGTCACGAAAATGAATTTTAAACTATGTGTACCTAATTGAAGTCTAAATTCCCCCGCCTAAAATTTTTAATAATTAAACAAAATTAACACCACTCGAACAAGCAAAGAATGAATTGTCCAAATCCGTCTGTACTTTTATGACAAACAAGGGGAGGTTAAATTTTTATGCGATAAAGTTGAAAATGCATCATATTTCCGACCGAGGTTCTATTGATTTCTCTGGGAAATAGGGTGTTGTTACACAAGTGCAAATTCCCCCGCATACATGTTAAAATAAAATAAAATAAATGGCACCAAGTTAAAGAGCATAAAATTCTCTTTTCGAATCCGTCTTTACTTTTCTGAGAGTAAAAAAGTACGAAAGTTACAGCAAATAATATTTAGAGCTCCCTATAAATAAATGTCAATTTTACGTGAGAAGAATCGATTTATGCGCCGCGCTGAGAAGCGAGATTGTTGCACATGTTCCCACCTTTAAACTTTATAATTTAGCTTCTTATTCAGTGGAATACGACATCATAATGAAGACTAATTTGTAAGTAACGAAAATATATTTTGTTCGCGCTAATTATCTTATGCAATCGGAATTATATACATGCCAGTTACAAAGTCAACCTTCTTGGCCAGAATAACCGATGAAGCGAAATAGTTAGTCGCACCGATTGTTAGTGCTCTGTAGCCAAAGATCTATAAATAAACATGTTTATTTATAAATATTTTTTCGTAGCCTACTAAGTCAAAATAGATCTTACGATGCAAGCTCTCAATTGTCCATAGTACAGTTTAAAATTAATAAATTGCAGTAATTTGTTGTCAAACTATTCACAATGAGAATCAGTAACAATGAAAAACACTTTCGCAACGAGTCGAAAATAACCGATGTAGCGCATTAATTTGGGGGTCTTATTCAAGGACACTCCGGTAAATATTTCGGTTACATACAAGTAAATAGCAAAAGAAGGGGTGTCATTAGTTGAAAGTTATTTTTTATAAATTGACCTTTTTACAAACTGTAATTGTAGTAAATCACATGAAAAACACATTATAATACATATTACCTACATTATCATAAATAATTAAAATGTAAGAAAACGGGTGTGAAATTTGCTGTTTTAAAGAAGGACCCTTTCTGGTTTCGATTGACTGACTAATAGCCTGCAAAGAAAAAAAGTAGTATTCCGCGATATCTGTTTTGGAAATTACCCTCTCAAAAGACCGTTGGCTTCAAACGGCCAAAGGAAAATCTTGGCGAAACCGAAATTTCGCAAAATTAAGTACCTTTTTTTTCAGATATTACTATTTAACATAAAGTATGCGTTTAAGTGTTTAATTGTGATCTATAATTGATGTTTTTTGCATAAAAATAGCATTTCTCTCATTATGAAATGTATGTGCGAAATTGGCTTTCCCATGGGATTTTTAAAAATTTTCCCACTGGATTATCATTGTCCCATGGGATTTTTTTTCCACATTTAGTGCAGGAAAAAAATCCCGAGGGATTTTTTACTTTTTCAAATATGCTTTTTCTTGCATATATATGCATATTTAATGTTGTTAGACTGTTTGCACTAATTCTCGTTCGAACATTATGATTAGAAAAAAAATCCCACTTTTTAAATGGGAAAAAAACCAACTAGAAGAAATATCTTGGGCTAGTTAAAACATTGCATTGTTTAATAGTTCTGAGTATTTTTGTAAGTGTTTACTTAATTTTTAAATTTTTAATTTTCCTACTGGATTTCTTTCCCATTTCTGAAAGTGGGAAAAATTTCCCACTTTTGCAAATGGGAAAATATTCCCAGTTTTAAAATGGGATTATTTTATTTTTTAGAAAAAGTGTATTTCGTCATTTGCTATCTACGTAATGCATTACTGATTAAAGTATGCTATTCAGTGTCTAAATTATCGAAATTCCATTGTTTAAACGGAGTAGAGTAGAACCTGTGATACTGCGGTCGAGCGCAGACAACTGCGCTTGACCGAAAATGTACATTTTGTTTCAGATAGTTATAATATTTAAGTGTTAATACAAATATTGCATAGTATGCTCATTTTGAACGTCGATTTATTTTTGTCATCTATCAATCTGTAAATAATAAAATAAGGTGAATTTCATATTTCAAACAGTAAAGGTTTTTTCGTGAAACCCTATAAAACGTTTAAATTTGGTACACACGTCATTCCACTCAGTTGATGACCACATTCAAATAATGTAATGTACGAGTAATTAAATTACCTTATGTCATGTACTTATTGTTCTTCTTTTATATACTTGAAAATTTATAAATAAAATTAATACAAATAAATTGAGATCTCTTGTAACATTTCCCAAGTTTGAATAAGTATTTACGAAATACATGTATGTGAATAAGAAACTAGATTTGGATCGTTTTAAATCGAGTGTTGCTTAAATAGAATTGTTAAGGAAATTTTAAACTTTAAACTGTACATAAAATAAATTTCTTGATCATTAGTTACAGCATATTTTTAATAGCTATACTTTGATTAAGCAAAAATACCAAACAAAGCTGAAGCTACATATGCCCACAATTCCCTCCTAATCGCCATATAATTAAATACTCCATGTTTAATTTCACGCGTATATCAGGAACCATCAGTACTTTTAAATTCAATGGCTTTATTACCGCATTTTAGCTTAATACGTAAACCCATAAATACCGCGATTGGAGCTGCGGGAACCTCCGGTGCAGTGAAAACATCTCTTGCCGCACAATTTGTTTACTGCCTCGATGACCGGACCTGAGCAGACAACCGCGGGAACTTCAAGCGCTCCTACTGGATGTAGCCCGAAGCCTCCGTTTCCGATAAAGTCGCTAAATTAGCAATGGCGCAACGCGACCTTACTCACCATGTATATTCGTATTGATAAATATGCAAAATGTCTCCTGGCGCACACATTCTCTACGCCAAACGATTAGAGCATCGATGCCCTGAACTAAACAGGCAGTCGCGGGAACCTAAAGCGCTCCTACCGGAAGTGGTCCGACGCTTCTCGGCCGAACTGTCCCTGAGAAACGCATAAATATGGTTTACTTAGTCAGAACGTCTCCTGGCGCACGAGCGGCGAAAGGCTACATCCGGTTTGCATGTGCTCGTATTAATATATTGTATAGCTTGAAAACATTATCCTGACATTGACCGTTATGCCGGAACTGGGCAGTCAGCCGCGGAAGCTTCAAGAGCTCCTACTGGAAGTGGTCCGACTCCTCTCTGCCACATCGTTCCCGAGAAAGGCGCTATGTTAGCAGCGGTGTAACGCTGTTTTACTTACCGTGTAAATTAATTCGTTTTAATATGTAGGCAAACGCATCCTTGCGCACAAATTGCTCTATGCCGCACGGTTTGAGCCTTGATGCCCGAACCTGGATAGGCAGCAGCGGAAACCACAAGCCACTTGTTATATTCTGGTGAATAATATAATGTTGTCTAACAGGTAAGATATCTATGTATTAAAGGGGATGGAAGACCTGGCCGAACGCAGACATAGTGCTGTGCAATTACTTGTTTTTGACCATAAAGATATTTCTATAAAGAAACCGCAGTGCTCGACTTGGCTGTTCACGAGCGCCCGCACGGCCTGATTGGCCTGAATCCGCTACATCATATTATGGAA